>BSQZ01000004.1:5657006-5892006 GCA_033239005.1 Lamellibrachia satsuma
CATTAAGTATTTTTATAGTTTCTATGATGCTTTTACAAAACCTACACATAAAAGTTGCACAAATGAGCTGCCATTTTGCATTGGTTACTATTTTGCCAAATAAATTTGAAATAAGAAAAAAATCGAATAGAGGAGGGAGCTTTAAACAAGTGAAATATTTGTCAATCTTTTGGTATGCCTGTCAAAACATAAATACCTCATACTCCCAATTCTTCTTGGGAGCAAACCTAGTTTGTCCTCCAGGGCAGTGCAGGTTACTATATTTATGTATATTTAGGAAGATGCATATTTTATAAGGTTTACCAAGGATATATATATACATATTTTTCTCTGTGTCACTCTTGTCTTTTGTCTATGCTCAGTCTCTAACCATCATATCTCTGGTCTGTCCATGTGTGCGTGCATATGTGAGTGCATGCATGTGTCTGTGCATACTATAGTGCCCTGCATGGAACTATAATTTGAGCCCACGCCCGGCCCGAAATTAGAATCCAGGCCCGCAAACATTTGTTAAGCCCAGCCCCGCCCAGGCCTGCAAACTAGAATTCAGGCCCAGGACTGCCCCAGGCCCAGCCTAGACCTGTTAATGTTTGGCCCAGGCCCAGCTCGACCTGCACGTTTCAGGCCCAAGCCCGGCCCATACATGCGGGCAAAAGATGGGTAAGCCCTTCAAGCCCACACCACACAAAATTTAGAAAAGATGAAACTATTATCTTATACCAAAAACGAAACTCAAATAAACTGTAATACATGTGTATTGTTTTATTAAATATAATTAAAAAACATTAATATCTGAACATTGTATAATGTCTACTAGTCTGCTGTCTACTGAAATACTAATGTCAATTGTTGTCTAGTAGTGTCTAGCTAGTAGCTAATACTAGCTACTACTACTTGATTTTTATGTTGCTGTTCAGGAACAACACATTGTTCATGGTGCTTGGTCGGTCAACTAAGTTAACTGAATTTAATTAATTAATGTTACGAGTAAAGGTAGTAAGTTTGGGATTAATTGATATTTCAATTCCATGTCACCCACTGGCACTGACACCAAGTGGCACCCAGAGAGATCAGGTTCAGACAGATTGTGTGAATTAGTACAAATGTGAATGAATCAATACTGTGGAAATTGTAGACACTAAACAGTTGACATTAATTAACACAATTGGAAAATACCAACTACCAATTGGGGTGGGCACTGGGCAGCAGGCAGGTCAGCCAGGCAGGCAAGATTTGGAGAGAAGGCCTAGACAATAGAATGTCCACTGGTAGGGTCAAAGGGCGATAAGTTGATGGTTAATCATAGCTTGATTGCCTCTGCAAATATTTAACAAGATTGCCATCCCAAACAACAAATTCCAGATGGCAAGTGGACAAGGAAGCCATTGGCTTATCGAGAGTCCAACAATTTTCTCATCCATGTGTAGCCCGCCCAGCCCTCCAGCTCGCTCTATCAGCTGCTACACGTCTGGCTTCATTCCAGCTGTTCCCCAGTATGCGTCTTTCATTTTCAATAGTTGATCGCCACGTTGTCTTTGGTCAACCAACCTTTCTTCTACCTTCAGGCATCCAGGTCAATGCCGTCTCACATTTGCTGTTCTTGTCCATTCGTAGGATATGTCCTATCCACTTCCATCTTCTTAACTTGACCTCAGTGCTGATTGTCTTAAATTTTGTTTTTGCGAGAATATCTCGATTTGATATAACGTATGGCCATCGAATTTGTAGGATTCATCTTAAGCACTTGAAAAAAATGTATCTAAGTTTCTGTTGTCTCCTTCGTTAATTTTCCATGTTTCACTTCCATACAACAACACTGGTTTGACAAGTGTGTTAAAAAGCCTCAATTTAGATCTCAATGTGTATATATTTGAACTCCATATTTGCTTTAGTTTCATGAAGGATACCCTAGCTTTACGAATTCTGTTAACAATGTCATCGCCACCTCCTCCTTGCTTATTAACGTTAGCACCCAGGTAGTTACACTTGTCCACTTCCTTTAGCTCGTGATCATCGATTAGTATTCTGTTTTCGCACTTGCTGCTTATCCTCAATATCTGAGTTTTCTTTTTATTTATTATTAGTCCTGTCCTTGCTGCAAATTGATTCAGTTGTCTTGTCTTTGTTTGCATGTGTGTGTAGCATGATGACATGAGTGGTATATTATCGGCAAAGTCCAGGTCCTCTAGTTTTGACGTGAAGTTCCATCTTATCCCATCTTTGTTTTGTTTCCTGCTGCTGTGTATCTCATTATCCAGTCCACTACTATCAAGAAAATAGGAAATCCAGACATTACATCTCCTTGTTTAACTCCAGTTGTAACCTTGAACCACTCAGATTCCCCACCTTCGTCTAACACTCTAACACTAACGATGTTCTGAATAATTTGACAAACCATTTCTCTGTTGTATTCATGTCTGCTTTTAATAATTCTGCTGTAATTTCGTCCTTACCCCTTGCTTTCCCGTTTTTCATCTTCCTTAGCGCTGTTCTAATTTCTGCTTTTGTTATTGGGTCAGTGCTGATTTCATTTATGATCGGATCTATCTCCACACCTGTTACAGGGTAATCAGGTATAGGTCTATGAAGGATTTCCTCAAATTGTTCTTTCCATAGCTTCCTTCTGGCCAATCCTTCCGTTATTAAATTTCCACCTTTGTCTTTCACTGCATTTTTTATCTTACGTATGTCATTACTGAGGGTTTTTGTAATATCATACACTTCTTCCATTCTTCCATTACGTGCTGCTTCCTCTGCTTCCATAGCAAGGTGGTCAACCCACTTCCTCTTGTCTTGTCTCATGCTCTTCTTCACTTCTTTGTCTTTACACCTATATTTAACAATGCAATTCTGCTTAATCCTGTCTGACTTTGTCTGCTCGATGTTGTTCTTCAGTCGTTTTCTCTTTTCTACTAACTCCCACGACTCCTTCTTGATCCATGGTTTTTGCCCTTTTTTGTACCCCAGTACTTCTTGAGCTGTTTCTTTGTATGCATCCTCAAAGTCTTGCCATTGTTTCTCAACTTCTTCGTCGTAGTCTTGTAATATATCATATTTGTTGCGCAACTTCAGCGAGAATTGGGCTTTAATAGCTGTTTGCTGTAACTTCCTTGTTCTTTTGTTTTCTATTTAGTTTCAGCTTGATTTTTGATCGCACTAATTGGTGGTCGCTCGCAATATCGGCTCCTCTCATTACCCTAGTGTCCATTACTGATGTCCGGTGTTGCCTACTCACTAACACATGGTCTATTTGATTCTTTGTCTTTCCTCCTGGAGATGTCCATGTCTGTCTTCGCCAACTTTGGCATTTAAATCCCCCATTCCAACATCCTATATTTACATTAACTTTTGGCTTGGTTAACGACGTTGTCGGCCTCTGAACTTCTGTTTGGCTTTGATCCGGAAGCGTCATACTGTCCAAATAAATGATGTCATCATCCGCTGGTATCTGGGCCGTCGCCTTCCTGTAGCCATTTCCAGCACAAGCTAGCTTTTTAAATTCACTTCTGGTTTCTGTAACATTATTTGAGCTGGGAGGGTTTTTGGCTCTCCGCAGTAGGTTTATTTTCTGGGTTTTCCTTCCCTTAGCCATAGCCTCGTTAGCCCAGCACAAAGTACTGGTTACCAGGGTGCACCGCGGGGAGGTGAGGTTGACTTGAGTGTCTTTATGGTTGAGCGCATAAACGCCTCTTACATCCCAATCTAAAGCTTCTTCTTCTCACCAATTCCATGTCTAAATATGTCTAAAGTAAACATTTGGAGCCAGCTACTTCTAGCCAAGTGAACTTATGGGGTCATTAGATCTATGCAAAAGGCTGCATTCATGCCAAAAATATGCACCTGTAACATCTGTATGTACTATGTAGTAGTAATATGTACTTGCAAGTTATTATGTCAAGTCATCCGGTTTCAGGAAACTTAATATTAGGTTTAGGTTTTAAGAGATGCATGCACTGTCACTTATTATAATCTCAATTTGTTAAATGCCATATGCATGCCATATATATATATATATATACCTAACTTCGTCCTAGGGTCTTGTAAGGTAAGGTAAAGGTAAAGTCATCCCCCAGGCATTACGCCTTAGGAAGCCATGAAGGCTTATATGGCCAGTGCTTAAACCTGGTTTCTGTAGTGCGAAGCAACTTAGAGTGCAGTTATACTGACTCTCCTGGACGGGACACTAGTCCATCGCAGGTACCTTCCAAACAGTGTTTGTACTCATTTACAGCTGAGTAGACTGAGGCAAAGTAGGGTAAATGAAATTGCCTAAGCTTCGAAAACGAACCATGCCCAGGGTGGGTCTTGAACTCACAACCCTCGAATTTAGAGTCCAACACCGTAACCACTAGGCCACGGCCATCTCATATCATCCTCGGTGACGTTGCACGTAAATGCCACTCATAGATCCCCACGATTATCGACATACATCCCACGTGTGTTTGATCAGGGTTTGAATATGGGTGGCGCGTGTTACTGGAGCCTTGTTGATATACTTTAATACTCACTGTCAAACTGGTAATGGACTACCTTGTCAACATCACGAGGGTATTTCTTGCGAGTGAAGAAGCCAACCACCCCGCCTGCGGTGGTAGCAGCAGCATAGGCAGAAGTACCAAGCCCCGCCTCACTGCCAGAAGCTGCCTTAAGATCTTTGTCAGAAGCAGCCTCTTCACCCTTGTCAACATCACCAGGGTCTTTCTTGCGAGTGAAAACCGCGCCAACCACTCCGCCTGCGGTGGCAACAGCAGCGGTAGCAGCAGTACCAAGCTCCGTCCAGAAGCCAGACGTTGCCTTATGATCTTTATCAGAAGCAGCTTCTTCACCATTGTCAACATCACCAGGCTCTTTCTTGCGAATGAAGAAGCCAAAAATCGCGCCACCCAGCGGTAGCAGCAGTAACAAGCCCCGCAGCACCGTCCCAATGGAACATCGTACTGCCACTGTACTGCCGGCAGCAATACCTCCCCGTTAGCGATTGCGGCTATTGACATCATGTTAGCAGCCAGGCTGTTTGCTGCAAGACACATTTAACAAGGTTTAATGCCATCCTAACTTCCAAAGCAGCAAACTTCACATGGAAACCATGACTTTTGTGTGGCCCCCAAACGATAGACAACTTCTATAGTTCATAGTATTGTTCAGAATGAAATACTTAATTGCTATATTAACGTTGCAATCAGACTTGAAATTATACAGCATGTATACGCTGTTACGACCCGATTGCACCAGTTCACCTGGAAGTTGACGCATCACAAAAAGGACTGGGGTTAGCACTTATCCAGAAGCAGAGACCTGTAGCTTTCGGTTCGAAAACGCTAACATAGTGTCAATCTCGATATAGCAATATTGCAGACCGTTTACCGTGGTCACGGACCACAAACCGCTGGTGACGATATGCGTAAAGCCCCTACATGCGGCCCCACCAAGACTACAGCACATATTACCGAAGATTCAAGGCTACAACTTCACAGTTGAATACCGGCCAGGTGAGCAGATGATCCTGGCAGACGCACTCAGTCGCTTGCCTAACCCAATCAACAACGATGATGTTGATCTAGACGTGAGAGTTGACGGCTTGGTGTTGGAGGGTGATGATCCTCAACACTTAACAATCTCACTCATCAACTTTCCTACGGCTAAACAGCAGTTACTGAAGGACGAAACGTTGCGCGACCCTATCCTCAACGGGCTGAGAGAAGTCGTATACAGAGGATGGCCGGAAAAGATCTACCTACAGACCACAGAGCGAACTGGTCTTTTCGCGATGAGCTACCAATGGAAGCAAATTTTGCCAGATCCCGGTACCACAATCTATGCAGAAAGACATTCTCAATCAGTTGCATTGTGGCCACCAGGGGGTCGAAAAGACGCGACGACTTGCACGTGAGAGCGTATACTGGTTGAAAATTCAACAAAGAGATTGAGAGCACTAGCAAATCATGCGATGTGGGATGTTGTAATATGGGACTCCTTGTATTAGAAACATCACGGCGGACTACTTCAACATGACATTGTTGAAGTAGTCCGCCATACCGCCTCCATATTGAAGCTATTCTTTTTGATCTGTTGAAACAATGAAACCAGACTATTATCTGACATTCTCAGGTTATTCTTTATGAGATCCATACACAGGTTTGTAAATCCAATGTAATTAACTTCCAGTTTACATATGGCACTTTTTGTACTTCACATATATGGTTCCATATCCTTGGTTGTCACTTGCGCAGCAGATGAGAGTCATCATTACGAAGAAAGCATAGTTGGAACAGCATTGCAAAGCAACTACACATAAGCCCGCGAAATGCGACGAAGCACCTGTTGTCCGACACCATCCATGAGAGGACAGGCAGAGCTCGAGAGAAGATGACCGCTCACGAAGATCACGTTATCAACCAATGTTGGCTAATTGGAGGAAGACATCTAAGACGTTGACAAGAGAGCTACAGATCAACTTGAAGCTGCAAGGAAGTGTCATAGCATTAGAAATCTTTAATTGGAAGAAGTGTGTTGTTTATGTGTGTCATGTGCTTATCAGTTGATTTTATGTATACCACACCTTGAAATAGCTGTGATGCTCACTGTCTTGTATGAGGGTTCGACTCCATCCCAAGGTTATTACAGTGCAGTACCACTGCTGGTGCAAAGTGTGCATATTACCTTTTGAATCAGCAAAACAGTGGGCAATATTGCATGTGAAAATAATTGGAATTGAATATTATGTTTGTAAATAAACACCTTAAACAAAACATTGCCTAGCAACGGTTATAAGTTGACATATTAGTAATAACGGTCCATTGAATCATGTTTGAAGATATTACAGAAGGAAAACGTTATATAGTTTTTAAAAAGTAGAATATCAATGTCACACACGCAATGCAAATTTCTAAAACCTTCATTTATTTTCCAAAATAATTAATTTTTATTTCCAAATGGTTTATAAATCAACACGACTACTTGTGTAGTATCAACATATAAAAGACATGCAAAATGTGACAAGGGGCAACACAACACTAATTTAATAATAACTGATGCACCAGGGGATACCCTTAATCATCTCTTTAGAATGTCTGATTTGCATGTGTTCAGCCTCGGATTGGCACACAGCTATGGATCAATATAACCGACACTGTTTGCAAACTGCATATTTGATAGTAAGTCCCATAATGAGGTTTGGTACTCTAATGTACTGTTTTTCAAATTATGCTGTTTCTGTTTTGTGGGTTTGGTGATTAAAGATAAAGTTAAATGGATCAGATCGAATTGTTTATATTACCCTGGGCATATTAAATAAATGTGTCACAACTATTTGTTTTATCACAATCAACTAACCGCATTATGTTGTGTTATGACAGCGTGCACTAAAGTGTCATATAGTTACGTAAACACTCATCATCAACTAAGACAATTGTCCATTACTAAGTCTATTTCACAAGCATCACACACGTAACGAAAATGTGGAACGCACACATTTATATTTTTTTATGAAGACAATTACTAATCAGTCATATGAATATGCATAGCATACATATACATGTGTGCTTAATTATGATAGAGCAACTTATTAACATACTACCATAACTTCACAGACTTCTGGCAATATTTGCCAATATGGCAATAACTAATAATGAACCTATCTGAATTTAGATTTTTGTGCGTTAGTATAATATTTATATATAATAATTTATCTTAAACCCAGTATTGACGAACAGAGTCCTCTTCCACACAAGTCGACAAATCTGACTTTTCCAGGTGAGACCATTCTGAGATATCCAGTGTATTTGGTCTGTATCGATAATCAATATTCATATCATTCACAATGTGTGCTTTTCTAACAGGAATCTTGGGTTCTGCCGCGCCGAAGGGAGATATGCTGCATCCAAAGACCGTTACGTTTTGGTCTTGACCCTTGGCTAGCGCCGTGTTCACGCTGGTCACCTCGGGTGTTCCCTGAACCCCCAGTTTCTGTGCCACTGATCGTGTAATCAAGGTCGCACTGGCTCCGGAATCAAGCATTCCAAGTGTCGTCAAGGAATTATCATTTTCGGCCATTATACGGACTGGAATGATCTTCAAGAGTACAAACTGTTTTGATTTGGTTGCTACCACTGATCCGACCTGCACTTGCACTACACCCTCTTCAGATAATTCATACACAGACACACCGGCAATCGGTTGATAAGAAACGGGTGGAGACGCCGCATCAAGTGCAGGTTATGGCTTTGTAGAATTTAATTTGAATATTTCGTTTAGACTTTCCATGGGAGAGTATGTGCGCGCCATCTGTTGGATTAAAGAAAACTGAGGCGGCCGTCGGGTGAGTGAATTGGGGAACGGTACGACGCCATATTTGTGATTGTCAAGGCGACAAAAGTGTCTAAAAATGTGTACTGTCAGCGCGTTGCGGGCACAGTATGCCGTAGCCCTGTCAACGCAAGTAAACACATTCAAACAAGGTTTGAAAGCCATTCTATATAGACAGTCTATATCAGTCTAGATTCGTAATCTCAATGTCTAAGTACTGGACCATCCGTGTAGCTCTTCTCTGGACAGTCTCCACAGCATCAATATCATACTGATACTGTGCCTGTGGTGGCCAGACTGCCACACCGTATTCCAAAGTAGGACGGACAAGTCTCTTACACAGAAGAAGAAAGGTTGTCTTATCTAGGTATTGATAAGTACGGCGTATTACACCCAGCAGTTTATTAATTTTATATTTGACATTGCCTGTTGCACCTGTTGCATAAATTTTAACTGATCATCAACTTGGATGTCCAGGTCTTTCTCTACGTGGCTACACTCCAGAGAATTTGCACCTGTTGATGTTGTCAAAGTATAGGTAAATTCTGCCCGTGTCCAATTCGTAAAGTTTGCATTTATCTGGGTGAAAGTGTAACTGCCACTTCTCAGCCCAGTCCTTCAATCCGTCTAGGTCTTTCTGCAGATTATAAACATGCAATATGTACAACAATCACGTAATATGATCAAAGGAATAGTAATATGTTGAATGTTCAAAGTATTAAATATTTTAAATGTAAAAAAAACACATTTGATCAACTTTTCTGACGCTCGAATGAGCGATGTTTATTAAGCAAACAGCGTCGTTATATGGCTATAGCCTATGCCTATAGTGGCTATACTAATACTATAAATATAATGGCGTATGCATGGCTATAGCCTATGCCTATCTATTGTGGCTATACTAATACTATAAATATAATGGCGTATGCATGGCTATGGCCTATGTCCCCTAGTATGGCTATAGGCTATGCTGCATAGGCGTATATTATGATAACTATTACACATTGATAGCCATGTCCATGTCACGGCCAAACAAAATAATTTTGTAGACTAAAAATTAATAATAACAAATGAAAACATCCTTCAGCTGTAATAATACTGTACTATTTTATTAGTTTTAGTGTATAGTGAGTCCAAAAGTTTATTTCAAGGAAAATGAGGACGAAGAGACCGCTTCAGAAAATGAGGAGGAAATGCCACTTGTTGCCGAGGCATCTCGCACTGACGAGTCGCAAAGAGTCAGGAAATGCGATGCCACTGCAACTGCCGTCTCTGGGACGGGAAGTCTTGCATTAAGCAATTTGTTGATTCTGAACGCAGCGAAATCTCTGTATTATTTAGATAAATTACATTTGGTGGTCATCTTTGATCCCAATTTGCATAGCTTATGCAAAATGTGTGTGCTCTTAAATGTCCATATTTCCTCTTTCGTTTGATACTATGGATGTTAATGAATCTAGTAACAAAGGTTTGACTAGCACGGATCTCTTAATTATATATATATATATATATATATATATATATATATATATATATATATATATATATATATATATATATATATATATATATATATATATATATATATATATATATATATATATATTTAACTAGAGACAAGAGTTAGTACGAATCATCTTGTCATTCAGTATGTGCACATTGTGTGCGTGTTTGTAAACACTTCCGGGCATTATTTAGATACATTACATTTGGTGGCCATCTTAATTTACATAATTTATGCAAAATATGTTTTTTTAAATGTCCATGTTTCCTCTTTCGTTTGATATTATGGATGGTAAAAGTGGTGTTGAGAATGGTTTATTTATTTTCAATATTATCAGTTACTATTTAAAAAATAATGTTCATACAAAAATTTATATCAAGTGTGCAATGTCTGTGAACTAATAAAAATGCCATGCATATAGTTTCAACGCAAATAAAACTATGTACTCAATGAGTGAAAACGTTTAAGCTGTTTTTCTCGAAACCACACTCTTCACATTTTCGACATTTAAATTACCGTATCTCCGGAAATAATGTGAACATGGATAACAATGAGGTATAATTGTTTCCACTGAATGAGCTATACTCGAACATGTAATAAAACACCATAACATTAGTGTCTCATTTTGGCGTGGTGGGTCTTCTGTGCCACCTAATACAGCATTTTCCTAAGCGATACTGTGAAACGAAGAAGATATTTGTGCAAATGCTGAATTGCTACACTTCAGGGCACGAAGTTGAAACAGTCCAGTGAAATCCAAAAAAATCCCAATAAAGGACAGCTGCAAAACCAGTATTGAAATTATCATATCTAAGCACCACATGATTACTTGGTAAGCACCTCATCTGTTATCATGAAAGCTGGCAGAAATGCAACATGTACCTAAAGATATTTCTAAAGTTAGAATACAACTGATTTAACAATACACAATCTTGTGATATCAGCTTTTATGTGGCAAAGGTGAATGCTTGTCGATCTAACTAGTTGAATAGTTCAATAATCTCTACGTGTTCTTGCACATAATATCCAGCTGTCAGCTCAGACGGTCAAGCGGTGACATTGATATTAGCTGACAAACCCCTGTTGATGATGTCAGCCACTTTGAGTGCACTCTGGCCAAGGATAAATGATGCATGGTCGCCTTCGACCGTCTGCACGACAACTGGCGCCGAACACACCTGCAAATATTAAAAGCTACTAAACCCTCACGAAATAGAAAAATGGGCAGCAACTTGTAACAATACTAAATAGTCGTGGTTAGTCGTGGATAATACTGTGCTAATTTGAAAATGTTTACTGCAAATTATAAATTCACTATATAACATGCACGACCAGCATACAGGGCGGGAGTATTATCCATCGGCAACACTCAAACAATTTATGCAATGAAGCCATCATCAGTAGTGAATCAGGATACAGCAGAAATTGTACACTTTACAAAAATGGTTTCAAACAGCATGTGTTTGATGATCATTCATACATTAGATAATGAAATGTTAATTTTTCCTCAAAATTATTGCTGTGTACCGATACGTAATATAGCTAAATGTTGATGTTCTTATCCTATACACTACAAGTGCCTGAGTCAGAATAGAGACTGACCTTGCTTAAACCATAATCGATGCCAATTGCGTCTTGGTTGGCATGACGTGATGACGCAGTGATGAGCAGGACAGGTCGTGACAATATGGCATCTGGCTTGTACTTGTCAGCAATGACAAGTTTCTTGTAGAAGGATTCTGCTGCCATCTCCAACTCACTGCGGTTCGTGAACTGATTTGTAGCAAAGAGGTAGTCAATAGCGACGTGGAGACGTGCCTTCCAGTCTGGCTGAGCCTGTAATCTCGAGCTCATCTGGAACACAATAAAACAACATGCTATGGAGTCAATTATCTACCGATTGCGTAAATAATTTCAGTGTCAATATGTTAAAAAGATGGCTTTCTAGGTTGACTTCTGTCTGGAGTTTCTTGCTTTGGATATCAGTTTTGCTAGAATACGCCAGGGTTGGTGTCAAGTACATGAAATTGTGCTAGTACAAGTTCACCAAAACCTATCAATACGAGTACAGTCAGGTGTCAGTACAGTGACAGTACAATACCGCTTTCCCCCATTGGTTCCACATTCCGCTTTTTTGAAGCAATGTCCCACTTTTGTAATTTTAAAAAACAAAAAAACATTCACTTTAAAATCAATCCATTTGTGGCACACGGAACCATTCTAGGCACGTTATTTCTTTGGTCTCAAGCGATGTCTCATTTTCTTGCGCTTTTCCATGAGCAGATGGTGACGCCATGGTGACAGTGTATATTAGGTCAAGTAAATTGGAGTAATAATGATCAAAAATAAAACATACTATCCAGATGCCATTTATTGACTATTAAAGTACCACTACATTAAAATGTGACCACGAAGAAGCCAAAAGGTGCCAGTCTATATAAAATGTTACTGCTTATATAATCTGGCTAAAAGTCTCCCGTATTGCGAGAACACTTTTGGGACCATTTAGAATCCTTTCCCAAGGGAAATAGGAAGATATCAGAACGTTAAATTGTATGTAACAAGATTCGTCCCAAACATGTTTCCCCATAGAATCCTCACCTTTGTGTAGTCAATGACTGTAAACTGAGTGATGAATGCTAGCAGAGCTACACTCTCTCTTTCCTCCCCCCATCGCTTGCCTTGCGTGAACTTAGCCTGGTAATGGGCAATGAGAGACACAACGAACAAGTGTGAGCCGTCCAGGAACGTAAGAGCCTTGACAGAGTTTTCAGCTTCCTTCTCAAGTTGAAGTGCCATTTCGAAGGCGATGCAGGCACCGAACGAGTAACCAATCAGCTTGTACGGAGGCTCTGGTTGTATCTGCTTTAGCGTCTGTCAAATTAAGCAAAAAACAAATTGTGTGGTGGACGTAATTCTAATACAACTGGTTTCACCAAATTTGGAACACGTCACTTAAAATACATCATGAAATGACGTTAAAATGGAAATACAAATAAATCAACTCCAGAAACAACAAATTGTATCAGTTTAATGTCACAACAAAGAAATGACCAATTGATTTTAACAAACGAATCATAACTTAATTTACTGGAAAATTCAAATGGCATATTAACCTGCAACTAAAACATATAGAAGGGACATTTTGTAAGTTGATGCGTTATCGATAATCACCCTGATGTAGAAAGCAGCGAGGTCGGGAACGGACGTGAGGGGAGCATCGGCGGTGCACTGCAGTCCATACACGGGAGTCTTCACGTGCAACATGACAGATTCAAGGGACCGAACAACCCCCTCTATGGGGTGCATGACAAACCAAGGTTGACTGTCGACGTAATTCGACTGCTCATTCATTGGGACGATCGTCTCTGTGGGCATTATGTGATTGACATCGTATCGTATCAACACACCAGTGTCATTCATGAGCTGTGCTGACACCGAGTCACCAACGCTTCCAGTTTTCGGCCTGTCTGCCACGGAGCCACTCGTGATTTCATTCAACTTGTTGATCGTCAGTTGACGTACATCCTTCATCGGCAGCACAAGGTCGTAGTCGCGCTCCAGCATCTGTTTCACTTCCACGGCCATTAGCGAGTCGAGGCCAAGGTCAGCCAAGGTCGAGATGGGGTTAGTTGTATTCGCATCTTTGATGCCTGGACGGACAGAATCGACAGTTATAAAACACAGAAACGACGGTTGTACATCCGCATTCAACACTTTATACAAAAGTAGTTGAGAACAGAAATACATGTGTTCTTTTTCTTAGAATAAATGGGATATAAATAAAGCGCCCATTAAATAAGTTATTTTTCATTTAAGATTTACAATACCAACATTTACTATTATCATGAAAATATCTCAACCGAACAGATTATCACTAAATTAAAAATTCTGTACTTCTGCCAAGATGTCTAAAATATTTCTTTCACACTACTGTTGAAATTCACGGATCTCATGTTCTCGTGGTTTGCATTGATCAGATGAATACTAACCGAGAATATATGCTACCGAGTTGACTAGACTGGCTTTATCGGATGTGTCGCCTTTTACTTTGTCCTGCTTCTCGGCCGGTACAAAACTTGATACAACCGGTTGTGTGAGGTTGAGGAACTGGTCGAGTTCCGTCAGACAGGATGCCATGCGCTGCGGCATAGTGCCGTTAACAACAGTGTCATTGCCATCCATCGTGTCTAGGACAATGCCTATGTCTCCCACGGCACCCTACTGCACTGCAAGACCTGCACAGACACCAAGTCATTTCATATTGGCTATGTCAACAGTCGTATCATTATTTGAACAGCTGTAATCACTTTTTTAAATCAGGCAACATGTTATTCCAGCTTTTCCAGGACAACCATCATTTATCATTCCATGCAACTCAGCTTTTACATTCCTAGCATATCAGTCCAAATGCTTAGAATAATAAATTTATGTACGAGTTGGCAGAAAGCAGATTTTAATATAAATTAAAAAGTAGGAACAATGCTATTCCATAACAATTTGTGTGTCTAATGATGCATATTACAGCTTTCCAAATAAAATCTACGTAAAACAATAATCCTCAGCTGGGGTCTCGACAATTATTTTAAGATTTACCTTATCTGTGTTTCTATACTACATGGTACTGTGAAATTTAAGAGTTCTCAACTGAGTTCCGAACCTTAGCAATTACACAGATGACAGATTTCAACGACAGCTCACCTGGATAACCATCATGTACACGTTGTTCACAAATGCTTTCCATGAATGAGTTGCTGAAGCCATAGTTTGCCTGGCCCGCCTTTCCCCGGCCACTGCTGACGGACGAGAACACGACAAACCAGTCAAGTAATGAACACTGCCGCCTGGTGGTCTCGTCCAAGTTCACTGTCCCTGCTACTTTCGTCTCGCCCACTTTCTGAAACTTCTCTCTTGTCTGGTTCTCCATGAAGCCATCTTGCAGAACCTAGAGTGGAACAGGAAGTAGTAAAGTGTCAAATGATGTGGCACCATGATGGATCGACAAAGTCATATTTCTGTTCCAGTAACCCCAAGAGATTTTCATCTGATTCCCAATTTCCCAGTGATCTAGGTGAAAGACAAACTTTATTGTAGTGCTCCAAAGACTACATTAAAGATTACACATCAGACAGAAACCTAACAGATTTATTTACTTTTAGCATGATCCACAGTTTTTCACTGCGTGTACAAATGTAAAATCACAGCGCAGAAGAGGCGCAGTTGAACACATGAGTTACTATGAGCAAATGTGGCATAATGAAGGTTTCTGGTCAGTAGCTATCACACATCCTGAAAGCCTTATTAATGCACGTCTTAATGTAAAAGAACATCAATTTACCACTGCAAGATGGAAGACACCACCGACTGCGCCCATTGAAGCCGCCTCTCTGATCAGTTGATCCGTCTCGTCCCGGCACTTCACGTTACATGTGCTAACGTTCACCTGCACGCCGTTCTTCTTCCACTGCTCAATGCACCAGCACTGATAGCCGGTGCGCACTCCAGACCGAGATGTCAGTACCAGTCGCGTGGCACCACGGTCAACCAGCCAACTGGCAAGTTCCAGACCAAAGCCCCCGAGACCACCTGTAATTATGTACGTCTTGCGAGGATGACATGTTGTGCGATGTATGGCGTCTATGTACACCCGACTTGGTTGGACAACCTTCTCTTTCTCTTCATTACGCAACTGCAACATTAAACTACCTCGATGACGTACATATGCAACCACGTAACATTTACACTGAACACAGTCAGCGCACAAGACTTTTCAAATGTCCTGTCTTTTCCTAGAGAACAATTTATTTCATACAACCAACGCGAAGCAGGTAACCCCTGCTTAATTTGGTATTTGTGTGAACTTTTCAGCCATTCGTTTGAAAGTATCTCAGAGGATGACAAACACATAATATCAAATATTTTCACAAGTACTGGCTGATTCCCATGGTTTTTGGCTTATAATTCCTCGTGCATTCCACTCCCCCGGGTTTCCGTAACTGACGAGGATGCTAAGTTATCTGGCATATGTGAGAAAGCAATTTGACTCCCTTGTTGGAAAGCACGAGCACTTATTTTCAATGGTGAAACAACAGAAGGTTTAGCCATGTCACTTGGCACAACACCATCTCACAAACAGTCTTCAAGCCAATCTGGAGAGCAAGCTAAGACGGGGCCACCAGAAGAAAATTGGCTGCTTAAAAGAATCTAAGCCTACCAGCCCTGCTATGCCCAGCAGAAGACGCAGCAGGCTGGCATAGAATCTCCTACATACGACTGTCCCAATCAAGAGTTGAACCAACCAAATAAGTTAACTTTCTACGTAAACTAATTTGTTTTACGAACATTTCCGATGCATGCAAACAGGCACACTGACCTTGATGACGACCTTGCCGATGTGTTTCCCTTGCGCCATATAGCGGAATGCCTCCTCAATGTCACCTTTGTCAAACGCCGTCGTGTTGAGCGGATGCACAACACCATCTGCAATACCCTCAGACAACAGGGCAGCAACTGTGCCCCAGTCAGAGTTACCCTCCTCGAAGAGGGCATCAAGGAGGATGCCATGAAAGGTGACGTTGCGGAGGAAGAAAGCCATGCCTGAGATAAACACCACCAGTTGTCAGTTGCATAAAAGCTCGCTTCCAATTACAGAACAATGGTTAAGTTGCCTGTGGTGTTAATATGAATTATCATTACCATATTATATTTCATAAGTTGTTTGCATTCTCAATATAAATTAATGGTACTGGGGAAATGTAATTTATAGCCGTTTCCATCAGTTAATAATGTATATCGATATTTTTTCTGAACTCAGTTTTCTGAGAATTAGGCATGATAGAAGTTTTCAAATAATTATTATTATAATATAAGCATATACTATTCAAAGTTTGTTAAGTATCTGTTACAATTGTCATCGCTCATTTCAATGAAGTTTAGAAATTAAACGTTTATGATAAATAAAAAATATGGCAAACTAAATTGACAGACTAAATAAATATTATTTCAGATCGGGACACAAGGAAAACATTATCTGAAGCGTACTTTAATATAATCACGGAGCTATTATAAAATAAGCAGCGTATCAAACCTGGGCCCGAGTACATTTTCACGAGTACGAGTACATTGGTGATAGCTGAGTAAGAATAAGAGAACAATACTAAAAGCTGAGTACGAACACATTTACAAGAGAACGAGTACATATTATAATATATCATAAATTATTAGTAATAGCATATTTTAGAAATAAAACTTGTTAATTAATTTATATAATTCGGGAACAATTGATTATGAAAAGGCAGTTAATCAGACATGTGGCTTGATATATAATATATATATATATATATATATATATATATATTATATATATATATATATATATATATATATATATATATATATATATATATATATATATATATATATATATATATATATATATATATATATATATATATATATATATATATATATATATATATAGGGGCACCCTGATTAACCTACATTTGAGTCACTGACATACTCGGCACATGTACACTCACTTAAACCAATCATTACCCATGGTTACCATGTCAGAAAAACCTAGTCAATCAACTTCAAATATTTCTGTAATGATCTCAAAAGAGTGGTTAATTGCTAAATCTGCTCAGTGTTAAGCAAGCTATACAATAAAGCAATTAGCAAGAGGTCTGAGGCAACAAACCACTTTTCTTATATCTGCTCTTTCAGGCCCTATATGTAGTTTTGCTGTCACCTGACTGTTAATTGCACTTATCATATGACCACCTTCTGGTTTGTAGACTATGTAGAAAGCCATGATCTGCTCACTACAAAACACTTACCAAGAACACGTTGTTCAACGGGATTCACAAATCAGAGAGTGTAAATATAGGTTTACTCTGCATAGTACACAATATGTGGCTTATTAAACAATAATATAAAACAGTACATCAGATGTATAAACACTAACAATTTATTTATTATAATAACAAATATAACCATTAGACAAGTACTTTAACAGACTGCATGTATTGGTCTCTCTCCAGAATTAGTATTACAAATGTAATCACTGTAGTGATTCTACTAGTGAGAAGGTTTGTTCAAACTGGAACAAAGGGGTTGTGTGCTAATTTTAATAAAGACAACTTGTGCTGTGTGACTTGAGTCACCATGGAAATAGACTCAGCTAGTTCTTAACACTGTCCCTTGTAGGAGCAACAAAGGCATTTTAAGAGAAACTGATGAATGGCCCCCTTCGTTGTGGACTTTATGGTTTAATTAAACAAATACAAGGATTATAGTATAAACTGGTTACTAGCATAACTGTTTGCTTCAGGCTAACTATGGGTTTTTGACTGGGAAAAGATGTTGTCTTTAGAGAAACCCTTAGCTAATTTTGTTATATCAATAAGAAATAATATATCTGAACATTTCGGATACTTTAGGAAAGTATTTAAATAAAATATGTTGTCACTATGTTAACTACAAATACTACAACTGTATTTTAAATAAAATCATAGTTAATTTTCACAGCATCATATCAAAAAGTACTCAGAACATCTGAATACATTGAGTATGAGTATGAGTACGAAAACATGACCCATAATTTCCATGAGTACGACTACGAGTACTTCAAAAATATACTGAAGTAAATGAGTACACGAATACCGAGTACATCGGCCCCAGGTCTGCAGCGTATACATAGTGCATAAAAACAAATCAATCAATCTATTGATAAAGCTTTTTAGATTCGCTAGTGTCTAGCTTCAGTAGCCAATCACTTTGCTTACAAACTAAAAGTCTATTAAAATATAAATACACTTCATTAATGATTATACGCATTCATTAGACATTCTTGGCAAACAAAATTACATGCTACAAAGGTGGTATATAGTACATTTTGAAATTGAAATGTAACAATGTATCATTTAACAAACTGAAATACTTATGTTACACAACATTGCTTATCGATTATATGTATTTCTTAAAATTATGCAACATATATTTGATATATCGTCTAGTATAAATTGTTTAATATGAGGGGAAAATACCAAGAAATGTCTTACCCATTTGGCTGTCGTTGGACAAGTCAACCTTGCCGATCTCGAGAAACTGTCCGTGCGGTGCGAGCAGCCTGAGACTGGCTTGTAGCTTCTCCTCCGCCAGCGAGTTGAGCACAACATTCACGCCCTTCCCATTGGTCGCTCGCGTGATGTCCCGCTCAAACGACTGATCTCGCGAATTCGCGAAGTGGCTGTTCTCGAGCTGCGGGAACTTCTGCTTCAGGTATTCCCGCTTCTCCTTTGACCCGACAGTTGTGAAAACTTCACAGCCTCTATGTAGTGCCACCGAGATGGCCGCTTGACCAACACCTCCACTGCCAGAGTGGATGAGCACGCGATCACCCTTCTTGATGCGCCCCCGCACCACCAGGGCATAGTAGACGGTCGAGTACACAACGGGAACGGAGGCGGCCTGCTCAAGGGTCCAGTGGTCTGGCACTGGCCAGATGAAGCGGCGGTCAACATCTACACTGGAGGCAAGGCCCTGGACACAGACAGCTGCATCAAACTAACTGTACATAGTTAAAGACACCATAGTTAGTGTAGCCAATTAATTATAATTCACTCGTAATTTGAACTTTGAGCCAACATTTTTACTTTGAAACCACATTTTACTTACTTTGCCTGCAACCAATCCCATAATTCTGTTGCCGGCTGGGTTACGACCTGCGAATTCCATGCCAAGAAGGCAGTCCTTGGTGGCTGTATCACCTGCAATAAAAACATGCATACGTTACATATCATATAATGTGTATACCTATAATGTGCTAACCGTCATTATACTGTAAATTCATTTGTTATCTTATTAATTTATTTATAGCTGGAGTACAATATAATTGAATTGAAACATACAAATTAGAAAAAAGGAATGACTCCATTCGGGTGAACATTATGCTTTGTTTTTTGTAAATTTGTGGTCAAAATATGTGATCAAAAGATGGCATCATAACAGTGTTAACTATTTCCTAAACAATACTTATGTCTGAATTAAAACATTATTATAATTGTAAACCAACATACATTTATGCTTTGGCCAATGGCAATCAAATTCATTGCTGTCTATGTTGCAACCCATCCTTAATCAATGTCAGTCATGCAGCAGGAAAACATCCAAACAGTGACTTACATTTCTAAAACAGAATCAATTATATATTCATTCTAGTGAATGAAAGTTTTACTGTACTACATCTATTAATATAACCACTTAAAACAACAGGTACATTAAACATGTAACAAACCTGGGATGGCGTCTGGGGGCAGTTTGCCTGTAGCCAGCATGATGTCTCGGAAGTTGAGGGATGCGTAGTACACGCTGCAGAGCTCCTTGTTTCGGTGGTCGGCAGGAACAAAGTACTTCAGGGGCGACTCGATCCACTTGAGACTTGAGAGGTCACCCAGGGTCAACACGTTCACGTACGCATGTTCTGTACGTTTGGTCACGTGACGGCCTTCTGTAACACCACACAGTTTCTTTGTCTTTAGTCGACTCACATATATCTTCCATTAAAGTTGCCTTCTAAAGTAACAGGTCCTGTGTGACACTTGTTGAGAGACAAACAATTGTTCGTCTATATTTTGCACATCCTTACTATATTTATGTTGATTCTATTTTTAAACTAACTGATCAACGGTATCAGACATATCATGGACAATGCTGTGTATGTAAGCATACATAGGTTGCATAAAGTACAATTGCGTTACACTCTTTTATGTATTTCATATCAACATTTTGTCTAACACTGTCATGTATTTCATATGAAGACATTTTGTCTAACGAAAGGATGTGTAAAAACTAAATGCAGTAAATTAGTAGTTAATTTGAATGTGGTAAACTTGAATTTCCAAGATAACTAACTCTATCTTAAGATATATTGGCTACGTAGAGGATAGTCAAAAAGAATTGCCTGTTGCTGGTTACTTCCACTTTCAATTGTGGCTTGAAAAATAGAAGTGTCGTGAATATGTACCTTTGTGAAGAGGAATGTGTCTGAATGAACCCCACTTCCCATCTCTGTAGACGTTCATTACTAGGTCCATGTGAACTAGACTTTCAAACAGACTGCCTTCTACTGCTGGCATCGACTGGCTTTGATCCAAACTTCCATTGAAGATGCATCTGAAAGGCATACCATCTATCGTGGTAAGCATAAATAATGTACAGTGAAATATTTTATTTCATACAAGATCCAATTGCCTTGATTACTAATGTATGGCCCCCTTCCCAAAAATGTTTATTGAATAATTTTTAAACTTGTGCACAAAAGCAAATATGATGCCGGAAAGCCACTTTTCAAGAATATGATTAATGGTCGGATAACAAGAGTTCATCTGTTGACCGTAAACCTGCCGTGAACAAGATAACAGGCTCCAGGACGGGGGCAGAGTAAGGGATGGAGCATCAGCCATCTGACGAGTTTAAGACTGGGTATGGACGAGGCTGCTGCCAACATACTGAAGGATTCCATGATATTATAATAGTGTCTTTTAGTTTCAGCAGTGTTGTCAATACATCTTTCAGTCGAGTGTTTACGTGTTTATACGTGGAACAAAACAAAGAAGAAAATAAGATTATATAATCACATATGAATTTTATTTTTATGGAGAATTGTAGGTTCACCAATCAGTTTGCATCAAAATATTGCGTGCCGGTGATGCCCGCCAAGAATAGAGGACTAGTGATTTCCCAAGACTGCTAGTGCCCCAGGCCAGTGGGTCACAGTTCTTCTTAATTTATAAAAAATGTTTACCATGAATATTATTTTATTATTTATTCCAACAAAGCCACTCCAGTGTTAGACCCTTACCTTACTTTTTCACCCCCAGGCTCCAGCCGTAAACAGTTCACCATGCCGATGATGCCATTACAGGACCTGTCCGACTTCAGCCAGACATTATGACCTACTGGTCGATCATCCACACTGACCAGGACAGTCTTGACCTCCTCAACCCACTCAAAGTTGGTACTCGACACGTCGATGGTTGTCTGTTGCTGCGTTGACGCATTTGTCATACACTTGCGACACAGGAACAATGTGTTAATGAGGCCGTCAGACTTCTGTGCAATGACTTCCAATCCAGCCGACTTGAGCAGGTTCATCCACGTTGGCGCATCACAGAATGGTCCACATGTCCGTCTGTTAGCGTCGCTGATGCTCAGTTCATTCGCGAGAGCATCAAGCATTAGAGGAACTATGAAGTTTGTCGTCGGTTCTTGCACCAACAGGAAACCGCCGTCTTTCACTAGGGCCATCAACGATGATATTGCCATCATAAGATCAGCTTCTTTGTGAAGAACATTACATGCAATTGTCACATCAGTATTGCCCAAGTGCCCTGGTGGTGACTCGCCTAGTTTCCACTCGACCGGCTTCACATTGAAACTTTCCAAGTGGGCAGTGTCCACGTTCTTGATTTTGCCGTCTACGACTGTGTAGTCGACCTGAAACAAGGGTTGCGACTCCAGCTGTGCAACGGCGGATTGGTACACACGACTGTCGGCTGCACCGTACTCCACAACCTTCAGTTTGGTGCTGCCACAATTCTCCAGAACAACGTCCAGACACGTCTTCAGCATGCGATCCGTCATCGCACTGCCCAGCAACTTATCCGCAGCGAGCTTGCCACGTGATGACACCAACATATTACGGATGTTCTCGAAGAACAAATCATTTATCTCCTGAGAGAAGATATGTCGCAACGTGGTGGCTAGAACAGTTTTTGGATCACTCGCCAGCGTCTCAATGGTTGAGTCTATGTCTACAACATCATCCACCTTCATCTTAGCGAGCTGCTGCTTCAAGATATCAACATTATGCAGGTTTTCGGTGAAACCACTGTCCAGTATTTGTAAGACACCATGTCGGATGCACGTCTTACACAGATGCAAGTACTTGACGAGGTCATCCTCGTCAGACAGCACGTTGTCCTCGTTGTAAGGCACAAACCGGAATTTCTCAAGCACTGGGACAGTCTGCTGTTGATGACGAGGCGCCACGGTGGCTTGCAGACCAACTATCTGAACTCCACCAGAAACACATTCATTCAGCACATGGTCTACTTGCACTCTGGCAGCTGGAAAAAACACAAACAAGGCATCATTTTCCACCTGTGATTGGCAGTTGCAATACAATAAATACAATTCTGGGTGCCACTTTTAATTAACATGACGCGACCGTTTTTCTAACAAATCTGTATATGCTTAACCACCAGAGGTAGCCCCATGCAAGTCTATTTGGAAGCTTCCACAGAGGTGTCACCCTTGCACCATAATCTAATAAACCCCAGCCAGTCGCCACGACCTTTTCCCACGGTTGTTTTCCCATATTTCATTTGATGACAATTAAGGGTGAAATAGAAATTAACATTCATCAAGCAATACTGTTGTAAACAAGAGTGCCAACCAAATGTTGTGTACATACAGCGTGTTTACTGGAACTTGTAGTTTTGGATGGCAATCGGATGACAATCTTGTTTAGTTTTATTATATGTTTGTTACACTTGAGCACAGATGCATACATTTATGCAATTTTCCCAACACAAAATGTTGCCAAATAAATGCTTTACAAATTCTCAATACCGTATTGCGTAAAGTTGACAGGCCATTCAGAATTAATTATATAAGTTGCAATGGTGATGTTAGAACAGGTTTTAAATACTGTGTAACAAGGCATTGATTTATAGCTTTGTTTGAAACAACAATGATAAAAGATTCAGGTTACCCTATCGTGCCCATCCTCAGGTGGGGTTCAAACGAACCCCCTTTTGATAGATTTTTTTGCTCGTCTCATTTAAAATTAATTTTGCGAATATTTAAATCTACCTAGTATCCACTACGACATGCTAGCTCGTTTGTGCAAAAAAAACTTATATATTAGGCCATCATCGAACAGGACCTAAATCACCTGAGGATGCAGTGTTAACTATATATTTTTGTAGAAATCATCCCAGAAATCTTCGGCTGACTGTGTACGTTCAAACCCTCCTTCCAAAACCCGAGGACGTGTATGTTTAAGTTTTGACATAGGTAAGTTTGACATGGTAAGTTTACATAGTTACTATAGCAACTGGTACACAACCTGTGTGATCGCAGTCTGTCTGGATGATGCGGTCAGCTTGTGTTGCGGGGTCAATGCGTATTGACCAGATGCGCGTCGGTAGTCGAAGACCACGTCCCGCGTCACTCAGAATTTGCATTTGAAGCATCGTGTCAAGGAATGTCACCCATTTGTCACTCCACACCAGGTAGCCGTCATCACCTGCGACACCAAAACAGACGTCATTGTCACAGCCAACATGATCATATTTCATAAGAGTCAATATTAATCATGAGTTATGTTTATAATTTTATTATAGACATCAGCCCTTTGTTTCATTGTTAGTAAATCATATAAAAGTATCTATATATTATACATTTAAGATATATATATATATATATATATACATATATATATATATATATATATATATATATACATATATATATAAATATATATATATATATATATATATATATATATATATATATATATATATATATATATATATATATATATATATATATATATATATATATATATATATATATATATATATATATATATATATATATATATATATATATATATATATATATATATATATCATTTGTGTCATTACCATGATATCACAATATGACTAAATTATTTTGGTGTAAATTTTACTAGACTAGGAATTACCTTTGATGCTGGCGGAGAGGATACCCTGGAACGTTGGTCCGTAATCATAACCCCGGAGTTGCAACTGCTTGTAGATGTCGCTGGAGGTGAGACGGATCAAGTGGGTGTCTTGTGCTTTGTCAGCTGGGTCGCACACCAGGTCAATGACAGTTTCACTCGGCTGGAAGACGCGCCCACTCACAACTAGTGCTCCACCCTCGCATAACTCAAATATCCCAGTGCCTGGCGTGATGCACACGTCCAGTTTCACCGTTCCTGCAAATACATGGCATAAAACAATTCTAAAAAACGGTTAAAACAACCCAAGCCAATGGTATGGTTAATCATAGTGGAAAGCTTATAGTGATATTAATTAGGACACTAATATTTCTAACTACCTACAAATGCGAACATATAATGTAGAGCTGAAAGGATTTTGTGAAATGATACTGTAATGTGTCAACAAAGTCTAATGGGCAGCTCAATGAACTTGTCAAAAAGTGTGTATGTGAAGATAAACCAACTGGGTTAAAAAAACTGCAAAAAGGAGCAATAGTCAACAGCATCTATTGCAGGGAACAATGCATGGTTAAGGCGGAGATCAAGGATGACATGGGCTGGTTCCACAAGATGAAAACAAGACAATTTTACAATACGTCTAGACCAATATATTTAACAACATTAACAAAAAAACTGACGATTTTAACACAACATATATAATCACAACAAACACCTAAGATGCCCAAAGGAAACCTAGGCCATTTAGTGTCAATGGGAAAGACTGAGGGGAAGAAGCAGAGATCGACATAGATTGACAATCCTTGACG
Organism: Lamellibrachia satsuma; assembly: GCA_033239005.1. NCBI lineage: Eukaryota > Metazoa > Annelida > Polychaeta > Sabellida > Siboglinidae > Lamellibrachia > Lamellibrachia satsuma. The sequence continues at coordinate 5,682,394 of BSQZ01000004.1, forward strand.
GTCTAACAACATGGCAACGAAAAGCTACAAAACTACAAAGAGATACCTGTCATGTGACAAGAGACACGGCACATTAATATTGATTGACGATGAAAGTTGTTACAAAACTTTAGTTACCTGTCTTTGGCATGATGGTGGCTCTGTGAATATGCACATCCTCAAAAGCAACAGCGAACTGTTCGTACGACTGCCTGTTGATCTTGGCGAAAGCTCGCCACACCAGCACCAAGTACCCTGTTGCGGGGTACAGCACACGTCCATCGATCTTGTGTCCCATAAGGTAACTGTCCTCGGACTCGGCGGAAGCATCAATCTCGAAGGAGATGGACATGCCTGATCCCCCTGGGCTAGTGATGAACTGGTCTCCTTTGGGCACATCCCACAGCTGCTCATGATCCCATCTGATGAGGGAGGATAGCATGGCCGTTCCCCTGGACACTGGCATCTTGACCGCTGGGTAGAGGTCAAGAGGGTTGAAGTCCACCCCAGCCATGTAAACTCTGAAATGAGGCAATCATCTCTGAATGAACAATACACTTGATGTTAATATGCTTCTTCTCTAATTTCGTTATGTTGTGTTTTATATTTTGTTCTAAATACGGCATACGTTGCTGAATACAGCATTTGTGCTATATTGGTTATATCAATGTCCAAACACCTCATTTTTAATTCCTGGCTGGTTTAGCCCTCTAAAATAAAGTATTACAAATAACAGCGGTAGGCAATCATCTTGATGTTAATAGCATTTGTGCTTGTTTGGTTATATCAATGTCCAAATACCTTATTGTTTAATTTCTGTCTTGTTTAGCTCTCTAAAATAAAGTATTACACATAACAGCGATATGCTTACTTTCCAAGATTCGATAGCAGATACTCTGTGTTGTCGGCATGGTTACGCTTCATCAGTCCCACAAACAGACAATCATCACTGAGCGAACGCTTGAGGATTGCCTGCAGGAGGCAGTGCGGTGCAATCTCTATGACAACTGCACCGGCTGGAACATGCTGCAGAGCTTCCTGGAAGAGCACCGGACTGACCAGGTTGTTGACGTGATAGTCGGCCGACGAGTAGCGGGCCAAGTCCGAGTCCCATCTCTCTTCAGGGATAGAACTGCTCACCCAGCGGGGTGTACGCACCCTGTTCTCCTTGATGACCTTCAGTATACCCCAATACAACACTGAATGATCATGAAGATGTTGATTGCAAAACATTCTTCAACAAATCTATACAAAATTACCATTAATAAAAATAAGGTAGATTATATTAGAAAGTATTCTAAATGATAAAAAAATCAGCTTTCTTGTCCATATACCAAAATGGAGTTATTTATTTAATCACTTTGGATATTAATGGTACGTTAAATCTTGTTAAATAGCAACAACATGCTAAACATCGCTAAACAATTAAACACATTTAAAATCTTGCGAAATAACAATAAAACATAAATAAAAATAATATGAAGATTAGAGCCAACCTTGAGGAGGGCTTCCTTGAGGGCTGGGGCAGTTCTCTGCATGTAGTGGGAGTGGAAGGCGACTCCTGAACTCTTCACCTCCTTGGCAAATAACCCCTCCTCCTTCAGCTCGGCCACAAATTGGCTGATAGACTCCGCGGGCCCAGAAATGGTGACGTTGTCAGTGGAGTTATGACAGGCGGGAGCGACTCCGCTGGGACAGCGTTCCTTCGCCTCCTGCCATGTCAGACCTGCAGCCCATGGTATGTCAACCACACAATTTCAATAGGTGGGCTATGCCAAAATCCAATTCTGCTAACGATGATAAAATTTCCCTCATAACTGATTATTTCCCAAAATTATTAGATATATATATATATATATATATATATTTAAACTGTCACAGCGAAACCGACGTACTGATAAAATCAATCAGGTAAATAAAATGAATTCCAGCAGACCAATATTAAAATCGACATAGCCTAAGGCATCAGCCTATCAAACCATTGTCAACGTACCGACTGTAGCCATGCCACCTAGTGGCAGATTGGCTTCTATCACACAGCGCCCTCTCCAGTAGGCTGCCAGAACTGATTCTTGAGCTGTTAGTCCACCATCTGCGTACGCACAGCCGAGTTCTCCGACCGAGTGGCCAACAATACCGTCGGGTTTGATGCCCAGAACATTTAGCACGCAAACCAGAGTCACCTACAAATCAACCTTATTTATTATTATTAATCATATTTATCATGTCCTCAATCCAAGTATTGTGAATTTAAATATATTTAATACCGTTTCACCAATGTCAGGTCGTCTGCAATAACAAACTTTAAAACAAAGTTGCATAGTATCCATGAAGTTTGTTTATGGCGTATACTTGTTTCTGGGACACCTTTAATATATTAAATATATCCCAGAAACAAGAACAAATTATATCTGTGTTGTGCGACATAAAAAACATCCTACGCAATTAATATATTATGTTTGCATCAGAAAGTTTAAAAAAACGGAATACCTATACTTATTTAATATCTCTGTCCCAATAAATGTTAAGGAGAGGTTATTCTAAGGATGCAATAGTAAACTTAAACTGTACTAGAATAGCAGTATTACAAACCTACACGAATAGCAGTAATGCAAGCCTGAACACCAGTAATGCCAACCTACCTGAATAGCAACAATGCTAACGAAAGAGTTGAGTATATCGTTGAAGGCGTCGTCATCACCAGTCATTAGAAGGTCATTCAGTTGGAGGCCATAAGGTCGCAGCACTGCGTCCGACTCCATGATAGACTGACGGAACACGTCCAGTTGCATGAGGTCACGCCCCATGCCATGCCACTGCGCCCCCATGCCAGCAAACACGAACCAGATAGGGCGCTTCTCTACACTCGTACATTGCTGCAAACAAAACAACACTGCATACATACCATATTGGACCAGCCATCGTCTTACTGCTGCAAACAAACAAGACCATACTGCACACAGATCAGATTGGAGAAGGCATCGTTCACTGCTGCAAACAAACGAGACATTACTGCAAACATACCAGACTGGAGCAGGCATCGTCTTACTGCTTCAAATAAACGGGTCAACTCTACACACAGACAAGACTGGAGGAGGCATCATCTCACTGCTGCAATCAAACGAGACAACACTGCCTACATACCAAATTGGAGCAGGCACCATTTCACTGCTGCAAACAAACAAACAAACAAACAAACAAACAAACAGGACAAAACTGCATACAGGCAAGAGCAGGCGAAAAAACCTCAAAACATTAATATTAACCGTCTCTTTCATATAAGCAAGCACACATTGAGTGTTTAGCACAACCCACATGCACTTCCAGAACAGCGGGCTCCTTGTTAAGTACTGTGTAACCCCTATAGGGATGGGTCGATGCTGGCATGGTGGCCGTTTCCTGAAGCAAGGCTTGGGCTTCAACGCTATGTGTATGTTCTGTGCGCATTTTGGTGAGCAGTTGATAAAGTCCCTGCTGTGTGCGTCCAGCGTACGTGCAAAGTCTCTGCACACTGGAGGCAGCGTATGCCGGCGAGGATGCTTTCAGATTCGACCGCATCAAAGCATGAACGTTTGATCCTCCGAAGCCGAACGAGTTGATGGCAACATAGCCGCCATTCCATTCCGTGCGTTCTGACACAACCTTCAGACGTCCGTCCGACAGTCCCGGAATGTCAGGGTTGGGAGTAGTAAAATGTAGGTTGGCAGGAATGGCACCGTCCTCCATCGCGATAAGAACCTTAGCTAGGGCTGCCAAACCTACAGACATAGAACTGGTGTTAGTACACAAGCATGCATTCATAATACTGAAAATATAAGACAGTTATTAGCATTTTAGACAATTTTAATCCATGTCCGAAAGTAAAAATTGAACCAAAAACGAGCAAACAGAAAGCGATTCTTGACTGAAACAATACACTGAATATATTAATTGGTAGCAATACAAATGAATAAATGCTTTTGGCAGTTACAACTGATAATTATCTTGCAACATACTATATTTTCAGATTTTCCTATTTGTATGAAATTGTTTACTTTTTGTAATGTAACTGATAATATGGCACATTCATATCCATCTATTAACCTGTACCTGTTGAATATAAGAAACGTACCAGACGCAGGCTCTGGGTGGCCCATGTTTGATTTTGTCGAACCAACCAAGAGCGGGCCCTTGCGTCCATTGCTACAGAACACGTCGGCGACAGTGTTCATTTCCTGGGGGTCGCCAGCTTTTGTGCCAGTGCCGTGAGCCTCCACGTATGCCACCTCCGACGGGTCGACGCCTGCCTCTTTGTACACTTCGAGTAGCAGGCTTTTCTGAACTTCACCGGATGGGAATGTTATACCTGCAACACATGGCAATCTTTCTACGTAGACATGTTTGATAATTATATGAATATTGTTTTACAAACTTTCCGAGTCAGTCACATGACCACCACATCGGCCATGTGAGTAATGACGCTTACACTAAGGAAAACGTCAAGTCCAAGACAATTCAAGAATATATACATTACAGGTTTATCAAAATCGATCAAAAGAAATACTGTTGTCACATGTTCGATATTGTGGGTAGCTTTACAAACACGTTGGATGGAATAATATACAACACTTAAATAAATATTTACGAAATTTGTAAAATGCAGAAATAGCAGCTTGAATTAAAAACGATGAAATTAAATGAGTAACGCTGATGTGATTTTGCAAACCTTGCTCTTTCTTTCCGTCAGAGTTGGTCTTTGAATGGATGAAAGTGGCGTAGATGCGCTTGGCAACGGAGGCTTTCTGGAGGTAGACAGCAACGATCGCCTCACTGCGGCAGTAGCCATCACCTGTAACCCAGGGTCGTCAGAAACACTTGTTTACTACAAGACATATATTTTATTACTGCAAATATATTTCATTACAACATATATGTATTTTAGTAAAGCATATTTATTTGATTATGACACTTACAAAAAGCCACTTCAATTATTTAATATACAAAAGCTTATTGGCCTCCTTTAATAGAGAAGACATGGATGGAGGAGTAGGCTTCGTAGACATGTGGTCAAACGTTGTGGGAAGAGATGGCTTTTCATGAGAGATGGGCTTTATCTGACTGGGAAGGGTGCGTAAATCTCAAAGGAGTACAAATACACGTACAAAGAAATGTTCACCAATTATTTCGGAAAATGAACTTAGATGTGTATGTTTAAATACCAGGAGCATTGGAAATAAAAATGCGAGTTAGACTTGATGGTAGCAGATATGTGACGGGTCACTACTGTTTGGACCATATGGTACATGTTGACATTGTGGAGTTATGGGTAATTTGTTAAACGGTATATTTTCCCCTTTATTGTGATACCAATTGTATTATTGTATGTCAATTATTTACGAATTTATGAGTGGTTGAAGTGATGTTTAAATGCCAGGAGAATAGTAAATAAAAACGCGAGTTAGACATTATGGCAGCAAATATTGACCTCGAGAAATAGGTGTCACATAATCATGGGCTAATATAGATATATTAGATACTGCGTTAGCACTGACAGTTTGTGTAATGTTTAGGAAGGATATATGAGCGAGAAGGGGAAGTGGAGTAATTTTATATACTTAAGAATCAATCAAAGCTTGTGAAATAATGCTGATAAGTGAAGCAGATTGTGAGGAAGCGATTTGGTGTAACACTGTTACCAAAAACTCAACATTAACAATAACAGTAGTCTATTGTTGTCCAAACATAGGACAAGAGGAAGATGTAAAACCGGCAGTGGTGGAAATGTGTATGATTTAATGTTGTCTTCTCAAAATGAATCAGTTGATAATGTTAAATACACGAACCTATGGGTTCCAGTGATCATAACCAGATCTATTTTAATACAAAAGTAAAAACAGCGAATACATATAAAAAATGGAGGAGAAACTTCAACAAAGGCAAATTGTGATAACCTGCTATCAGTTAATGCATGCTCCCTGTAGCTGTCAGACAGAGCTGTCAGGCGGGTTTTAGGTCAACGTCGATATGCGTCAGCCCAGTTGCGTAGACTAGCAAATGTATCCAAATATATGTGATTAAAGTAGTTGTTGTTTCCGAACGACATGTAGTACTTATTCATCTCCGGATGCGAACATCACACAGATATAAAGAGATGAGAACATATGCAGCGAATAGAGATTGGAATAATTTGCTGAAGAACGAGACAGCTACATATTGCTGAACTTATAACTTATATAAAGAAGGCAATAGAACCAGAGGTCTCAAAGCAGCATTAGTTAAGGAACAGTGTAGGATAGACATAAGAAAGTACTCACAGAGGGTGATAGATTAATGGAACAAAGTGTCAAATGATTGTGTTAATGCTTGTAGTGTGCATATGTTTAAAAATATAATTTACATATATCTGATAAGGATGGGATATACATAAATAATAAAATTGTTGGACACTCATTAAGCCAAAGACTTCTCATCCACTTGCCATCTTATTAAACCTATTTTGTAGACAAATGCATCTATTGAATTACCTTAAATTTATTGATGCTACTAAATACATCAAATACAAAACAAAACAATCATGAATTTTCCCGCCAATTAGAAATTATTTTCTCAACTTTTCCCCAAAATAATCAGGATATCTTAGGCTCCGAAAAACACATGAACACAAGAGAAGTAAAAAGACAAGTACCCGAGGCATCGAACGAACGACAGGCGCCGCCAGGTGACAACATTCCTAGACGTTGGAACTGTAGCGCAATCTGTGGCTTGAGGCACAAATTTGTGCCCCCGACAATGGCTGCCTCGCACTGACCAGAGCGAATGGCATGCACTGCTTGATCGAGCGCCAGCAGACTTGAACTACAAGCTGTATCTGTTGTGTAGCTTGGCCCTGCAACATGCATTGTGATTAACACATATGGACCAAAACATTCCTATTCATTTCTGAGGAGAAACAAACTTTTCCCTCCATAATTGTACCTACTGCATTTAACTATGTTATCTCCCAATATAGTGAATATAAACAGCAATCATTGTATGATATATAAAACTTTAAATTAGTACAAAGAGCCATTGCTGTCTCATACGTCATATTTTAAATTTCATAATCTCTCAAAAAGTTAAATAACAATTCTTGCTCAATTGTTGCCACATATTTATGACTTGCTGAAGAGAAAGTTTAATTAGCAGTTATATATGGATGGGACAATTTGTTTTTTTAGTAAAGATGATGATTTCAAATCACCCTTTTTATACATTTTAAAAAGATAATGCAGACTACAATGTACATCTTTAGATGACTGACCCTTGAAGTCAAAGAAGAATGACAAGCGGTTGGCAAACATAGATGTTGTGCAACCAGTCAACTCATAGCCTTTAATCTTGTCCATGTCGAGTGTCCACACTTCGTGGGCCTCTGACGAAATACAGCCAATGAACACTCCTATCTTGGTGCCGCAGACATCTCGTGGGTTGACACCTGGTGACAATACACGTGTCAGGTTAAATACTAAGAACAGGCACTGCTACATATGCACATATATTTGTATTTGGTGTATAAAAGTGGTATGATGTAGTCTTTCTTTCAATATCTTTAGTCAATAAGCTACCATTTGGTGGTCTTCCATCATAGAGATTTCTTATCAGAAATAAGTCAGGTATGGAACATCAACCGGCAAATTTATCAGGTTGTTTTATTTAAATATATACAAGTGATACAAAACGTATCGACATGTTTTTCCGAGAAAATCGATAAACTGGTCATAGCAAACTATAATAACACACGGACCAATACATATTTATAATATTATAATGAATAAATAAGAAATATGGTATAACTATTTCGATTTATATATATATATATATATATATATATATATATATATATATATATATATATATATATATATATATATATATATATATATATATATATAAATCGAAATAGTTATACCATATTTCTGATTTATTCATTATAATATTATAAATATGTATTGGTCCGTGTGTTATTATAGTTTGCTATGACCAGTTATGTATATAGTCAACTAGGGTCAGCAGCACTATTTTAAATGTCACACACTATTGAATGTTGAACTGAGTAAAATACATGCATCCATAGATATGCTATGATGACGATCACTACTGGTCCAATAGGCCTATGAATCGAAAATAGCAACCTGTATCAGAGCAGCCGAAAATTATGACACACGCAGTGTGAAAGCTGATTAAACATAGAAAACGACAATATGTAGAATTAATAATTGTTTCGCTTCGTCTTTCAACCGATCTTGACCGAAGCATAAATTCATGATGCACCACTTAAACTCGATTCTTGCGGATGATTAATTCGTATTTTCGCGCACTGGTAACGACTTGGGTTTAGGCATTTGGTACGTTGTTTTCGCATCGCGAAAATTATTAGATTTATTACGAAATGGAAGCATGCTATTTCACCCCATTGTTATATTGGTATTGCATACTAAATTGCATTTAAGACTGTTTATCTGGCTCTTACACGAGGCGTAATAGTGAATCTCGATTGCAATTTACAAACCGCCCATGCCAAGGGAAGCCAGTATCAGCGATTGATGCCGGGGCAATGTAAAATAAACACGTCGCCACTCGATCATTGAAGTAGTTCACAGTTCATCATCATGTTTATTGAGAATTGTCAAAGCAATTCTATTATGCATTTGATCAGCGCGGTGATCGTAGCGTAAGCACACGAACGCCCCTGAAAGACATGCCCATTTGTCATTCTCCTGGCGGCAGAAAGTCAAGGTATATATATATGTAGCAGGGTGATACCAAGTTAATCGCTAGGCGTCACCACCAGCTAATTAGTATTTTATTTTGAACAGCTGACGTACCAGCCTCGTCGTGGGGGAACGCGAACGCCGATTTCGACAAATGCGTAGCCTAAATTGAGGTCGAAAATGATATAAAGCGGCGTGCTACATTTTGATGTATTTTACTATCAACTCATAGGTGTGTATTTTATGAAGTTGCACTGCATGTCCTTATTCAATATAAGGTTAGGTATTATTTAGATTTAGTTCGAAATATGTAGTTTGCTGTTTCCTAATATGTGCACGTAGGCCTACATCCTTGCTGGCGTGGAAAGCCATTACAAATATTATTATAATTAACTCGCGCAAGTGCGCGTAATGCTATTTACATAGTGTAGTATTAGTGTACGATCGTTAAGATCAATGCTGCCTACGAATACCGTCCTATATGATTTGCTTAGCATAAATTGTACTTCAGAAATGTTTATAGCATATGTTGTTAGTGCTTTATAAGGATAGTTAGCTAGTGCCTGTTGGCCTTAGTTATTACGTAATTTCGCGTGCTGCCTATGGCAACAGCGCAAACTATAGCTCACGACAGCCAGTCGTCTGTGCTATTGTTTAGAATAACAAACATGTTATTATAATATTATACTTTATATAATTATGTGACGTCAGTTCATAGTAATTATTGTGTATTAGCGATATGTCACTGGTAGCATTTATAACTATAATTATCTACTGTCGTGACTGTATTAGTCGTTAACTATTGGTTGTATTGTGTGTTGGCAGACGTTCGACACTCTGCCGCCTCGCCTTTAGCCTCGCTTTCCGCTTTTTCGCCTTTCGCCTTATAGGCGTATTAGTCTCCGTTCTTCGTATTTGTAATAAAATATTACAACCGTACCCAAATCGTGTAGTGTAACTTATTGACGTTAGACGCCCTACCATATATATATATATATATATATATATATATATATATATATATATATATATATATATATATATATATATATATATATATATATATATATATATATATATATATATATATATATATATATATATATATATATATATATATATATATATATATATATATATATACAATATACGAAACTAGATACAAATAATGGTTGGTGCAAGACTTTCAGAAACTAGCTGTAGCCAGAATTGTGGGTACTAAGACCAAACTCGGGGGGGGGGGTCAATTACACTATATCAATTCCAATTACGCAAACTAATTCCAATTCCACCTCAAAAATACTAATTCCAAAATACCATTTATGAATTCCATAATTTTAAAAATGTACATGCCATACTCTTAATCGAGAGAAAACGGTTTCAGATCCCAATGCGGTGGCTTCGAACCTTTGGCAAGTTTGACCACCCACGTTGCCACAATTCTCTCAGCTGTATAAATGAGTACCTGGCAATACAGACAGTGGTGGATATGTGAACGAATAGTTTTCACGCAGTAATTGCGTAAAAATAATTGGGTATTTTTACGCAAGGCCAACTCACAGAGGGACCACTTGTGGTCTAAGACAATGTCGATGGCCAAAGACAGTGCCGTCTACTGGTATCAACACCACTTGCGTAGTGGCGGACTTAACTGAACGACAACAACAACAACAACGTATCGCTACAGTGATCGGCCATCGGCCAACAACTCATGTCGCAAACGAAGTGGACATAGTAGGCTTAGTATCTTCACAAATGCATGACAATTTGATTCCTGTGAAACTTTCCTGCAATCCTCAAACTTGCCCGACTACACAAGTCTCCTTGTGCCTCATGAATAAAAGATCCGTTCGCAATAAGAAAACGAACATTTTAGACTACATTCATGAACACAATTTATACATTGTTGTTCTGTTGTTCCGAAAACTGGCTCTCTAACAAAGACCCTGACCTCCGTGTAATCAGAGATGAGATTTTACGTCACCTGGCTACATACTGATCCACCACCCAAGATCCAGTCGTCGTTGTGGTGGCATTGGTATACTTCATAAGGATTCAATCGAAACAACAGCTGTGAACATTTTCATTGATATTCGCTCTTTTGAAGACATAAGCTTAACATTAACATCTCATGAAAAAAGCGTATTTTGCTCGTGGTCTACCGACCACCACCGACTAATAAGAAAGGGTCATCGGTTGCTGACTTTTTCTACGAGTGTGCAGGTATTCTGGACATATGTGTACAACACAGATAAATTAACTTGTCATAGTTGGCGATTTTAATTTCCACTTTGATGTTCCCCATGATATGCACGTGAGACGATTCCGTGACATGCTGCACTGTCACGGCATGACGCAGCATGTCCAACAGCCGACACATCAAGAGGGCCACATTCTAGACCTTGTGATAGACCGTGTGAATTCCTGTGTGGCTGACAAAGTGGTTGCCTGTTTGATTTCAGACCACCGTGCAGTGCATTGCCACCTTCCCAATCGCAAGCAGCCGTTTAAACTCGAAGAGAGGACATACCGCAAGGTTAAGGCGATTAACCCATTGTAATTTTCGTCGGACATTATTAACTTCTACCTACTTAAAAACCCTGAACATTCTCTAGAAGAATTGGTATGTCAGTATGACCCTGTCCTTAGTGAGTTGCTTGACAAACACGCACCGCTGAAGACGAAATGTCTCACCATCCGACCTGATGCTCCATGGATGGATGACCGTTTTTTCTCAGCCAGGAAAGAGAGGCGCCGGTCGGAGCAACGTTGGAGATTCTCCAGGCTCACCGTTGACACAGAGATTTTCACCAAACAAAGAGAGAGAACGAAGAGAATGCTACACACTGTCAGATCTACATTTTATTCTTAAAAAAATTCACGACCAGGCTGGCAACCAAAAAGCCCAGTTCCAGACAGTTGGCTCCCTGCGGCCATACGTAACATCTGCCTGCCTGAATACGACCACCTTGGACAACGGCTTAATATGTTCAGCAGTTATTTCACTGTCACAATTACCACTATCAGACATGATCTTAATGTCCAGGATAGACACACACCTATGTGCCTGGATGAGCCCCGTGGTATCTCCTCACGTCTATCAGTGTTCCTGCCCACCACAACAAACGAGATCACCAGATTGCCCAGCAAGTCGGCCTGTAAATCGTGGAAGCTAGATCCGATCCCGACTCATCTGACACAACACATACTGTTAAGCGCAAACAAACATGTGTCGCTGAAATACAAGAATTGATGCTCATGATTAAACTAAAAATAATGCTGACAAAACAGAGGCTATTATGCTATGCTAGCCTCACATTAAGGACAAAATCTCTATGCCGCACATAGAGCTTGTTAAAACCATCGTTCCTATATCCACTGTGGCCAGGAATATTGGCGTCTTCTTCGGTGATGCCCTAAGTATAAAGAACCATGTACAGCATGTGTGTCGAGTGGCATATTACCATCTCAACAATATTGGCAGAATTCGAAATCTTCTGAATCAGAAGACCACAGAAGTGATGGTGCATGTTTAAGTGATATATCGCGTTGACAATGGAAATGTTCTGCTCTACGGAAGTTCTGACCATCTTCTTGGTCAGAACTCAAAACGACAGAGCATTCTCACACGCATCATCGCGCCTCTGGAACAATCCACGTCTTGCCATGCGTGCTGCAGGTTGCCATAACAGCTCCAAGAAGCAGCTTAATACTCTTCTTTTTAAACGTGCATTTCCTCTTTAAATAATATTTGCCTACAACTATGGACTCATGCCACTTTTATTTCAGTGTAACAAACATTTTAGTATTCACTTTTAACTATTATTATTCATTATTTAACTTGTGTCTTATCTATTTATTTAAATTAGTACTATTTTAATGCTTTATACGTCTTAGTCATATATATTCTTTATTAAAAACTCATTTATTAATATATTATTACTGTAAAGCGTCTCTGAATTGCCACAAGTGCCAGATATACTTGTATATGGCACAGAAACAATATGCTGTATTATTATTATTATTTAATATTTGTAATTAATGATAATGTGAATGATTGGTGAACGAAGTATATAACGGTTTCTGAAGTTCTGTGAAATATTGACAATGCCTTATTGTCGCTTAAAGGTATCGTTTTCTCAGTTGTGTTCTTGGACGTTTTGTGGTTGTTAATTATTCTAGCTGTTCGTAATAATAATTTTACTTGTAATACTGTCGCAAAAATGTATGAACTTCATGGCTAATGTTCAGTTTAAAATTGAAACATTTCATTTTCATCCCTGTTTCATCCTTGTTGTTCATGCTCCCTGCACTGGTTGCTTATGCCCAATGTATTGGTCAAAATAATGTTTTATTTTATTAGTTATTCGTTCAAGGATATCATTGTAAATGGCTAATAATCCCTCCCTTCATCGGTTTTGGACTAAATTATATATATATATATATATATATATATATATATATATATATATATATATATATATATATATATATATATATATATATATATATATATGTATGTATATGCAACATAATATATTTACCGATTACTTAGTGAATAATTTTAGTTAAAATGTTACATGATGTAAATGAAACAGTAATTGAAACTACCAATTACATTTTCACCAATTCTTTTAAAAACTCACCAATTTCAATACCGAAATTGGAATTTGCATTCCAATTGAAATAACAGTGTAACTGACCCCCAAGTCTGACTAAGACTATGAACACATTGCAAAGAAAGGTGAAAAATAAATAATCTTAACAAGAATCAAATGTGGTAATTACACACCTGCATCAACTAAGGCTTCATAGGTGACTTCCAACAACATGCGGAGCTGTGGGTCCATACAGTTGGCCTGCTTTGGATGGACCCCAAAGAAAGCAGCATCAAATTTAGAAATGTCCTTCAGTTTGCCACTGCGCGTAAGTAATCCATTTAGACCTGAAACAGTATTTGTAAGATTAAGGCCATGAACACAATAAGATTATGCATAATGTTTATGCCAACATTTTATTTACCTATTTTTAAAACATGGTCATGTTAAAATACTGGTCATGACTGACCGCATTCTCGTAATTGTGTTCATTGTAAAGAGCAATTACCTGCTCTTTATAAAAGTCAAATATTACAATTGTATTCACTCCAATAGTAAGTGGCCTAATGTCCAGTGAGACAACAGCAGTGGCCATTAGTGTTGCTGCATCTGTTCTTCTTAATTCCTAATTTGTATTCAGCCTGGATTTAATCTCAAGGCGTATTGAATACACTTGCCTAATTAACCAATTCACAAATGATGAGTTAAAATATGTTAAAACCCAACTTGAAGTGGCTTCTTCAGAGTGTGCCCATCTTTGGAAATCTCTTAGACAATGTATATATAATAAATTATAGCTTAACCCTTGAGATGCTCCCTTGAAAATGTATCAATCCTAGATGTTCTTTGTTCAATTTAAACAGCACTTGTGGTAACATTTCACGCTCAACGGCTGATTACACAAACTGGAGTATCACAAATTTACAACGAAGTGGAATTAAAAAAAATCAGATTACAAAGAAAGTAGGACAACCCGAGCATATATAGAGTATAATATTAAATCAAATATATAAAGTATGACGCCCAAAGGATTCCTTTACACTTTGTCCCATTGTTTCCTACAATAATATTTCTCCCCGTGCCACTGTACCTGGTTGCCAACGCCGGTCGTCATCTGTCACCATGTCTTCACCATTGATGAGATGGCTACGGAACTCGCCAATGTTCTCTGACTCGGGAAGTCGTCCAGAGATGCCCGTGAAGACGACATCATCATCACTCTCACCTTTCTCATTCATTGCTCTGACTGGCTTATTTCCTTTACCATCAGTTAATATTCTGTAACATCAAAACACCACATCCTCTTATTGCCAGTCGTTTTTGTGGTTAATACTCCTTAAAATATTTGTATTTTAATTCAGCCCACCAGTAAAGCCATTTAATATGCTGGTTTTTCATTAACAAAACTACGTTTCAACAACATTACCCTTGTCATGCCCCTAATATCCACCCCTACTAACACGAATTTGATCTTTTGTGCCACTTGTTCCACCAACCAATCAGATATGTTGCCACAAAATCATCCAATTTGGCAACTGTTTTTTATATATTTTTTTGTGTTTTGAATTTCAAATGCTTACATATACCATATTCGACGATTAAGCGTACAGTAGCTTGAAAACAAATTGCACCATAAAATGTCAAGGAATCTGTTCGTATAAGCGTACACTAAAATGTGTTTGTTCAGACAATCAGGTAACTGTTTAACACTAGTATTGTCATTTGGTGACTAGTGTAGAACTGAAAAGTGGTGCCAACTGTTTAATATCAGATGGCAACACTTTTCATTTGTTCCACACTGATTAAAAAAGGGGTGTGCGCTTATTAGGACGTGTACACTTAATACGTCGAATAAGGTATATTTGTTGTTAACTAATTTACTAACACATTTCATATGTGGAATTCCTTTTATTCTCAACAAAGTTGTCATAGAAATCACAAAAAGCATGTTATTGAGGCTAATTTTTATGCATGAGTAAATATTACGGATATTAGCGCAATTTTGCAAAGAAGCAGTCATTGATAGTGTATGAAAAACTAGACCTTTCCCAATCAAGTTTAATTAAACATTATACATATGAATATTCCATGTACCCGTAGTCCACAATTATGCACACATGTACAAGTTATCAAAGCTACATGTTACACTATAAATGCATTGGATCTATCACATACACAGGACTACACTGATTTAGACAGGCTGACATGTTTTATCGCGGCTATTCCGTCTGTGCTACTCGGGTCGAAAGCTTGCCAAATAATAGCCAACTAAAAAAAACAACAGTAATTCTAGCTGTCTGAAGTAAACTGATTCTAAAATACTGGCAGGAATCTTGCCAAAATAATCTATGCAGACATTTTAATAATACTAACTAATATATATATATATATATATATATATATATATATATATATATATATATATATATATATATATATATATATATATATATATATATATATATATATATATATATATATATATATATATATATGGCGCCTCCTTTCAGAATTCTTAGAAGTAATTCGTGTGCTTTTAGCGGCAAGGTGGCACCACATTGCTGTCAGTACTGGCGGCCTTAGTCAGATTATATCATATTCATTGAAGTGCCAAGATAACACACTCAAATATTATGCTTACTGAACGTCAGCGCCCCTGACGAATGCAGCACGAAAGGTCTGGTGGTCATCGGTAACCGAAACACTAACGCTAACAATAACCCTAACCGTACGAAGGGTGTGCCGGTCATCGGCCAGTGGTCATTTAATGAACCCTAGCCCTAACGCTAACTGTTACCGAATTGGGCTGGTCGTCGACGGACAGGCAACGAGTGAGGGGATCAGTTCTTTAACAGTAGGCGGAGACCTGCTAGCAGCGAAGGAGCACCCTAGTTTTTATGAGTAGATTGCCAACAACAAGCACGCCGCTATGTATCAAAGTAGGTCATATCAGGACCCTTATTGTATTAACCCGGCGACATGTGAGCAACAGTAGCAGCAAGTGAGCGGTGTAGTTTTTACAAGTAGGCGACCAGCGGCGGGCAAAGCTACGTGTTAAAGTAGGTCACAAGACGTATACATGATAAAACAACCTATCAATGATACTTAATTTAAAAGTTATATTCCAAGTGGCCAAAAACCACCTGGAGACTATTTGAAATGACATGCGTCGCCTGGACCAGACGCTCGACCAACATCGACGACTAATTCAGGAAAGGCAGGGGATGTATCCTGGAGTGCCCCTTACTGTCTCTGCTGTACTCACAAAGTTAGGATGAGTAAGTTCCAGTACCAGTACTATTTATATGTCGCTAACATAAAGTTATGAGGCTAAATGCAAGAAGAAGAAGATGCCGATGGTTTTGTGGGGAATTCCAAGATTCAAATTCAAATTCAAATTTTTACCATTAGATTTACATTTTGTTGACATGCATGTTTACATTGATGTATTGTAGTGGAGTCGGTGTGTAAACATTTTATTTACATGCGTATGAATAATTAAGTTGAATCTACTTATTCTTCCTTTGTACAGTGATGCCCTATACGAGATGGGGTTGCTGTAAAACCAGATGTTACACCGGCTGACAGCTCAGATACCTAGTATCTCTTTGTGGGATTGGGACATCATGACTCGACTTGCACTCTTCAAGGTTGACGGCCTGCACCCATCACGTGAAGGCAACGCTGTGCTCCACGATACTACTGCCAGCCGTATCAGGCAGCTACTGTCACCTGATCATAGGCGTGGCTCGTGTAAGTTTAACCAAAAGGGTTTTGTATGATGAATATGGTATTGCCTACAGCTGTTATGACACAATACCCTTTATTGTGTCTTCCTTGTGGAAGTCGTGCTGGTTTTAAATTAGAAAAGAAAACACCTACCTATCTAAATGATTTCTATTGCTGAAAGGCAAACTTCAATAGTTTTTTGATCTAGGAACGCTGAAACATTTAAAATGTCGGATCTTTGGCAATGAGATGAAAACGCGTAGTCATGTTAGTGGCGACATTCTCGAAACACCACAGGTATGTTAATATTTGGCGAAATCTGATCATTTTGAGGGTGAGCGCGTTTGCGATTAAAAGAGCTGGAGGTAAGTGTTGAGAACATCGGTAACATATTGCCAGTGGATGTCATCAAGTTTTAAAATGTGTTATTGCCACATGTTTTTTCAATCATGCAAAACGTTAATACATGTCACCAATAGGAAACATAACTGTGGTTTGCGTCGTCTGTAAAACGTTTCACCACGCTATTTACATATACAGTGGTACTGCTGTTTGAACGCAGGTGCGGGACCGCGAGACGTAAGCCAGATATAATCGTCTTCTGATTTATATACTTGCTTATACAAATAACGTATTATTCCCGCCAGCAGCAATTGCCACCAATACAACGTTTCTTTGTGCAAGCCCAACCACGCAACGATAATAGACCCCGCCACTATATAAATGTGTTCTTTCATGTGTGTTGATGTTGGCTTACTACGGCCAATTTCTGCAAATTTTGCACAGCTAATTTAATCTCAACTACAAGACATATTTTCTACATGAAACGGCATCATTGTTAGCTGTCAGACAAAACGTTTATAGCTGAAAACCCGTGCGTTATAAACACGTTTTCGAGAAGATGCACTTGCAATATGCGCATGATATTTGCGGTTTGGGTACCATTCAAAAAAATTCGCGCGGGTAACAATCCTAACCGCAATCCTCAAGTATACTGTTTTTATTTCTCCCGCTAAAAGGTCCAAGTCACAACAGGCCACCTCGTCACCAGATGTTGCCTCTTCACCATAGGCCACTTTGCCATGCAACAAATACGGCTTTCCCGTGCTAAGATCCGAGAGGCAACCCCACCTCTTATACGGTCATTGCAAATTTGCAGAAGGGATGGGTTAAAAAAGAGAGGGACTACGGCAATCTATATATTATTTCACTATATGAGTTGCATGTACATTATATAGCAACATAAGTGTGCGTGCTTTCAGTAGTCTCAATAAACGGCAAAAAACAACAATTACTAAATGAGGACTAAAATGGTGTTCAAACAACACAAGAAGATATTGTAAATAACAATACGTGGCTAGCTATGCTCATAATGCAAACTATGAGGCTACATTACGTTTATCGCAATAGGATATATTATTTACTACTCACTATATGGGATGCAAACGTCTTAGCTCGTGATTACATGCAAAATGCAATATAGACTTTGAGTTGAAGTACAGATATGCACAATGGCAATGCACGTAGTCATGTGTCAGTGATATCTCTGTCAGTATTTATGTAAATAATAAAAAATTATTTCGCAAATAAAAAATAGCAATTGTATAATATTAAAAAAGATCAACGCTAATTTCTATCACGTCATATAGAACACTCTATTTCTATCACGTCATGTAGAACACTCACTTCAGATATCCTTTCGTCCGTCAGGCCTGCCTGCCACACGCGGCCTACGTCATTAACAGACACGTCCCCATACACGTTGTATTCACAGACCGTAGTTACCATCTCTCCAAAATTTTGCAATACCATCTGCGACAAAGCTATCCTTATTACTAGTGGCTATATGGTGGGCCAGATGTACAGCATCCTGAACACTCTGCAACTCGGTGCCATTCAAAACAACTGTGCTGTTGTCGAGTTTACAATTGCGACCTCTAAAAACAAGAAACGTACTCTTTGCACTACCGGTATTAAACTTTACACAGTATTCATGTGCATATTGTTTACATATCTCGAATAATACCTTGAGTCCAGACCTTGTAAGTGTTAGCAGGGTCAGGTCATCTGCATATCCTATGCCACCCGTATTGTGGTTGCCCATGTGTCATTCCACAACACTTTCTCTAAATTTTCAAACAATCCATCCATATATTCAGAGAGAGGATTGCTTCCTGCTTGACTCCATTACAGGCGGTAAATTGGACGAGATACAACAGCTTCATCTCACTTGAAGTTTGTGTTTAGCATACATATACAGCAACAATGTAAACACCAGGGGTGACACCATACGTTTTATAAATGTTCCAAAAAGCTTACAATTGTTAACTCTTTCGAAAGCTTTGCTGGTATCTAACATGAATGTATACATATTAGTAGTATTGGCATTGTAATGATTGATTGTCTACACCATAACATATGTGCAGTGAATAGTGGACATGTCTTGTTTAAATCCAAATTGCAAATGCGATATTGCAAGCGCATGTTGATCCTTAGAGAGTATAATAACATCAAGCAATTTGGAAACAACGCTACTAAGAGAAATAACTCTAACATTGTCTGATGTGCATGCTAACTGTCTCTTGTCCTTTGGTAGAGGGACCATGGTTCCTAGATTCAGGATTATACCCATGTATCAACATACTATTAAATACTAATGCTAACAACACATAGATTATTCTCGGACCCTGTGTGAAATCAGACCCTCTTCACCATCCGACTTAACCAGCTCCAGTCGCTGGACACCTTCGATAACCTCCTCAACTGTTATATTATATACAACATTTTTATTAATCTGCCTGTTAATCTCCGCACCTATTATATTCATTTCATCAACGTCGTATGACACACTGTTGTAGAGGTGATTATATTTATCAGAACAAATTTAGCTATTTCATCATCACCCATCACACCATCAACACTAGAAGGCAGGAATTTAGTTCTGCCCTTTATACGGCGCACTTCAGACCACAGGTCTCGTGTTCTATTCTCACTAATGGCCTCCGCCAACTTAGTGGTACAAATTTTATCACTTTCTCTCATAATTTGTTTAACAGCCCTATGACACCGAGCCTTTGTGATACGCCTGATGTCTTTAATATCAGCCTGATGTGGCTTTCCCACAGATCGCCACTGCATATGCTGATACTGTCAGCCGTAAATACGTTAAATGCATTTCGTTGACTTGGTTTAGGTTCAGGAGGGCCGGTGTCATACTTAGTAAGTACCCCCATGTGATACCTACCCCACGGTCATTATTATCTACGTAATAATTACCCCTTCAGGTCATTATTATCTAGGTAATAACGACCCCCCCGCTAAATGTTACTCCCTTCATGGGTGGATGCAGGCGGTGTCCACCAGGTGCCAGGGTACTCCCTTTTATTGTAGTCGGATCTTGTTCATCAAGTCAGAATTGCTCCTGCACTTTTTCCTCAGAAAAGGACATTTCTAACATACAAACGTGGGACATTGCCAGAGATAACTGCCATACCCAAGTCAGCAGATGCCAATGATTTTTTTTTACCACAAGAGGTAACAATATTCAGCCTGGAAAGCTGAAACGTTTAAAATGTTGGACGTTTGGCAATGAGATGAAAACGCATAGGTATGTTGGTGGCGACATTCTCGAAACACCCTAGGTATATTAATATTTGGCAAAATCTGGTCGTTTTGAGGGTAAGCGCGTTTGCAACATGATTAAGGTAAGTGATTTTCACCAAACTTTTGAGAACATCGGTAACATATTACCAGTGGATGTCATCAAGTGTTAGAATGTGTGATTGTTACGTGTTCTTTCAATCATGAAAACGTTAATATTTGCTAACAACGGGACAAAAAGAACTGTGGTTTGCGCTATTCCGTCGACTGTAGAACGTATTCCCAGGCTCTGTACACATACAGTTATTATTATTCCTGCCAGCAGTAATTGCCACCAATACAACATGTCTTTGTACAAGTCCAAACACGCAATAATAGTAGACCCCGCCAGTATATAAATGTGTTCTTTCATTTGTGCTAATGTTGACTTATTAGTAAGGCTGATGTTTGTTTGCTTAAACCCAAAACTTACGGCTAATTATGCACAGCTTAAAATAATCTCAACGACAAGACATAATTTTTTTGCCTACATGAAACGGCATCATTGTTAGCTGTCAGACAAAACGTTTATAGCTGAAAACTCGTGCGCTATAAAAAGTTTTCGAGATGATGCACTTGCTATATGCGCGAGATATTTGCGGTTTGGGTACCATTCAAAAAGTTTCGCTCGGGTAGCAGTTCGAACCGCAATCCTCAAGTATACTGTTTTAGTTTCCCCGCTACAAGGCCCATGTCAAAAGAGGCCACCTCCTCACAAGATGTTACCTCCTCACCATAAGCCACTTTGCCATGCAACAAATACGGCTTTCCCATGATAAGATCCGAGAGGCAACCCCACCTCTTATAGGGTCATTGCAAATTTGCAAAAGGGATGGGTTAAAAAAGAGGGATTACGGCATTCTACATTTGATACAGTCACATCAGTATTATATGAATTGTATTATATAAATATATTATATGAAATGTGTGTACATTATATAGTCACACCAGTGTGCGTGCGTTCAATAGACTCAATAAACGGCAAAAACAACAATAACTGTATGATGACTGAACTGGTGTTCAAACACCATGATATGGACAAGAACATTAACATTTGTAAATAACAATAATTTGCTAGCTATGCTGAAAATGCAAATGGAAACTATGGGGCTACATTACGTGTATTGCAATAGCGTATATTATTTACTACTCACTATTTGGGATGCAAACATCTTAGCTCCTGATTACATGACAAATGCAAAATAGACTTTGGCTTGAAATATATGCACAATGTATGTAGTCATATGTCAGTGATACATCTGTATCAGTATTTATGCATATAATATGGTGTTCTGATATTTCTTGTTTGTCTAATTAAAGACAGCATGTGTTCTTTTGGATAAACATTGTTTATTTTCCTGTGTTCCGTAAGCTACTTACGATTTCCGCCATTGCGGAAAAGAAATGATTAAGTGATAACACATGGTATTGAAAAACGAGAGTATCGTGACGAAATATCGGTTAGTTAACTTTCTTGGCTCCCACGAAGTAGCCTAAGGCACACACAGTGATGTAGTCGTAGCTATACGCGGTTATACGCGTATGCTCTCTGCTAATTTTGGCCTGTTTCAGGGCATACGCTCTATGCTCTCTGCTTTATTGAAGACACACTTTTATCTCACCAGAATTTAGTGTCGACTGTATGTGGTAAATTGAATGAAGCGTGTTCGAGTAGACTGACTATGACATAATGTAGTCACTGCCTAGGAAGCAGCCAACCCTTCATGTTTTAGCTGTACGCTACCTTAATAACCGATGTAGTAAATACATATACTTAAGTTTATTCACATATAACGATATACGCAGTTTAAATTCGCGTCAGCAGAACCGCACTACTACGCAGCCAGCAGAACCGATTGTACTTCGAACGCATCATGCAAACAAAAACGACAAATTACGATTGCTGGAATGTATGATCGGTGAGTATCATAATTACTCTGTAGTGTAGGCTAGTATTTGAGTACCGTTCATTGTCAAAATATTACTAATTATAGATGCTGAGAGATAACCATTCTCGACCGTAATATATGCGCAATCTCGTCCATTTCAGATGAGATGGCAAGAGAAACGAGCGAAAACTGTACCAACGCCAACGGTTTGTGTGAATATTTAAAAGATAGAAAATAGCACGTTCAACTTTGTTATGGAAACTCAGCGATAGCAAAGCACATATATCGTCCATTTTGAACTAAATTGAGAGAACATTATATGCGTGCTCTAGGCAAGAGTAGGGGCCTACCAATAAGTAGCTGCACACTGAATGTTGTTTGGGATGTATCAAACCAACAATTAATCTCATTCGAGGTTGGTTCCTATTACCATAATCTTTATTGATCAATTGCATTTAGATGCGATATGCCTACATCACACCTGTAGGCAAGTAATAGTACTTAGCTAGAATTCTCATCTCTCCACCACCGCTTTAAAATTAAAGTCAAGGTCATGCTTATCCTGACAATTTGTACTGATCACACTCGTAGACTGAACATGCTACGTCTTATGATGAGGTTCTGCCAGTGATTCCACCAGAGATTCCGTCGACGACACAGCATACTTTCCCCTCATCGGACACCCCACCAGAGACTACCCCAGTGCTACCAGATGGCTGCACCTCACAAGATGCTGCAGCTCACCTCCGAAATCGTTCTGGGTTGATTATACGGGATGACGGAGCCCTTGTATGTTCAACGTGTAGTGGACTAGATTCTCTCACTAAAGGAGAGGCATTTTTACGTCCTACTCAATGCTATACATAATTGAGATTACATTGCACTACCTTACAACGTGTTCACCTGTGCTAAATAATGACATGGTGGCTGTGTTAATTTTTGCATGAATCACTGCTTGAAGGTAAAGAACGTGTACAGCTGGAGAGAAATGGGCGATGAGGTGAGATCGTCTGGGAACAATACCAAAACAAAGAAGGCAAGTCTACGTAATAAAATGAAGAAACACAACGACTCAAAGGCTCATCACGCGGCCACAAGAACGTTATAACTGAGGGCGAAGGAGACCTGGAAGACCTGCTCTAGCCAAGTTAGTGCGAAAGATGTTTGCATTACCGAGAAGATCTTCAGATCTGTGTACTTTCTTTCTAAATCAAACCGTCCCTTTTCTGATCATCCTGAGATCTGTCAGCTACAACGACTCAATGGCATAGATCTAGGTGTGACTCTCCACTCAAGATACTCAGCCACTGCTATTGTAGAGACTATTTCTCATGTAATGCGTGGCAACTTGTGCCGTTTTATTACTGACCATCAAATGAAAATATCTGTTCTTCTCGATGAGTCCACTACAGTTTCAAGAAAGTGTGTCATGGTAGTGTACACACGTGTATCATCTTTATATTTCACAGGGTGGAAAGATAGAGGCGCCATTACTTTTCCACTAGAACTTGCACAATTGGATTCCAAACAATAACTTCAGCCCTTCTTGCTTTACTCGTCAAGCATAGCTTTAATGAGAAATATCTCATAGCAAATCTCATTGGGGTATGCGGCGATGGTGCATCGGCAATGTGGTACTCACTCGACTCAAACAACAGTTCCCTAGAGTTTAACTGTGGCAATGTATGTGTCACAGAATTCAACTGGCAATAGGCGATTCTGTAAAGGATCAAAGCGAAATCAATCACATGCAAATTTTCATGGACAAGCTTTACAATCTCTATTATGCAATTACAAGAATGCAGCGAGAGTTGGAATCCTGTTCAGAGGATTTATGTGATGTGATCCTCATAGGGAGGGTTATTTGGACTCGTTTGTGTGCGTCTAGTCGCAGGGCACTTCAGTAAATTTGGCCAAATTACCCAGCATTAGCAAAACACTTTGCTGATAACCTTAATAAGCCCACCTTCAGCGGATTACACAATATCTTAACATCGTCAACCTTTCTTAAAAATTAGCTCCGATGCTAGATGCATTCAGTGAAGTGTCCGAGCTGTCCAATGTGAGTCCATTTCTCTTAGCCGAGCAGACAAGTTATTGAGGCGATGTTTCAAGGCGTTGATCCAATTCAAGGAAGGGCATAATGGGGAGCATACTAAAACTACAGACGAATCATGTGCCACTGGTTTTCACCGTCAGATTGTCCTAACCAGTTACTCTAAAGTAAAGACTATTCACCATGACATACTCTACCAATCACTGATTGACAATCTAGATGCTCGCTTGTCAGCGAACCCAGAACTGAGAGAGTTTCTCGACCAAATTTATTTACTTGAACCAAGTAAATGGCCAACAGCAGTAAAGTCACCATGGCTGGAGGGTGAAGCAAAGATTAAATTATGCGACTGCTTTGGTATGAACGGTCCAGCTGTCAAGCGAGCATTCAGAGACTGTTGGTGACCCACCGTCATTCCCCCATGAAATACTTCTTTTGAAATCCATCATTCACATTCTACCTGTATCAACTGCAGATTGTGAACGTGGATTTTCTACAATGAATGTCATTGCCACCAAATGCAGGAACAGGCGTCTTGTTGAGACTGTCAGCAATCTCCTGTTTCTTAATTTGGTGGGCCCACTTCAATCAAATGTTGAGCCTGACAAATATGTCAAGGAATGGCTTACATTTCACAGAAATGTCGATGACAATAGGACAAGAAAGGTTAGTGATTGTAGTGATGACAAACGATATGAGAATGTTTGGTCAGTTTTGTGAATTATTGTAGTCATAAGCAACATCCATGGCATATTCAACTGAGAATCAGGCAATGGCTGATGTATTCAACAATTAAAGAAACCTTTTTCTGAACTGTGTTGCTATGATATTCATATTCAATATCTTTAAGAGCTCATGATTATGAATACATTCCCACTGTTGTTATTCATAGTTCTGTATTATAATAACAATATAAAATAAAAAGATTTAAAGACAAATTGAACAATACATCTTGTCATTCTTATGACTCCAATGTTCGCTGTGTGCTTAAAGCAATAGCCATGGTTGAGCAGCTACTAGGCTGAAAACGTTACGGCTCTGGCTCATTAGATTATAAAGCAATGACTTAGCAATTAGGATGGTTGAGGAACTTGAGTGGCTAAGTTGGCTGTAGTTTCGACATTCTTTTTCAGTGCAAATTGACTGCCAGTATTTTATATTAACTTACTCACTGACTGTGTCTTTACTAATTTGGGCAACAGAGTGTGGGTCTATGTGGCTAGGTCACTCGGCGAGGGTTAGTGTTAACCTTAACACTTGAACCCATGGTGTATACCCTCTGGTTTTTTTACCGCTACAATACTGGGCACAAGTAACCGCTTCTCGTCTGCAATTCATTTTGGGTCGTTACGTTAACATCCCGCGTGTCTAAGTTTTGGTTAGTAATGATATATGAACAATAATTCGCGTATTTCAAAAGCATTTTGTAAGGAATATACAACCCAAGCTAATACAACGAAACAAAGCAGTATTATGTATCATAATTGAGTCCGACATAAATGTTTTGAAATTCCTCGGTATACGAGACACAATGGCACAACGCTAACAGTGCATTACATTCATGTTAGGCAATTATGGATTTGTCTTCTAATAACACCGCAATCATAAATGTGCGAGCTAATATGGAAGTGCATAATCACATCAGTACACAGACGGTATAGCTGCTGTTTAATACTTACTGCTCTGTGGATAGACCACGCGGTGTCGTACGCTGTTGGTGATCTCTTTCGACGTAGGAACTGTATTGTCAGTCAACCTGTGTGCAGTCCGGTTTGTCGGGGGGTGGGACGAGTTTATATAATGTCAGCAAGCCAACCGGAACACTGTTGACTGGAGACACGACAAAGGTCCCCAGTTATAGTGCTGCCGCCCGTGGTGGCGTTGGTAACCACCACACTCTCCCTCCCCTGTGTTTTTTTTAAAGCTTATGGTAATCTTAATAAAATAATTATATGTAAATGTGGCGTAAATACAAATAACAAAATACTTCGGTATAAGACTTCAGTCATCTCATCCTCCAGAAGTTGATAAAATCAGCAGGCCCTTCACTAGCCACGCAACTTGAATGTGATATGTCTGGCTGTCAAGCCAAGTCCAGGGAGAAAACACAGTGTTGTATTTGTGGGCGATGGGCCCATTGGCAGCACTGTGCCAAACTGCAATCAAAACGCAAAGGAGCTTTCATTTGCACTGTGTGCATTGCACATTATGATGCTCATTAGTCAGCTTCGTCAGACATGTATTTGCATCCACTGCATTGTAGATATGCATGTCAGCATGTAGAGAGTTACAGTAATCTACTGTGCTGATCACTAAGGTACGGACAAGTCAAACCAGTGGACATTGTGAATTATATTATGTATTTCTTTATTATTTTGACGGGAGAATAAAGAACTTCCTTCAACAAGAGTGACAAATTAACAACTCTGCAAATCACGAATCACACTGTTAGGAAATCAAAGAAACGTGAACATTTCTGCACAATGTAGAAGCTCCACATCTAAATTTCAATAAATTACGGTGTCAGCCAAAAATATACAGATACATGAAACCTTCTGCGTCAGGCAGGTTTCGTGCACACCTTCACAAATTCGTTATGTCACAGAGTGCACGAAGCTTTCTGCAAATAGTCCCCACCTCTGTAGAACGTATCACCACGCTCTGTACACATACAATGCTACTGCTGTTTCAACGCAGGTGCGGTCCAGACGTCAAAATCCACTTATTTATCTACTTGCTTATACAAGTATCGTATTATTCCCGCCAGCAGCAATTGTCACCAATACAACATTTGTTTGTACAAGTCCAACCACGCAACGATAATAGACCCCGCCACTATATAAATGTTTTCTTTCATTTGTGTTAATATTGACCCTCACATAATTGGTATAACTGAATCATGGGCCAACATAGATATAACAGATGCTGAATTAGGACTGACAGGATACGTAATGTTTAGGAAAGATCGAATAGGAAGAAGGGGCGGGGGAGTTATTTTATATGTTAAAGAATCTATTCAGGCTTATGAAATGAAACTAGAAAGGGAAGCAGATTGCGATGAAGCTGTTTGGTGCAAAATTGTTTCAGGAAATTCAAAATTAACTGTTGGATTAGTTTACCGAAGTCCAAACATAAACGAAAAGGACAACACAAAAATAAAAAACGCTATAAAGGAAGTTAGTAAAGGGGAATGTATCATAATGGGAGATTTTAACCATGGACACATACAATGGAATTCTCTAGAGAGCACAGGGATTGATGATCAACAATTTCTATGTTTAATCCATGATAGCTTTCTTACTCAGCACGTACTAGAACCAACCAGGGGAGAAAATGTATTAGATATAGTTTTGTCATCACAAAAAGAATTAGTGGACAATGTAAAAATATTTGAACCATTGGGTAATAGTGACCATAATCAAATACATTTTGACATCAATGTAAAATCAGAAAGTAAAAATAAGAAAACGTACAAGAGAAACTTCCACAAAGGTAACTACAAAGATATGAGAAAATACTTAGCACAGCTAGATTGGAATAACATGCTGATGAATAAGACTGCAATTGAATGTTGGAATATTCTAAAATATGAAATTGAGAGTATCATTGATAAATTTGTTCCCTTCCGAAAACAAGGAAAACGGTGTAGAAAGAAACACGTGTCAAAAGAGGCAATTAGAAAAATAATGCTAAAACAAACTATGTGGAGGGTTTATAGGCGTACCAGAAAGGAAGAAGACTATGCAAAATACAAAGAGGCACTTAATGCAGCTACAACTGAAATCAGACAATCTAAAAGAAGCTATGAGCAAAAACTGGCATGTAACATAAAAACTGACAGCAAGAGTTTTTATGCATATGTCAGGAGTAAACAAAACGTACAAGACAAGGTTGGACCTCTAGAAGACAGTGCTGGAAATATAATATCACAGGGGTTTTTAATGGCGGAAGACCTAAATGGTTACTTCAGTTCAGTGTTTACAAAAGAAGATATTAGTTCATTACCAGTTGCTGATGCTAAATTTCAGGGGACTAAATCTGACTATTTAGGACCGTTAGTTGTAACTCCAGAATTGGTAGCTAGGAAAATAAAGGCAATGAAGGATAACAAATCACCGGGAGTGGATGGGATTCCTCCAAAATTACTAATGGAAACAGTAGATCAAATCAGTATACCACTTGCAAGAGTATTCAACTTGTCATTAAAAGAGGGAGTTGTTCCGTTTGAATGGAAAGAAGCAAACATCATACCATTATTTAAAAAGGGTTCGAGAAATAAGTCAGAGAATTACAGACCAGTGAGTTTAACGTCAGTGATTTGTAAATTATTAGAAAGGTTAATTAAAGACCATATGGTGGACTTCCTCGTTAAGCATAAATTATTAAATTCATCTCAACATGGATTCCTTAAAGCGAGGTCATGCTTAACAAATGTGTTATGTTTTTGGAAGAAATCACTAAGTGGATAGACGAGGGATCGCCAGTAGATATTATCTACTTAGATTTTCAGAAAGCTTTTGACAAAGTGCCACATCAAAGATTGCTACTTAAATTAAAAGCCCATGGTATCGGGGATAGCATAACTGACTGGATAGAACAATGGCTGACTGACAGAAGACAACGAGTTGTAGTAGATGGCGAAGTTTCAAATTGGAAATCGGTTTTGAGTGGGGTACCTCAAGGATCAGTATTAGGACCTATATTATTCTTAATTTATATCAATGACTTGGACGACAGTATAACAAGTAACGTACTGAAATTTGCGGACGACACAAAACTGTTTAGAAAGGTTAATACTGATGGTGATAAACAACATTTACAAAACGATCTAGACAGATTAGTGAAATGGTCTGAGAAATGGCAGATGCTGTTCAATTTTGGGAAATGTAAATGCCTACATACAGGACATGGGAACTTGAATGTAAACTATAAAATGGGAGCTACTGTTCTTGGTACTACTGTAAAAGAAAAGGACTTAGGAGTTACAATAAGCGCTGATATGAAAGTTTCAGAGCAGTGTGGTATTGCAGCTTCAAAGGGTAATCAAATTCTTGGATTGATTAGAAGAAACGTAACATACAAGGGAAAAAAGTTAATTATACCTCTTTATAAAGCAATAGTTAGACCTCATTTAGAATACTGTATACAAGCATGGAGACCATATCGTAAGAAGGATATAGATACGCTTGAACGCATACAAAGGAGAGCAACTAAAATGATTCCAGAACTTAGAGATCTTAGTTATGAAGAACGCCTGAAAGAATGTGGTTTAACAACTCTAGAGACAAGGAGGTTAAGAGGAGATCAGATTGAAGTTTTTAAGATATTGAATGGGTATGAAAATATTGATAGAAATATGTTTTTCTCACTCAAGAAGGATAGCAGAACTAGAGGACATGAGGTAAAATTAGTAAAGGATCAATGTAGATTGGACATCAGGAAGCACTCGTTCTCACAGAGGACAGTAAATGAATGGAACAAACTGTCTACAGATTGTGTAACTGCTAGCAGCGTGAATATGTTTAAAAACAAGGTTGACACATATATCAGAAGGGCGGGTTATAAGTAGGTGAACATTGTTGGACTCTCGATAAGCCAATGGCTTCCTTGTCCACTTGCCATCTGGGCCTTTGGCTTGGATGGCAAATCTTGTTAAATCTTGTTAAATCTTGTTAAATCTTATTTGTGAGGCTGATGTTTGGTTGCTTAAACGCAAAACTTAGGGCAAATTAAGCACAGTTAAAATAATCTCAACGACAAGTCATAATTTTGTGCGTACATGAAACGGCATCATTATTAGCTGTCAGACAGAAACGTTTATAGCTGACAACTCGTACGTTACAAAAGGTTTTCGAGACGATGCACTTGTTATAGGCGGGATATATTTGCGGTTTGGGTACCATTCAAAAAGTTTCGCTCGGGTAACAATCCGAACCGCAATCCTCTAGTATACTGTTTTTGTTTCCCCGCAACAAGGCCCCTGTCACAAGAGGCGACCTCCTCGCCAGATGTTACCTCCTCACCATAGGCCACTTTGCTATACAACAAATACCGCTTTCCCATGATTAGATCCAATAGGCAAACCCCCCTTCCCCCCTCTCATATGGTCATTGCTGATTTGCAGAAGGGATGGATTAAAAAGAGAGGGACTACGGCAATCTATATATTATTTCATTCTATGAGTTGCATGTACATTATATAACAACACCAGTGTGCGTGCGTTCAATAGTCTCAATAAACGGCAAAAACAACAATAACTGTATGATGAGTGAAATAATAAATAACATATTTATTTCGCACATTAAAAATGGCAATTGTGCAATGGTAAAAAACATATCTAAGTAATGACTTCGCTAACATCATCGTGGCTAAAAATACCATTTCTAATTTATATCGTGTCATATAGAACACTCACTTCAGATATCATTTCGTCGGTCACGCCTGCCTGCCACACGCCGCCTACGTCACTATCAGACACGTCCCCATACACGTTGTATTCACAGCGCATATGACCGTAGTTACCACCAAAAGTCGACCATGGATTTTGAATTGATAATTTAGCAACACTGTTTACCACAGGTGACTTGTGGTTAAAAGCCTTATTAATAAACTTCATGAACCTTTGCTTTAGAATGACAAATAGTGGCAAACTATCAGACAACAACGAGACAACACCGCTCTGTGTAAGAGATGCAAGCCCACACACCTTTCTGAGTGCCTTGCGCCATGCGATACATATGTAGCCAACTCTTTTACTCTGGAGATCCCATAGTGGAGCTCCAAAGTAAAAACAGCAGTATTGCATGAATAACTTGCACTTTACAGCGGTCTTTATATGACCAAAATCACCCACGAACATGTTATACCCTCTCCAGAATTTAGCAATTCCATCTGCGACTAAGTTATCCTTGTTAATAGTGGATATATGGTGGCCCAGATATATAGCATCCTGAACACTCTTCAACTCGGTGAAACCAAAAGCAACTGTTCTGTTGTCGAGTTTACAATTGCGACCTCTAGAAACAAGATACATACTCTTCGCACTATTAAACTTTACACAGTAATCGTTTGCATATTGTTCACATATCGCGATTAATACCTTGAGTCCAGACCTTGTAGGTGTTAGTTGGGTCAGGTCATCTGCATATCCTATGTCATCCGTATAGTGGTTTTCCATGTGGCATCCCACACCACTCTTCTCTAACTTTTTAAACAATCCATCCATATATACAGAAAAAAGTATACGAGAGAGGATTCCTCCCTGTTTGACTCCATTACAGGTGGTTAATTGGACGAGATACAACAGCCCCACCTCACTTGAAGTTTTTGTTTAGTATACATATACAGCAACAATCACCAGGGGTGACACATTCCGTTTTATAAGTGTACTAGTGCTCCATACTTTTGAACACCAAATGTACTAATGCGGAATCGAGCGTTTCATGTTTTATTCGGTCAGTCCACCAGGTTTAGTGTTGCATTTCAATATGAACAAGTGAATAGACGAGATGGCAGAGGCGAGTCGTCTGTCAACACAACCAATAATAATAATGGTCGGCACATTTGTCTAATAAGACTGACATCAGCAGCAGAACTCATAGTTATAAGAATAGCTGAACACAACGCCCATTAATATCTAAACTAACAAGTAATGTTTAATTACTTAACTAACATAACAGCGTAATATAACGACTGCCAACATACGTTATACATATGACCTAATACAACTATCTTGTTAATTGTAATGCACAAAATATACCATTTACTGTGTTAAATGCTATGATGAACACAACCAGAATAATGTTGACATTACATAGTAATACACAATACAAATCTAAGGCTAGTCCTTATCACTGGTGTGTATAACTGAAAAGTCACTATGCGTCGTCGTATAGTTTAATAATACACACAACGGCTCTCCATATGAGTACTCTCAGTAGATGTGTATTATCGAATAAATGCACGCAGTGGCGCTCCATACGTTAACGTTACACCGAATTCGCATACAAGCTTTAAGAATGCACCAAATGACTACATACATAATAACTCGTCACTAGAGTTTACATAATGCATAGTCGTAGTGTTAGAGTACATTGACTAACTACAAATTACACCAAATACTGTAACTCGTATTCAGTAAGCTACATTCATGTGGCCTTGACACGAGTGGTAATAGAGAACCCGACTAAATACTCAAAATGACAGACAGTCCAATCGAATGGAATATCGATACATGATCAGCACATGTACAACATTATTAGTAACAACATCGCTTAGCTTATACCCGATCCATCACTGAATAACTTCAGAATAGTTATTTTTAAGTCAACCTCGTGCGTTGAACGTCAAGGTGAGGTGGACATAACCTCTGACCTCGCCACAAGAGATTTATCGTAAATACGTGAAAATGGAATACATATATTAAAATATCGCCCTAGTACATAAGTATTCTAAAAAGCTCACAATAGTTGACTCTGTCGAAATTTTGCTGGCATCTAACATGAGAGCAAACACATTAGTACCGTTAGCATTGTAATGACTGATTATCTCCACCATAACATTATGTTATGTGCAATGAGTAGTGGACTACTGCTACTAAGAGCAGTAGCTCTAAAATTGTCTGATGTGCATGCTAATTGTCTCGTGTCCTTTGGTATAGGGACCATGGTTCCCACTAACTATATATATATATATATATATATATATATATATATATATATATATATATATATATATATATATATATATATATATATATACACATGCGAGCAGTATTATGTATCATAATTGACGCCGAGTCCGACATAAATGTTTTGAAATACCTCGTTATACAAGACATAATGGCATAAAGCTATGATTTTTAACGGTGCATTAACTTCATGTTAGGTAATCATGGATTTGTTTTCTAATAACACCGCAATCATAAATGTGCGAGCTAATGGGGACGTTCGTAATCACATCACTGCACAGACAGTATAGCAGCTGTTTAGTACTAACTGCTCTGTGGATAGACCTCGCGGCGTCGTACGCTGGTGGTGACGACATACTAACTCTGTTGTCATTCAACCGGTGTGCAATCCGGTTCGTCGGGGGTGGAGAGAGTTTATGTAGTGTCAGCCAGCCAACCGGAACACAGTTAGCTGGAGACGTGACAAAAGCCCCCAGCTATAGTGCTGCCGCCCGAGGTGGCGTTGATAGCCATCACACTCTCCCTCCACTGTGTTTTAAAGCCTATGGTAATCTTAATAAAATAATCATCAATAAATGTGGCCTAAATACAAATAAGAAAATAATAATTAAGAGTGCATGTGCAATTTGAAAACAACGATATATTTACAATTCAGTCAGTTAGTACTAAGCGGAGAGGTGCCTGGATATTGTAACTGCCGACGTTTGGAAGCAACGGTACATTTACAACTCACACAGTTAACACTAAGCGTTGAGGTTCCTGATTAGTTAAACGAAATACATTAAATACTAATTACTATATATTATCTTTGGTTTAGCTGCCAGTGCAAGGCCTAGTCTCCTGCAGCTGGCCCACTAAACATGATACAGTACCTAGGCCTTGATGGTGGACATCCTCAGGACAACCCAGTTGGGCAGATTGCGATGGACAGCAATCTCCTGTGCGTGACACACCACCTCATAGGGATGCCCACCATTATATCCCTGGGGGACAGCATGGGAGAGTTTGTCTCCATGTCTAGCTGGATCAACTCGATACGTCGAGTAACATCGACTTTTGAACTATCCCGAACACACTGTTCGGGAATTTCCCGGTTCCCAGTATAGCAGTGGACATGCATCATATTGTAAGATACATGCCTCCTTCTTTTTGTCTTCTTCGGGGCCGCACGCAATGGTCCAGGAGGCATTTCTCACAACAAAAGATATTTTGATTGTCCGTCGTTTTTGCGCTCGCCAGGTCGAGATTTATAACTGTATTTGTACTCACTCGACCAATGAGTACATAGAGTACAACAGAAGTGTAGTCAACGCATTGTTCTCCAGGTTCGAAATGATTTTAATCTTGTACATCAGACGGCTACGTACATAGTAGCAATATAATCACTCACAATGAAAAATAAAATAACAGTGAAGACATCTATCACTGTAAACCGTAAAGAAAAGTAGTTAATGTAAACATCACTTAAAATGTATACAGACTCTTCAAGTCTAGAAGATTTAACAAGAAAATTCTGGCCGAAAATTTTTAATTCTAATGCTAAAGCAGGTATGGCCCGCCAGGACCACCCTTGCTGAAAATGTGGATGCCTAAAATTCAGCATGACTACACACCTCAGTGTGAATTTAAAATATTCTTGCCGACCCCTTGTAAACGCTCCTCCGGGGTATTTATACTCCCAGTTTTCCAAAATCAGACGCCGTCACTAGAGGCGCTGTGATTGCTTAAATACCCAATACGCTTTACTATTGGTCAACTTGTTAAATCCACCCACCCTCTCAACCACTGGACAATGACGTCTGCCAGTCTTCCTTTCCCAATTATGCAAGTTAAACTTTTGAACTCTTGGAGCTGCGCCAAATCCAGGGTTCCCAGGGCTCCTTCTCGATTCCCCAATTACGTTGACCCTCGGGTCAAATGTCAGGATTAAAGGGAAGGCTGAAGTGTCTAAACAGTATCATCAATCTTTGACACCATATGAATTTTGTCCATATCCACTTGGGTGGTTTAACGATAAACTTTTATAAACCTGCTTATCTGTTGCTATTCTAGGCTTAGTACATCGAATAAACTTCCAAATGACTTACTAACATTAGCGCATAAAAACTAATTAAATCAAACTGGCCTATACTTTACACTATGTTGGCGGTGCGTACTATCCAAAAGGATCGTTAACGCTTCTCGCATGACGTCGAAGATGGGGTGGCCGGCGCCCGCACGGAGATGCAGGCAGCGATGGCAGGGGCTCAGTCTGAGTCATATGCTTCTGTTCCACTGGGGAGTTTGCTAGATCCAAAAATAAAGGGAAAGATTTGGGCTAAGCAATATGTAGCTACTAGTTGGGGAAACAACATATGAAACCACATTCATGTTAGACCCAGCCACGAGTAAGACCTTTGTAAATGTCAAGTATCAGGCAACCCAAAAAAATTCCACGATGCGTTCTTGGTTTTCATTGCTGTATGCACACAGCAACATCCTTCTGAAACTGCAGCAATTCTAAAGTACATGCAGATTATCTGCACCATGGCTTCCAACTCCCGCAACCAGGTTTTTCTGGCCTATGACTGGGATTTCCAGAAGTTGCGGGCATTCAACTTGATGCCTTGGTATCATCTGCACACAGATATGTTCTTTGCGTTGAGTCGTAAGGCCATCGGTAACACCAGTCCCCAATCTTCCCGCGAAAACAAGCTCCCATGAAGAAACGGTCCTTTGTTTAACAATAAAAAACAACATAGAACAGATGTGCATATAGTTTTGAATAGAACAAACATTGAGCAGGTAACACATAAAAAATTCCTTGGAGTAAATATTGATGAAAACCTAACATGGAGAGAACATGTAAAAATGGTTGAAACAAAAGTATCAAAAAGCATAGCAGTTTTGTATAAAACTATGCATGTTCTTGATTGTTAAGCGTTACACATAAAACACGTTATATCAATCACTTGTTGAACCACATATGTCATATTGTTGTGAGATATGGGGAAGTACGTATCAATCCAGACTATTTCTGTTACAGAAAAAAGCTATACGGATTATTTATAACCTTAATTACCATGATCATACATCTGTATTTTTCCACAGCACAAAAATACTTAAACTTTATGATTCAGTTACATACAAGACTATGACTATATTCTATAATACAAATAATCGCTCTTTAAATGGTCGGGTTCAAGCATTCTTTAAACCAACCGAAGCTATACACGTGTATGGTGCCAAACAAAGCAAACTGTTTTATGTTAAAAAACAAACACCACCCTCAGACTACTGTCACTCACTGTCAAAGGTATAAATACGTGGAACAGTTTAACAAATGAAATAACTCAGCTACCAAGTTAAACACAATTTAAAAAACATTCAAGTTGTAATTACTTACAGCATATTTATAAACTTTTAATTGAAAGTTAGTTACTTTATAATTAGCACAATCACCACTGTAATAAGTTTATAAGTGAATTGTGAATGCTATTTTGTATTTAATGTTTTACTTGTATTGTATTTATTTAGTTTGAGAAGGGCATAGCACCTTATAAATCGGATGACTTCAGCTATGTCCCTTCAGCAGCAGCAGCACACCATACTATGCCTATATTATGTTGTTGTTGTTGTTAAATAAACTTTCACTTCACAAGCCTGATTTTCGTGGGCAAATAACTCTGTGAGATTTCCGTTGCATGACTGGCAAGAAATGTACAATCGATAGAGCAAAGCACAGTTCACCTTCAGTGAGGCCACCTGATGTTGGCTTCTGCTACGGACCTTCTTTGGTGGTGTCCCGAACAGGGAAAGGTTATTCTTAGGCATAGTGTCTGTCAGCGGTTTCTCACACAAGACAAATCTCTCCTGCACAAATGCGTCTAACTGCGCTTGACCAATTATTGCTGCTGTTTTCAGGGTCTGAACTATTGGGGTGTCCATCACTTGCTTTATGTCAAGTATGACAAGATTTTCACTGTCGTCAAAAAATGCGTTGCCCATGCGACGTACAATTCCAGTCAGCTCACACACATCTTTCCTGAACTCTGCCTGCACAGCTGCCGTCTGTTCGTGGTGTTTTCAATCATGTTTGTCAATGTGTTCATCAAACTCATTTACTAGTCTTGCTATTTCAGATCCTGCAACCATACACCTGAGTAGCGCAACTGGATTTTCGGTCAATCCCACGGCCCCTCCATCTCCCTTTATGACCTCGTGTCCTCTCTTTTGCACCGTGAAATGACATTGTGCAAACTGGCGGTAAACACTTCTTTGCGTTGAGTCGTAAGGCCATCGGTAACACCAGTCCCCAATCTTCCCGCGAAAACAAGCTCCCATGAAGAAACGGTCCTTTGTTTAACAATAAAAAACAACATAGAACAGATGTGCATATAGTTTTGAATAGAACAAACATTGAGCAGGTAACACATAAAAAATTCCTTGGAGTAAATAGTGATGAAAACCTAACATGGAGAGAACATGTAAAAATGGTTGAAACAAAAGTATCAAAAAACATAGCAGTTTTGTATAAAACTATGCATGTTCTTGATTGTTAAGCGTTACACATAAAACACGTTATATCAATCACTTGTTGAACCACATATGTCATATTGTTGTGAGATATGGGGAAGTACGTATCAATCCAGACTATTTCTGTTACAGAAAAAAGCTATACGGATTATTTATAACCTTAATTACCATGATCATACATCTGCAACCATACACCTGAGTAGCGCAACTGGATTTTCGGTCAATCCCACGGCCCCTCCATCTCCCTTTATGACCTCGTGTCCTCTCTTTTGCACCGTGAAATGACATTGTGCAAACTGGCGGTAAACACTTGGATGTGTGTCCTTCAGCTGGATCATATTTCTGATATGGACTGGCACACCCCTCGAGTAGTGCGAACGATCTTGCAAATCGATCGTACAAATAACCACGGGGCCAACTTTCCGAGCGTCTCTACATACAGCTGGAAGAGGTCTTCTCTCAGAGATCTCACACACTGCATGACTAGGACCTCAAGTGAGATTGTGGTACTCCAGTACAGGAATTGTGGGTGAACTTCTGACTGTGTTTCCACCTCTCAGTTTTCTTAAACCTGCAGTAGCACACATTTGTTGCTTGTATCGCAATCTGAACAATCCATGTGCTAAGAAGCTCTACTAAAGTGGACTAATGTTTTAGTGGTGTAAGTGTCATATATGCTGCTCAAATGTGCTTATTTTCGTGTTTTGTGACACCTATCAAACTTCGTTTTAATGATTGACTTTTCCTAAAATATGCATGTTAATGAGGATTTCCTGACAGCTAAGCGATCCCTCGTGACCACAGTCCGTGCCTCCAATTGGCCAATTGCCCTGAAAGGCCATTCTGGTCAATTTCTGGTTACTTGTTTAATATTGGCTATTCGCAGAGCAGCTCTGCGAACCAATCACAACAAAAGTTATCCCTATTCGCAGAGCAGGAATCAACCAGTCACCGTCCACAATTTTCTTGCGCATGTGCAGAATGCATTTTGAGCATCGTTGTCTTTCGTTCACGTATGTTACTATTTAACAATGGAGCCTCTTCTTTTGCAAGAAGGTTCACACTACATTCATTTTCAAGTGTGTCTTCATTGCATGGGCATATATTCCAGTTTTAACTTAGCACAGCAGTTTTGCATTAGCATTTTAGTTGTTAATATTTAGGAAAATAAATATAGTATATTAGCATATTCAATATTTTTACTAATTCATTTAATGTGTTAAGATTTCTGTTATTCATTGAGTATAGTAAGATATTTGGACACGTCTTTTGTATATGTTTTTTGTTAGTATGTAGACTAGATTTCAGTTAATAATTATAAATTTAGTATGTGTTGTTAATATGTTGTGGCAGGATTTCAGTTATTAGTATAGCAGCATATATAGACAGTTTTGTTTATGTCTGTTCCATATTTGTTTGTGTTAGTATGTAGACAATATTTCAATTAATTTAATATGTTATGTTAGCATGCGCTACCAAATTTCATTGCAACACCATTTAATATAACGTATTACAGAAATGTATGAAATTTATCAAATAGAAAAACAACGTAATAACACAAGTAGGACTATTTAGTATATTATATCAAAGTATGATAACAATACAAAATTTAATCAACAGTATTATGACGTTAGTATTTTGCTTATTTTCCCTTGTCTTAAATGTGCTTAATAATTGATCGGCTGATTGATTGTATGTGTATTAAATTATATTACTATTGTGTCCTCTTCCTGTTCTCCTGAACTTGAATCACTCACAGTTAACTACAAACCGTTCTACTCGCCGAGGGAATTCTCCAGTGTTGTTTTATTGGGTGTTTACATACCGCCACACGTGAACGCAACCAGTGCAATTAACTAAGTTGACTACCCGCATGTTGGCAGCCGAAACAACATACCTTAATAGTGTCATCATCATCCTGGGTGACTTCAATCACACTAATCTGAAGAAAGTTCTACCCAGAT
This sequence comes from Lamellibrachia satsuma, assembly GCA_033239005.1. Taxonomy (NCBI): domain Eukaryota; kingdom Metazoa; phylum Annelida; class Polychaeta; order Sabellida; family Siboglinidae; genus Lamellibrachia; species Lamellibrachia satsuma. The sequence goes on from BSQZ01000004.1 coordinate 5,722,181, forward strand.
ACAAACATCATGTTAATTGCTCCACTCGTAACAATACAACTCTGGACCACTGCTACACCATCTCCAAGGACGCTTACCGGGCCACCACCAGGGCTCCGTTGGTTGAGTCAGATCACGATACAGTCATATTGATTCGTACATACCGAAGAAGTTAAAAACAATAAAACCGACCACCAAGACAGTGAGAAAGCGGACTGCTGACTCGACGATTGCTTTGAAAGCTTGCCTTGACAGCACGGATTGGCAAATGCTTAAAGATTCCTGCCCTGACCTGATAATTCCTGTGAAGTTGTTTGATAAACTTGTATCTCAGAATGCGCATCCTGCCATCTGTCACTGGACTCTCAACTTTCTTATTCACATGCCTCAATCTGTCAAGGTCAACAACTCTTTCTCTCCAAACCTGTTATTTTTAACACTGGTGCCCCACAAGGCTGCGTGCTTTCTCCTTTCCTTTTCACTCTCTTTACAAACGACTGTGTATCTGGTAACCAATCTGTTCATGTGGTTAAGTTCTAGGATGACACCACTGTAAGTGGCTGTGTCAACAATACTGACGAGTCTGTGTATAGAGAGGAAGTTCAAAGACTGGTGTAAGAAGAACAAACTGGAACTAAACATATCTAAAACTAAGGAAATGATCATTGATTTTCGCAAAAAGAAAACACCCATCCACCCCCTTTTCATTGACGGTGCTGAATTCTTACAAGTCGACTGTGTAAAAATGTTGGGTTCGAATATTTCAAAGGATCTCTCCTTGTGTAACAACTCGATTGACATCATTAAAAAAACACAAAAACGCATGTACTTCCTTAGACACCTTAAACGATTCGGCTATCTCAAGCAATGTTAACAAGTTTCTACCGCGCAGTTATTGAAAGTGTCTTGTCATTTTCTATTACTGTCTGGTTTGGTCGCGCCAGCCAAGATGAAATTAATCAAATTGGGATCAGTCGTCAAGAACGCTTCTAAAATAATCGGGTTAAATATGCCGTCCATCAGTTCCCTTTATCTATCCCGCAGTTTGCGTAAATCCAAGCGTATTGTACAAGACGCATGTCATCCAGCCAACCATCTCTTTGAACTCCTTCCCTACGGTAAGCGCTACCGTTGCATAAAAACTAAAACGACGAGATTCAACAATAGTTTCTATCCTCAAGCGCTGATATTTTTAAAAGGAGAACATCATGAATGTCTCACCTCTGGCAGGTAGGTGCAATGTCGGGTTTTTAATTGAATTTTTTTATCTAATATATAACTCTCGTTTGTTTGAACTGTTTTAGTATTACGATTGATGATATGTAATGTTTAGTATGTGTGTTATTGGGTGCATGAGTGTATGTTTGTGCTAACGTCACAATACTAGAAATTCCTTGTACTTGCTACTTGGTAATAAAACGTATCTTAATATTATTATTATTATATATTATTTGAGACAATAAACATTACATTACATTACACATATTGCATTACAATTGTTAGTATTTCGGCTAGCCTGTTATATAGTATGTATTCAAGTCATACGTAAAAAAAGACTGTAGACAGGATTTCATATGTCACTGTAAACTGAATGCATGGTTATTAGTTAATAAAATACTGTCCTGGTTGTTCACTCCTGTGATGCCTTGTGTTCATTCATACCTATACCATATATAACATATACTATTCCCTATACCATTATGTGGCAGGGGTGCCAACCTCCCTCTAGACCACTGCGCTAAGTACGGTTCACGTATCTTACCTCACATATCCTCTTCGGGCCCAGTGGCCCATAAGGCCGAACTGCATCTCCTCCAGCTAGCTCTGTCAGCTGCTACACGTCAGGCTTTTATCCAGCAGTTCCACCCCGTCTTTAATTTTCAACAGTTGATCGCCATGTTGTCTTTGGTCGACCAACCTTTCTTCTACCTTGGGGCGTCCAGGTCAATTCCGTCTCACAGTAGTTGTTCTTGTCCATTCGTAGGATATGTCCTACTCATGTCCATCTTTTTAACTTGACCTCGGTACTGATTGTCTTCAATTTTATTTTTGCAAGAATATCTTGACTTGATACAAAGCATCAACATGGCGATGGACTGATTACAGAGTGGCGGGAAAATTGTTAGATGCGGCTCTACATGCAGTGCAACATTTTCGTTTAAATTTGTGAGACTACACGAACGATTCCAACTGGACTACAGTCAGTACGCTTTACGAAGTTGTTGTGATTACGTGCATTTATTCCATGTACGTTTACTTCGGTGATCTACCCTGTGAGCTGACTTTAAACCAAGCCGACCTGTTCAATTGCCAAATAAACCTATTATCGCCCACGTACAGCACGGCATCTCCGGAGTCACCAGGATTATTGACTATTGCCCGCGTGTCAACAACTGCTCTCTGCCCCGGCGAAAACTAAATGTAAACACTTACTGGGAGCGTAACACCATATAAGGTTTATCCAGGCGTGACTTGTGTGGGAAGAACCCAGGTGGTACTTGACTGGACATTACCGGCTCGGTCAACTGTGACCACTGAATCTCACTGCCACATAGCGCGGTGACTGGTGTTGACAATCATCACTATTACGCAACATCTGACTCAGCCTGGTGCACTATCGTCGTTCACAATGGGGAAGACACGTGCCGCATCCAGCACTGACTCTCCTGTTGCGGATGACTCGCAACTAACCAACGTCAACGACGCTCTTGCCCGACAGGAGGCAATGTTCTTGAAGATGTTGGATGTCCAACAAAAAACGTTCCAATCGTGCATTCAGGCCTTCATGGACTCAACCAATAAACGATTTGACAAGTTCGTGTTTGAGTATGTTCGAACACAAGCTAAACTTCGAGCTAGCCTCGAGTTCACTCAACACGAAGTGAATGAGCTGAAGAAACAATTGTCCAACGTAAACATCACCGCAACACAAATGTCTTCCCTTGACGCTGGTCTGCAGAAACTATCAGGAACCGTTGATTACCTAGATAATCAATCCAGAAGGTCGAATCTGCGCATCGACGAGATTGCGGAAATCCCTGGCGAGACTTGAACACAAAGAGAAGCTGTTCGTGCAAAGCTAGCGAAAGAACTTAACAAGATTAAAATTTGCTGTAATTCACCGAGATGCTCTGTGAATAAAATACCTTTTGCCGTAATTCGCAGAACTGCTCTGCGAATAACATTACAATTTGCCATAATTCGCAGAGCTGCTCTGAGAATAAGTTTTTTGTGCCGTAATTCGCAGAGTTGTGCGAATAAGAAACGTTTTGGTCATTATTCGCAGAGCTGCTCAGCGAATAGTCTCTGCCTACTTGTTTACGTAGCTGACTACGCTGTCATATCCATTTCGCTACGGAACAAACTATTTTACTAATTTGATATGGATTTGAGCAGAGAATAGAGTTTCCAATCTGCTAAATGAAGCAGCTCGCTGTGGACTTCGTTATGCAATCCTTAGATATGTGGCGATCGATTATTTCACGTATGACGGGGCGAGTGTTTTTGGGACTTCTGGAAATCGGGCCCGCCTAATTTTCACCATTGTAAAGATGCAATATGTACAACAATCGCGAATAGTAAAATGTTGAATGTAAATGTGTGTAAATTATTAAATATGTTAAATGTTAAAAACGCATTTGTTAAACTTTTTATGACGCTAGAATGAGCGATGTTTATTAAGCAAACAGCATCGTTACATGGCTATAGCTAGCCTATGCCTATACTAGCAATACTAGTACTATAAATATAATGGCGTATGCCTGGCTATGGACTATGTCCCCTACTATTGCTATAGGCTATGTAGCATAGGCATATACTATGATAACTATTATACATTTGATAGCCATGTCTATGTCATGGCCTACTAAAATTATTTTGTAGACTAAAAATGAATAATCATAACAAATGACAACATCTTTTGGCTGTAATAATACTATACTATTTCATTAAGTTTTAGTGCAGTCAGTGTAAAATCTGATTTCAAGGAAAATGAGGACGAATATAGCGCTTCAAATAGTAAGGAGGAAATGCCACTTGTCGCCGAGATATCTCGCACTGAAGAGTCGCAAAGATTCACAGGAAATGCGATTGCACTGCAACTGCCGTCTCTTGGACAAGTTTTATCTTTCTCATAATTATATAATTACCTGGGTATATATATTTAATTATAGACAAGAGTTATGATTATTGCAAATACAGAGTGAAAACTTTGAAGTTGTTTTCTTGAAACGATATTTTTCACATTTTCAACATTCAAATCGCTGTATCTCCGCAAATACTGTTAATATGGATAACAATGAGGTATAATTTTTATCTGAATGTGCTCTTTTCGAAAATGCAATAAAACAATGATTTTCTTCTTCTTCCACTTGCTCCCTTGCAGGGTGAGGTCCAAGTCACTTGATTGCTTCTTCCACTTTCATTGTTAATGTTCGCCATTCCCCTCTGTCTTGTGCGGTGGTCTTCCAATCTTGGCAGTTCGTACTTGCCCTTTCAAGATCTCGTTTGACGCAGCCTTTCCAGCTTTGGTCTTCCTCTTCTTCTTCAACCACCCTAATCTGCTTTCCATGCTCTTTTTGACAATCTGTCTTCAACCATTCTTTGCACATGCCCTGCTCATCTAATTCTGCTTCCGGCTATTTTTATCGTTTGATGTTTTTTCATGCCAATCTCTTATCTTAATTCCTTCATCTTCCTTCTATCTTCTTGGGTTATTTTGCATATTCTTCAGACCCAGTTGTTTTCTGCTATCTGTATCTTCTCCTCCTGTCTATCTGCCGGTGCTAGTGTTCCCAATCCTTATATACAGGCTGATACCACGCAGCCTTCCAACACTTTTCCTTTTAGTTGTTTCTTCAGTTTTCTGTCCCACATAACGCCTTCCACTCTCCTCCACGCTGCTACTCCTGCTAGCACTCTCCTCTGTATGTCCTTACTACTTCCTCCATCCAATGATTTTAGTGTCTCATTTTGGCGTGGTTGGTCACATAAATATATATGCCCTACTTATGTGATGGCATCAGAGGTGACGTGACTAGCTACAAGCATTATTCTAATATACAATTAACCTGACTAAACATTCTGTGCCACCTAATACAGCATTTTCCTAAGCGATACTATGAAGCGAAGAAAAGATTTATGCAAATGCCGAATTGCTACACTTCAGGGTATGAAGCCAGTCCAGTGAAAGCCAATAAAATTCCAATAAAGCACACCAGCAAAACAAGTATTGAAATGATTACATCTAAGCACCACACGATTACTTGGTAAGCACTTCATCTGTTATCATGAACCTTGGCAGAAATGTAACATGTACCTATAGGTATTCTTAAGTTTCTTGTGAACTCGGCTTCTATGTGGCAAGGCATAACCGGTTGACCAGTTCAATAATCTTTATGTGTTCTTGCACATAACATCTAGCTATCAGTTGAGACGGTCAAACGTTGACATTGACATCAGCTGACAGACTCCTGTTGATGATGTCAGCCACTTTGAGTGCACTCTTGCCAAGGATGAATGACTCATGGTCGCCTTCCACCGTCCGCACGACAACTGGCGCCGAGCACACCTACAAATAATGAAAATATACTAAACCCTCATGAAATAGAAAAATGGGCAGCAACTTGTAGCAATACTAAATAGTCATGGTTAGTACTGTGCTAATTTGAAAATGTTTACTACAAATCACAAATTCACTAATAGATCATGCACGACCAGCATTCAGCGTGGGAGTATTATCAAACGGCAACACACAAACAGTGTATGCAATGACACAATCATCAGTAGTGAATGAGAATACAGCAGACATGGCACCCTTTACAAAAATGGTTTCAAACGGAGCACGTGTTCCAGATGATTCATATTTTAAATGATGGAACGTGAACTTTTCCACAAAATTATTGTAGTGTACCGGTACGTAATATAGCAAAATGTTGATGCTCTTATTTTATACACTACAAGTGCCTGAGTCAGAATAGAGACTGACCTTGCTTAAATCATAATCGATGCCAATTGCGTCTTGGTTGGGATGACGCGATGACGCAGTGATGAGCAGGACAGGTCGTGACAATATAGCATCTGGCTTGTACTTGTCAGCAATAACAACTTCCTTGTAGAAGGATTCTGCTGCCATCTCCAACTCACTGCGGTTCGTGAACTGATTTGTAGCAAAGAGGTAGTCAATAGCGACGTGGAGACGTGCCTTCCAGTCTGGCTGAGAATGTAATCTCGAGCTCATCTGGAACACAATAAAACAACATGCAATGGAGTAAATTATCTACTGATTGTTTAAATACAAGCAGTGTCAATATATTAAAAAACAAAACTGACTATCTGACACATTGATAATAAAATGTTGGCATCTCAATAAAACGAAGGCTTTCTAGGTTACTTGCCGTCTGGAATTTGTTGATTTGAATATTAGTTTTTATAGAATAAGCCAGGGTTGGTGTCAAGTACATGAAAATGTGTTTAAGTACAAGTTCACCAAAACCTATCAATACAAGTACAGTCCACTTTCAGGTGGGAAATACTGCTTTTTCCAATTGGTTCCGCCTTCCCACTTTTTGGATGTAACGTCCCACTTTCGTAATTAAAAAAAAATCACTTTAAAATCAATCCATTTGTTGCACACGGAGCCATTCTAGGCACGTTATTTCTTTGGTCTCAAGTGTTGTCTCATTTTCTTGCTCTTTTCCATGAGCAGATGTTGACGCCTACATACAGTGTACATTAGGTCAAGTAAATTTGAGTAATAATGATCAACAATCAAACAAACTATTTATTGACTATTAAAATACTACTACACTAAAATGTGACCATAAAGCCTAATCAAGAAGCCAAAAGGTGCCAGTTCATATAAAATGTTATTGTTATGAGCTGGCACTAAAAGTGTCCCATAATGCGAAAACACTTTTAGGACTATTTGGAAATAGGAAGTTATCAGAACGTTAAATTGTGTGTAACAAAATTCATCCCAGGCATCTTTCCTAATAGATTCCTCACCTCTGTGTAGTTAACGAGTGTGAACTGAGTAATGAATGCCAGCAGAGCTACACTCTCCTCCTCCTGCTTGACTTGCGTGAACTTAGCCTTGTAATGGTCCATGTCAGACGCAATGTATAAGTGTGAGCCGTCCAGTAATGTTAGACACTTGACAGAGTCTTCAGCTTCCTTCTGAAGTTGAAGCGCCATTTCGAAGGCGATGCAGGCACCGAACGAGTAGCCAATCAACTTGTACGGAGGCTATGGTTGTATCTGCTTTATTTTCTGTCAAATTAAACAAAAAACAAATCATGAAATGACATTAAAATGGAAATTAAAATAAATCAACTTCACAAAACAACAAATTGTATCAGTTTAATGTCACAACAAAGAAACGACCGACTGATTTCAACAAACGAATCCTAACCTAATTTACTGGAAAATTCCAATTGTATATTAACCTGCAACTAAAAAATGTAGAAGGGACATTTTGTTAGTTGATGTGACATTGATACTCACCCTGATGTAGAAAGCAGCGAGGTCGGGAACGGACGTGAGGGGAGCATCGGCGGTGCACTGCAGTCCATACACGGGAATCTTCACTTGCAACATGACATATTCAAGGGACAGAACAACCCCCTCTATGGGGTGCATGACAAACCAAGGTTGACTGTCGACGTCAGTGGACTGCTCATTCATTGGGACGATTGTCTCTGTGGGCATTATATGATTGACATCGTATCGTATCAACACACCATGGTCATTCATCAGATGTGCTGACACCGTGTCACCAACGCTTCCTGTTTTCGACCTGTCTGTCATGGAGCCACTCGCGATTTCATTCAACTTGTTGATCGTCAGTTGACGTACATCCTTCATCGGCAGCACAAGGTCGTAGTCGCGCTCCAACACCTGTGTCACTTCCACGCCCATGAGCGAGTCGAGGCCAAGGTCTGTCAAGGTCGAGATGGGGTTAGTTGTATTCGCATCTTTGATGCTTGGATGGATATAATCATAATCGACAGTTATAAAACACGGAAACGACGGTTGTACATCCACATTCAGCACTTTATACTAAAGTAGTCGAGGACAGAAATACATTTTTTCTTTTTCTTAGAATAAATGTGATATAAAAAGTACCCACTAAATAGGTTACTTTTCGTTTACGTTTTACACTATCAACATTTACTCTTATCATGAAAATATCTCAACCGAACAGATTATCACTAAATTAAAAAGCCTGTATTTCTGCCCAGATGTCGAAAATACTCCATTAACAGTACTGATGAAATACTTGGATCCAAGAAAAATATGTTCTCATGTTTTGCATGGATACTAACCGAGAATATGTGCTACCGACTTGACTAGACTGGCTTTATCGGATGTGTCGCCTTTTCTTTTGCCCTGCTTCTCTGCCAGCACCAAACTGGATACAACTGGTTGTGAGAAGTTGAGGAACTGGTCAAGTGCGGTCAGACAGGATGTAATGCGCTGCGGCAAAGTGCCGCCAACAACAGTGTCATTGCCACCCATCGTGTCCAGGACAATGCCTACGTCTCCCACGGCGCCCCACTGCACAGCAAGACATGCACAGAAACCAAGTCATTCCATATTGGCTACCTCAACAGTCTATCATTAACAGAACAGCTGAATTCACTTTTAAAAATTAGTCAACATGTTATTCCAGCTTTTTCAGGGCAACCATCATTTATCTTACCATGCAACTCAGTTTTTTAAATTCCATATCAACCCAAATGCTTATAATATAAAACTTAAATACGAGTTGACACAAAGCACTTTCTAATATGAATTAAAATGTAGGCACAATGCAAGTTTGATATGTATGGATAGCTATTTCATCATTTAAGTTGATTTGTGTAGCGATTCGAATGATGGCTTTCCAACATGTTATTCAAGCTGGTTTTCCAAATACAATCTGCATAAAACAATAATCCTTAGCTGGGGGTCTCAACAATTATTTTAAGATTTACCTTACCTGTTTTCCTGGACTACTGTGAAATATAACAGTTCTCAACCGAGTTCCAAACCATAGCAGTTACACAGACAACATATTTCTGCGACAGCTCACCTGGATAACCATCGTGCACACGTTTTTCACAAATGCGTTCCATGAATGAGTTGCTGAAGCCATAGTTTGCTTGGCCCGCGTTTCCCCGGCCACTGCTGATGGACGAGAACACGACAAACCAGTCAAGTAATGAACACTGCCGCCTGGTGGCCTCGTCCAAGTTCACTGTCCCTGCTACTTTCGTCTCGCCCACTTTCTGAAACTTCTCTCTTGTCTGGTTCTCCATGAAGCCATCCTGCAGAACCTAGAGTGGAACAGCAAGTGGTAAAGTGTTAAATTGTGTGGCACCATAGTGGATAGACGAAGTTATATTTCTGTTCCAGTAAACCCAAGAGATTTTTATCTGATTCCCAATTTCCCAGTGACCTAGCTGAAGGACAAACTTTACCGTAGTGCTCCAAAGACTACAGTAAAGATTACATATCGGACAGAAACATAACATATGCATTTACTTTTAACATGATCAACAGTGTTTCACTGTAATAACAAATGTAAAATCACAGAGCAGAAGAGGCGCATTTCAACACATGTGTTAGTATAAGCAAATGATGTGGCACCATAATGGATCAACAAAGTTATATTTCTGTTCCAGTAACCCCAAGAGATTTTCACCTGATTCTCAATTTCCCATTGACCTAGCTCAAGGACAAACATGGCTGTAGTGCTCCCAATACTACAGTAAAGATTACACACGCATAATGAAGTTTCTGGTCAGTAGCTATCACAAATCCTGAAAGTCTTATTGATTCAGGTATCAATGTAAAAGAACACTAACTCACAACTGCAAGATGGAAGACTCCACCGACTGCGCCCATTGAAGACGCCTCTCTGATCAGTTGATCCGTCTCGTCCCGGCACTTCACGTTACATGTGCTAACGTTCACCTGCACGCCGTTCTTCTTCCACTGCTCAATGCACCAGCGTTGGTAGCCGGTGCGCACTCCAGACCGAGATGTCAGTAACAGGGGCCACCAGAAGAAAGCTGGCTGCTTAAAAGAATGGACAAATCTAAGCCTACCAGCCCTGCTATGCACAGCAGAAGATACACGAGGCTAGCATGTACATAGAAATGGGACCCCTACCTAAGGCTGTCCCAGTTAAGATATGAACCAACCAAATAAGTTATCTGGCTACGTCAACTAATTTGTTTTGTGAACATTTCAGCTGCATGCAAACAGGCACCCTGACCTTGATGACGACCTTGCCGATGTGTTTCCCTTGCGCCATATAGCGGAATGCCTCCTCAATGTCACCTTTGTCAAACACCGTTGTGTTGAGGGGCAGCACAGCACCATCTGCAATGCCCTCAGACAACAGGGCGGCCACTGTGCCCCAGTCAGAGTTATCCTCCTCGAAGAGAGTATCAAGGAGGACGCCATGAATGGTGACGTTGCGGAGGAAAATAGCCATGCCTGAGATAAACACCACCAGTTGTCAGTTTCATGAACACTGGCTTCCAGTTACAAAACAATGGTTTAGTTATCTGTGGTGTTAATATGAATTATCATTACCATATTATATTTCACAAGTTGTTTGCATTCTCAAGACAAATTAATGGCACTAGGGAAACGTGATTTGTAACTGTTCCCTCCTTTAATATTGTATAATGATTTTGACATTGCCTAACCCTTTCATTTTGATGAACTCAGTGTTCCGAGGATTTAGGCATGATAGAAGTTTTCAAATAACTATTATTATAATATAAGCATATACTATTCAAAGTTTGCTATCTGTTACAATTTTAATATCTCATTTCAATGAAGTTGAGTAATTAAATGAGTATGATAAATCAAAAGTATGGCAAACTAAATAAATGTTATTTCAGAAGTGGCCACAAGGAAAACATTTATCTGAATAATATAAATAAAGTCTATTATAAAATAAGCAGCGTCTACAAAGTGGATCAAAACAAATTAATTAATCTGTCGATAAAGGTTTTTAGATTTGCTAGTTTCTAATTTCAGTAGCAAATCACTGTGCTTACAAAATAAAAGTCCATTAAAAATATAAATGCACTTCACTAATGACTATACGCATTTATTAAACATTTACAGCAAACATAACTACATGCTACAAAGATGGTACATTTTGAAATTTAAATGTAGCAATATATTATTTAACATACTGAAACTTATGTTATACAATAGTGCTTATCGTTTATCTTTATTTTTTTAAATTATGTAAAATATATTTGGTATATCGTTCAGTATGAAGGAAAAAATATGTATGTAAAATATGTAAGAAATGTCTTACCCAGTTGGCTGTCGTTGGACAAGTCAAACTTGCCGATCTCGAGGAACTGTCCGTGCTGTGCGAGCAGCCTGAGACTGGCTTGTAGCTTCTCCTCCGCCAGCGAGTTGAGCACAACATTCACGCCCTTTCCATTAGTCGCACGCTTGATGTCCAGCTCAAACGACAGATCCCGCGAGTTCGCGAAGTGGCTGTCCTCGAGCTGCGGGAACTTCTGCTTCAGGCATTCCCGCTTCTCCTTTGACCCGACAGTTGTGAAGACTTCACAGCCTCTATGTAGTGCCACCGAGATGGCCGCTTGACCAACACATCCACTGCCAGAGTGGATAAGCACGCGGTCAATCTTCTTGATGTGTCCCCGCACCACCAGGGCATAGTAGACGGTCGAGTACACAACGGGAACCGAGGCGGCCTGCTCAAGGGTCCAGTGGTCTGGCACTGGCCAGATGAAGCGGCGGTCAGCATCTACGCTGGACGCAAGGCCCTGGACACAGACAGCTCCATCAAACTAACTGTTCATACTTACAGCCACCAAAGTTAGCGTAGCCAATTAATTAGTATTCACTTGTAATTTGAACTTTGCACCAAAATTCATACTTTGAACCACAATTTGTACTTTGAACCAAAGTTTTTACTTACTTTTCCGGCAACCAATCCCATAATTCTGTTGCCGGCTGGGTTACGACCTGAGAATTCCATCCCAAGAACGCTGTCCTTGGTGGCTATTTCACCTGCAATAAAAACGTATAATAAAATGACATATAATAATAATAATTATAATAAGATAAGTCACATATTATATAATGTGTTATTTGTCATCTTATTAAATTATTTATAGCTGGAATCAAAATATGGCACCATAACAGTATTAGCTATTTCCAAAACAAAACTTATGTCTGAATTAAAACATCATTATCATTGTACACCAATATAAATTTAGGCTTTGGCCAATTACCATCAAAATGGCCATTAATTGTCTATGTTGTAACCGATCCTCAATCATTGTCAGCCGTACTGCAGGAAAACACCCAAACAGTATAGCACCAATCAAAAAATAATTATAACTGTTCAGAAACAATAATTATATTCATTCTAGTGAATGTAAGTTTTTACTGTACTATATCTACTGATATACCCACTTAACACAACAGGAACACTAAACATGTAACAAACCTGGGATGGCGTCTGGGGGCAGTTGGCCTGTAGCCAGCATGATGTCTCGGAAGTTGAGGGATGCGTAGTACACGCTGCAGAGCTCCTTGTTTCGGTGGTCGGCAGGAACAAAGTACTTCAGGGGCAACTCGATCCACTTGAGACTTGAGAGATCACCCAGGGTCAACACGTTCACGTACGCATGTTCCATACGTTTGGTCACGTGACGGCCTTCTGTAACACCACACAGTTTCTTTGTCTTTAGTCAACACACAGATATCTTCCATTAAAATTGCCTTCTAAGGTAACAGATCCTGTATTACACTAGCGGTCAAGGAAACCATTGACTTGTTGAGAGATAAACAATTGTTCATCTATATGTAAGGAAACCATTGACTTGTTGAGATTGTTCATCTATATGTTGCACATCCTTGATACATATCTGTTGATTCTGTTTTTGAATTAACTGATCAACGGTACCAGACATGTCATGGACAATGTGGTGTACGTAAGTTTACATAGGTTGCATAATGTGCAATTGTGTTACGCACTGTCATGTATTTAATATAAAATTTTTTCTAACAGGGCCATGTATTTCACATGACGACATTTTGTCTAACGAAAGGATGTGTAAAAAAATGCAGCTAACTTGTATGTAGTAAATTTTAATGTGGTAAACTTGCACATGTTGCACAATATATCTAACTCTAACTTAAGATGTATTGGCTATGTAGAGGACGGCCAAGCAGAAAGGAAATTGTGCTTATTGTTTTTAGTGCCACTTTCAATTGTGGCTTAAAAATAGAAGTCTCGTGATAATTTACCTTTTTGAAGAGGAATGTGTCTGAAGGAACCCCACTTCCCATCTCTGTAGATGTTCATTACTTGGTCCTTGTGAACTAGACTTTCAAACAGACTGCCTTCTACTGCTGGCATCGATTGGCTTTGATCCAAACTTCCATTGAAGATGCATCTGAAAGGAATACCATATATCGTGGTACGCATAAATAATGTACAGTGAAATATTTCATTACATGCAAGATCCAATTGCCTTGATTACTTATGTAAACATGGACGATTTGGGCCCCTCCCCAAAAATTATTATTGAATAAATGTTAAACTTATGCACAAAAGCAAATATGATGCCACCGATAGAAAGCCGCTTTTCAAGAATACGATTAATGGTTGGATCACAAGAGTTCATCTATTGAGCATGCACCTGCCGTGAACAAGTTACCAGCCCCCGAGACGGGGGCAGAGGGAGGGACAGAGCATCAGCCGTCTGATGAGCTTAAGACTGCGTATGGATGAGGCTGTTGCATTTATCCTGAAGAATCTCATGATATTACAATAATGTCTTAACTTTTTGTTTCAGCAGTGCTGTCAAGACTTCTTTCAGTTATGCGTTTATAAATTGATATGTGGAACAAAAATAGAATAAAAGAAGATTATATAATCACATCTGAATTTTATTTTTAAAGAGAATTGTGGGTTCACCGATCAGTTTGCATCAACATATTGCATGCCAGTGATGCCCGCCAAGAATAGAGGACTAGTGATTTCCCAATACTGCTATTGCCCCAGGACAGTGGGTCACATGTCTTCTTAATTTCTTTCCCCATTATGTGTTGACCATGAAGACTATTTTTAGTATTTTATACCAACAAAGCCACTCGACTGTTAAACCCTTACCTGACTTTATCTCCCCTAGGCTCCAGCCGTAAACAGTTCACCATGCCGATGATGCCATTACAGGACCTGTCCGCCTTCAGCCAAACATTGTGACCTACTGGTCGGTCATCCACACTGACCAGGGCAGTCTTGACTTCCTCAACCCAGTCAAAGTTGGTACTCGACAGGTCGATGCTTGTCTGCTGCTGCGTTGACGCATTTGTCGTACACTTGCGACACAGGAACAGTGTGTTGATGAGGCCGTCAGACTTCTGTGCAATGACTTCCAGGCCAGCAGACTTGAGCAGGTTCATCCATGTTGGCGCATCACATAATTGTCCACATGTTCGTCTGTCAGCGTCGCTGATGCTCAGTTCATTCGTGAGAGCATCAAGCATTAGAGGAAATATGAAGTTTGTCGTCGGTTCTTGCACCAACAGGAAACCGCCGTCTTTCACTAGTGCCATCAACGATGATATTGCCATCACAAGATCAGCTTCTTTGTGAAGAACATTACATGCAATTGTCACATCGGCATTGCCCAAGTGCCCTGGTGGTGACCCGCCTAGTTTCCACTCAACCAGCTTCACGCCAAAACTGTCCAAGTGGTCAGTGTCGAAGTTCTTGATGTTGAAATCTACGGCTGTGTAGTCGAGCTTCATCAAGGGTTGCGTCTCCAGCTGTGCAACGGCGGATTGGTACACGCGACTGTCGGCCGCACCGTACTCAACAACCTTCAGTTTGGTGCTGCCACAATTTTCCAGAACAACGTCAAGACACGTCTTCAGCATGCGGTCCGTCATCGCACTGCCGAGCAACTTGTCCTCAGTGAGCTTGCCACGCAATGACACCAACATATCACGGATGTTCTCGACGAACAAATCGTTTTTCTCCTGAGAGAAGATCTGTTGCAACGTGGTGGCTAGAACACATTTTGGATCACTCGCCAGTGTCTCAATGGACGAGTCAATGTCTAAAACATCGTCCACCTTCATCTTAGCGAGCTGTTGCTTCAGGACGCCAACATTAGGCAGGTTTTCCGTGAAACCACTGTCAAGTAGTTGTACGAGACCACGTCGGATGTACGCCTTACACAGACGCAAGTACTTGACGAGATCATCCTCGTCAGACAACATATTGTCCTCATTGTAAGGCACAAACTGGAACATCTCAAGCACTGGGGCAGTATGCTGTTGATGCCGAGGCGCCACGGTGGTGTGCAGACCAACTATCTGAACTCCACCAGCCACGCATGCGTTCAGTACGTGGTCTACTTGTGCTCTGGCAGCTGGAACAAACACACACCTGGCACCGTTGGCCACCTGTTATTGGAAGTAGCAATTCAAAGAAAAAAACAGATGGACGACGATGCCCTTAATAGTGTTACCATCCTTGAGTAAAAGAATGTTTAGCCACCAGAGGTAGACCCATGCAGCTCCAGTTGGAAACCCCCACAGAGGTGTCACACATGCACCCATAATCTAATAAACCCCAGCCAGTCGCCACGACCTATTCCCACGGTTGCTTTCCAATATTCAATTTGATGACAATTAAAGGTGAAATACAAATTAACATTCTTCAAGCAATACTGTTGTAAACAAGAGTGGCAACCAAATGTTGTGTTCATACAGCAGGTTTACTGGAACTTGTAGTTTTGGATGGCAATCGGATGGCAATCTTGTTAAATATTGTTATATGTGTGTGACATGTGACTACAACTGCATACAATTGTGCAACGGATCAAAATAGCGGATATCCAGAATGGTAAACACTGTGTGGGTCAATGCTGATCTAGGGCGTGACCTCCATCCTGTCGCCGATCACATGACAAAGTTCAACAATTTCACCAAGGAAGAAATTCGTGATTTTTCAGCATTTCGATTTTCACTTCGGTAAATGCATGAACAAGCAATAACTAATTTATTAGTTTGTATTATGATTTAACAAAAACTACATACAAAAGTTGCACAAACGAGCTAGTATGTTGTAGTGGATGCTAGGTAGGTTTGGTTTTTCACAAACTTAATTTGAAATTAGACTAGCAAAACAATAAAATTGATTAAGCACTTTTAAAACCGACAGCGGATATTACTTAAACTATTCACATATTACATATCATGACATCAACGTACAGGGGCTAAAGCTGACGATGCAGTTTTATCTGTAAACATTTTCAGAAATTATCCCAGAAATCCCCGGCTGACTGTGTCCGTTCAAACCCTGTTTCCAAAACCCTGAGGACGTGGCTGCTTATGATCTGCCATAGGTAACTCTATATGGTAAGTTTACGTAGTTGTGATGGCAACTGGTACCCAGCATGATCCCAACCTGTGTGGTCACTGTCTGCTTGGATGATGCGGTCAACGTGCGTTGCGGGGTCAATGCGTATTGACCGGATGCGCGTTGGTAGTTGGAGACCCGCGTCACTCAGAATCTGTATTTGAAGCATCGTGTCAAGGAATGTCACCCAGTTGTCATTCCACACCAGGTAGCCGTCATCACCTACGACACCTAAACAGACATAATTTCCACAGATAACATGATCATATTTCATAAGAGACAATACGAATCATGAGTTATGTTGATAAATCTGTTGAAGATATCAGTCCTTTGTTTCATTGTTAGTAAATCATATCAAGTTAAATATATATTATCAATTTACTATTATATATATATATATATATATATATATATATATATATATATATATATATATATATATATATATATATATATATATATATATATATATGTATGTATGTATGTATGTATATATATGTATATATATATAATATATATATATATATATATATATATATATATATATATATATATATATATATATATATATATATATATGTAGTATTTCATGTCGACATGATAGACCTGCTACTTTGCCCTTTCAACTTCTATAATCTCACTCATTTCAATACAATGTTTATATTCAAAATTGGGGATACATACTTCCAGACTTTCCACTGACATTTCCTTACAAAATGTTGCATTGATCCCCCCCGCCCCGTAGTGACACCCCTCATGATTGACAGAGTTAAGGGCGAGAGACGACGCGGGTGTTGTGTTGTAAAATTTGTATGCAGCTTTTGCTGTTGCCCTCTTTATTAAACTAACTTTGATTATATACATATATATATATATATATATATATATATATATATATATATATATATATGTGTGTGTGTGTGTGTGTGTGTGTGGTAAGTTTGGCTGCCATACGCACGTGCCTCTATTCATTGGGCGAGATTTGCTCGGCTGTCAGAATGGCTTCCCAAAAGTGAACTTGCTCGTGCTGTTCTTGTTCCTCTACAAGGTCAGCCTCCCTGACACCGCTGCCGAAACAGTCGTGCACCCTATGTGGCCTACGCACACAGCAACTACCCATTGTGCTGGATATGTAGGTCAGCCATACCTCAGAATCGATGTATCATTATATAATTATGCATTTTAAGTTCTTGTAGTTATAGGATGTGAGCGACATGTAAACGACCCAAGCATCGCTGTGGAAATTATTTCGTTGACATGACACACGATGAAGAATCTGTGCTGTGGACAATGATTTTTTTGTGGAGACAATAACTTTATGACCATTTCTGAACTGGATTTCTTTCCATTGAATAATTGATTAACATTTGTACTGCCAAGCTGGCATTATTATTAATAATAACATATTATTATTCTTGTTGCCGCAAAAATCAATTCTGCTAGAAGTGAAAGTAACACAACAGATTTACGCGTTGTGATAGACCAGGACTAATGAACTGGGACTCGGGTGTTGTTAGAAATAGAACATCACATCCGAATTCTACTGGAAGTGAACGTAACAACAGAAGTACATGTGGTGATAGTATTAAGAGAAACTGAAATTAATGGTTCATCAAACTTTTTTTTACAGTAACATGATGTTGAGATCACTGCTGGGACTCGTTCAGGGGCGAACGTGTTAAAGGGAGGGGGACACCCCACCCGACTCCACGCAGGAGAGCGGCGACGGGGTCAAGGGCGAGAGAGTATGCGGTGTTGGCTGTTGCCCTGTGTCGTCGTTACCATGATATCAAAACATGACTAAATTATGTTACTGTAAATTTTTTCCAGACCCTCCCCCTGCCCAGTAGATTGTGTTCTAGGAATTACCTTTGTTGCTGGCGGAGAGGATACCCTGGAATGTTGGTCCGTAGTCATAACCTCGGAGTCGCAACTGCTTGTAGATGTCGCTGGAGGTGAACCGGATCAGGTCTTGTGGTTTGTCTGCTGGGTCGCAAACCCGGAGGTTAATGATAGGTTCACTTGGCTGGAAGACGCGTCCACTCACAACTAGTGCTTCACCCTCACATAACTCGAACATCCCAGTGCCTGGCGTGATGCTCACGTCCAATTTCACCGTTTCTGCAAATACATGAAATAAAACAACTCTAAAAGATGTTTAAAACAACCCAATGGTTAACAACAATGGAACTCTTATAGTGATATAAATAAGGACACTAATATTTCCACCTACAAATGTGAACATATAATGTAGAGCTGAAATACCTTTTTGAAATATTACTGTAACTTGCCAACAAAGTCAAATGGACAGCTCAAAAACTGTATCTGTGAAGAGAAACCAGTGGTTTGAAAAAACTACAAAGAGGAGCAATAGTCAACAACATCTGTTGCAGGGTAAAGGCGGAAACCAACGATGAGATTGTCTGGGTCCACAAGATAATTTTGCAAAATGTCTAGATCAATATATTTAACAACATCAACAAAACACAGTTGACGATTTTAACGCAGCATGTTTAATCACAACAAACACCTAAGATGCCCAAGAGAAACCTAGACCATTTAGTGACAACGGGAAAGACTAAAAATCCTTGATGGTCTAGCAACCTGGCTAGGAAAGAGCGCAACAAAACTTCTAAGAGACAAGATTTAACAAGAAGATTTAACAAGATTTGCCATCCAAGCCAAAGGCCCAGATGGCAAGTGGACAAGGAAGCCATTGGCTTATCGAGAGTCCAACAATGTTCACCTACTTATAACCCGCCCTTCTGATATATGTGTCAACCTTGTTTTTAAACATATTCACGCTGCTAGCAGTTACACAATCTGTAGACAGTTTGTTCCATTCATTTACTGTCCTCTGTGAGAACGAGTGCTTCCTGATGTCCAATCTACATTGATCCTTTACTAATTTTACCTCATGTCCTCTAGTTCTGCTATCCTTCTTGAGTGAGAAAAACATATTTCTATCAATATTTTCATACCCATTCAATATCTTAAAAACTTCAATCTGATCTCCTCTTAACCTCCTTGTCTCTAGAGTTGTTAAACCACATTCTTTCAGGCGTTCTTCATAACTAAGGTCTCTAAGTTCTGGAATCATTTTAGTTGCTCTCCTTTGTATGCGTTCAAGCGTATCTATATCCTTCTTACGATATGGTCTCCATGCTTGTATACAGTATTCTAAATGAGGTCTAACTATTGCTTTATAAAGAGGTATAATTAACTTTTTTTCCCTTGTATGTTATGTTTCTTCTAATCAATCCAAGAATTTGATTACCCTTTGAAGCTGCAATACCACACTGCTCTGAAACTTTCATATCAGCGCTTATTGTAACTCCTAAGTCCTTTTCTTTTACAGTAGTACCAAGAACAGTAGCTCCCATTTTATAGTTTACATTCAAGTTCCCATGTCCTGTATGTAGGCATTTACATTTCCCAAAATTGAACAGCATCTGCCATTTCTCAGACCATTTCACTAATCTGTCTAGATCGTTTTGTAAATGTTGTTTATCACCATCAGTATTAACCTTTCTAAACAGTTTTGTGTCGTCCGCAAATTTCAGTACGTTACTTGTTATACTGTCGTCCAAGTCATTGATATAAATTAAGAATAATATAGGTCCTAATACTGATCCTTGAGGTACCCCACTCAAAACCGATTTCCAATTTGAAACTTCGCCATCTACTACAACTCGTTGTCTTCTGTCAGTCAGCCATTGTTCTATCCAGTCAGTTATGCTATCCCCGATACCATGGGCTTTTAATTTAAGTAGCAATCTTTGATGTGGCACTTTGTCAAAAGCTTTCTGAAAATCTAAGTAGATAATATCTACTGGCGATCCCTCGTCTATCCACTTAGTGATTTCTTCCAAAAACATAACACATTTGTTAAGCATGACCTCGCTTTAAGGAATCCATGTTGAGATGAATTTAATAATTTATGCTTAACGAGGAAGTCCACCATATGGTCTTTAATTAACCTTTCTAATAATTTACAAATCACTGACGTTAAACTCACTGGTCTGTAATTCTCTGACTTATTTCTCGAACCCTTTTTAAATAATGGTATGATGTTTGCTTCTTTCCATTCAAACGGAACAACTCCCTCTTTTAATGACAAGTTGAATACTCTTGCAAGTGGTATACTGATTTGATCTACTGTTTCCATTAGTAATTTTGGAGGAATCCCATCCACTCCCGGTGATTTGTTATCCTTCATTGCCTTTATTTTCCTAGCTACCAATTCTGGAGTTACAACTAACGGTCCTAAATAGTCAGATTTAGTCCCCTGAAATTTAGCATCAGCAACTGGTAATGAACTAATATCTTCTTTTGTAAACACTGAACTGAAGTAACCATTTAGGTCTTCCGCCATTAAAAACCCCTGTGATATTATATTTCCAGCACTGTCTTCTAGAGGTCCAACCTTGTCTTGTACGTTTTGTTTACTCCTGACATATGCATAAAAACTCTTGCTGTCAGTTTTTATGTTACATGCCAGTTTTTGCTCATAGCTTCTTTTAGATTGTCTGATT
Organism: Lamellibrachia satsuma; assembly: GCA_033239005.1. Classification (NCBI taxonomy): domain Eukaryota; kingdom Metazoa; phylum Annelida; class Polychaeta; order Sabellida; family Siboglinidae; genus Lamellibrachia; species Lamellibrachia satsuma. The sequence continues at coordinate 5,743,121 of BSQZ01000004.1, forward strand.
TCAGTTGTAGCTGCATTAAGTGCCTCTTTGTATTTTGCATAGTCTTCTTCCTTTCTGGTACGCCTATAAACCCTCCACATAGTTTGTTTTAGCATTATTTTTCTAATTGCCTCTTTTGACACGTGTTTCTTTCTACACCGTTTTCCTTGTTTTCGGAAGGGAACAAATTTATCAATGATACTCTCAATTTCATATTTTAGAATATTCCAACATTCAATTGCAGTCTTATTCATCAGCATGTTATTCCAATCTAGCTGTGCTAAGTATTTTCTCATATCTTTGTAGTTACCTTTGTGGAAGTTTCTCTTGTACGTTTTCTTATTTTTACTTTCTGATTTTACATTGATGTCAAAATGTATTTGATTATGGTCACTATTACCCAATGGTTCAAATATTTTTTACATTGTCCACTAATTCTTTTTGTGATGACAAAACTATATCTAATACATTTTCTCCCCTGGTTGGTTCTAGTACGTGCTGAGTAAGAAAGCTATCCTGGATTAAACATAGAAATTGTTGATCCTCAATCCCTGTGCTCTCTAGAGAATTCCATTGTATGTGTCCATGGTTAAAATCTCCCATTATGATACATTCCCCTTTACTAACTTCCTTTATAGCGTTTTTTATTTTTGTGTTGTCCTCTTCGTTTATGTTTGGACTTCGGTAAACTAATCCAACAGTTAATTTTGAATTTCCTGAAACAATTTTGCACCAAACAGCTTCATCGCAATCTGCTTCCCTTTTTAGTTTCATTTCATAAGCCTGAATAGATTCTTTAACATATAAAATAACTCCCCCGCCCCTTCTTCCTATTCGATCTTTCCTAAACATTACGTATCCTGTCAGTCCTAATTCAGCATCTGTTATATCTATGTTGGCCCATGATTCAGTTATACCAATTATGTGAGGGTCAATATCTTCTACCATAATGTTTAATTCGTTTTCTTATTTACTATGCTCCTTGCATTTAAACATACGCATCTATAACCTTTTTCAGAGATGTTTTCGGATGATTTGATATTGGTTTATCTGTGCTAGTGGTCTCTTGTTCTGCTTGAGACACCTCTAGGTAACCCCCTGCACTTCTAGTTTAAAGAATGTTTACTTCCAAAAATATTTGTCATTGTACCCAAGTCGCTATCTACTGCTGCTGAAAGTTTGTCCGCGAATACTGCCTGCCCCCTTTCCACTTAAATGAAGCCCATCCTTCATGTACATATCACCCCTCCCAACAAAACTTTCCCATAAATCCACAAATCCAACTTCCTCTTCCCTACACAGCCTCTGGACTAACATGTTAATTGCCATCCCCGACAATTTCGATATTTATGACCCCTCCTGCCCATCACAGGTAAAATCCCTGACAGTATTACCTGCTCAACCCGCGTCTGTTTTAGTGTTCTGACCAACTGCCTATATTTCCTAACTATGGCAGTTGTACCCTCCCTCTCTACGTTATTTGTCCCTACATGTACTAAAACAGATCCACCCTTACCCGAGCCTACGATGTTTTTTACCCTCTCAGTTATCGCCTCTATTTTGGCTCCAGGCAAGCAGACCACCACATCATCTCCCTTGTTTAAGACTCTGTCGGTCTTCCTAACTATCGAATCCCCCACAAACACCCTCGCTCTCTTCCTCACCCCCTCTATCACTGCTGCAGAATAACTCTTCCTTTCGATCCCCTCCATCACATTCTGTCCTGACCCCTTCCCTTCCGTCTCCCCCACTCCCTTCTCCTTCCCTCCTGGGACAAGAGACACGCCACATGAATACTGATTGAAGATGAAGGTTGTTACAAAACGTAGTTACCTGTCTTTGGCATGATGGTGGCTTTGTGAATGTGCACATCCTCAAAAGCAACAGGGAACTGTTGGTACGACCGCCTGTTGATCTTGGCGAAAGCTCGCCACACCAATACCAAGTACCCTGTTGCGGGGTACAGCACACGTCCATTGATCTTGTGTCCTACGAGGTAACTGTCCTTGGACTCGGCGGAAGCATCAATCTCGATGGAGATGGAATTGCCTGACCCCCCTAGGTCAATGATGAACTGGTCTCCTTTGGGCACATCCCACAACTGTTCATGATCCCATTTGATGAGCGAGGATAACATGGCCGTTCCCCTGGACACTGGCATCTTGAACGCTGGGTAGAGGTTAAGAGGGTTGAAGTCTACCCCAGCCATGTAAATTCTGAAATGAGGCTATCATCTCTGAATGAACTATAAACGTGATGCTAATATTCTTCTTCTCTACTGTTGTTATGTGGTGTTTTATAACAGTTGGATTTTACTCCAAATACGGCGAATACGGCATACGTTGCTGAATACAGCATTTGTGTCGTATTGACTATATCAATGTCCAAACACCTAACTGTTTAATTTCTGGCTGGTTTAGCTGCCTAAATAAAGTCTTACAAATAACAGTAATTTGCTTACTTTCCAAGATTCGATAGCAGATACTCTGTGTTGTCGGCATGGTTACGTTTCATCAGTCCCACAAACACACAATCATCACTGAGCGAATGCTTGAGGATTGCCTGCAGGAGGCAGTGCGGTGCAATCTCTATGACAACTGTACCGGCAGGAACATGCTGCAGAGCTTCCTGGAAGAGCACCGGACTGACCAGGTTGGTGACGTAATAGTCGGCCGACGAGTAGCGGGCCAAGTCCGAGTCCCATCTCTCTTCAGGGATAGAACTGCTCATCCAGCGGGGTGTACGCTCCCTGTTCTCCTTGATCACCTTCAATATACCCCAACACAACACTGAGTGATCATGAAGATGTCGATTGCAAAACATTCTTCAACAAATCTAAGGAATAAATACCATTAATAAAAAAGCTTTAGATTAGATTAAAACGTACTCTCTGGGTAGGACAGAAGACATGATCAACAGCACTCTTTTCTCCAAGGAAACAATAAATTATTTAAAAAAAACACCAGCCTCCTTATCCTTATAGCAAAAGAAGTTAGTCACTTTGTATATTAATCGAACGTTAAATCTTGTTAAATAGCAATAACATGCTAAACTTCGCTAAACAACTAAACACATTTCAAATCTTGCTAATAAAACATAAACAAATGTAATAATATTAACCATGAGGAGGGCTTCCTTGAGGGCTGGGGCAGCCCTCTGCATGTAGTGGGAGTGGAATGCGACCCCTGAACTCTTCAACTCCTTGGCAAATACCCCCTCCTCCTTCAGCTCGGCCACAAACTGGCTGATAGACTCCGCGGGCCCAGAAATGGTGACATTGTCAGTGGAGTTATGACAGGCGGGAACTACTCCACTGGGACAGCGTTCCTTCGCCTCGTGCCATGTCAGACCTGCAGCCCATGGTACGTCAACCACACAATTTCAACAAGTGCGCTATACCAAAACTCAATCCCAGTTTTGCTAACAATGATAACAGTTCCCTCAGAACAGATTATTTCCAAAAAAAATTACATAATGAATAGTGAATTCATAGGTTAATGTAGGCCCTACCATTAAACCCACTTATATAAGATATAATACATTAATATATGTAAACTGTCATAACGAAACCTAACGTACTGGTAAAATCAATAAAGTAAACAAAATGCACTGGAGCAGAACAATATTAAAATCAACGTAGCCTAAGGCATTAGCCTATCAAACCAGTGTCAACCCATACCGACTGCAGCCAAGCTACCTAGTGGCAGGTTGGCTTCTATCACACAGCGCCCTCTCCAGTAGGCCACCAGAACTGTATCTTCAGCTGTTAGTCCACCATCTGCGTACGCACAGCCGAGTTCTCCGACCGAGTGGCCAATAATGCCGTCAGGTTCGATGCTCAGAACATTTAGCACACATACCAGAGCCACCTACAAACCAACCTTTCATATTTATCATGTACTCTACCCAGGTATTGTGAATTTAAAGTGAAACCAAAGACATTGTTTTGGGCCTTTGCCACTATAAGAGTGCCTAAAAACTAACCATTTGTAACTACAATCAAGAATATCACACAAGTGGTTAACTGGGAATATGTTCTAAAAGTGCAAGATTCTGGTGTTATGTCATTTTTCGTGTAGGCTGACATATGCATCAGTGTTTGCAATTTTGACCAATCAGCGGCGAATAGTCCCTTAACCCCCGACATTGCTGTGTATTTTTAAAGCGGTTACATTTTAATTTGCTTTTATATTAGATTGATATGCAGCAAAAGTTATTACAATGCCATACTGTGCAGCGTTCAGATTTAAGCATCATTCATTAAAGCCTGAAGCGGTACAGACAATCTCCGATCATGTATCTCAGCCGAAGGCTTCAACAACACGCAAACACCCGATTAAGAGAACTGTCAAACTATCTTGCCAAATAAATTGATTTTAGATGCAAACAGCATGTCCAAACTTATTGGCAAGTATGTGATTAAAATCGTCTACGTCTACAATCAGGCGTTTAAAGTTGGAGTTGTGAGAAACCTGGTCAGCACTCTTGATGTAGGATTCTGAACAAATATGGCGCTGCCTATGCCAAACAGAGTTTCGGTGATCAACGAGAATATTTAGTTAACCACTTGTGTGAATTTTTTTATTATAGTTGGAAATGGTTTGTTTTCAAGTACTCTTATAGGTGCAAAGGCCCACAAGATGTCTTTGGTTTCACTTTAAATATATTTAATATAATTTCACCAATGTGATGTGGTCTGCAACAAAAAAGCTGATAAAAATTACATAGTATCCATAAAGTCTCTTTCACATGACAAAAACATTTCCTATCGACATGAATGTTTTATGGTATATGTTTCTGGGACATTTTAAAGTATTATATTAAATATGTCCCACAAACAAGAACTTTCTGAAATTTCTGCAATTGTTATATTTGTGTTGCGCGACATAGACAATATTCTATACAATTAATATATATTTTTATATCGGAAAGAAAATAATGAATAGCAGCCATGCATACATACCTGAATAGCAGCAGTGCAAACCTACCTGAATAGCAGCAATGCAAACCTACCAGAATAACAGCCATGCATACCTACCTGAATAGCACCAGTACAAAACTACATGAACAGCAACAGTGCAAACATACCAGAATAGCAGCCATGCATATCTACCTGAATAGCAGCAATGGAAACCTACCCGAATAGCAGTAGCGCAAACGTACCTGAATAGCAGCAATGCAGACCTACCTGAATAGCAGCAATGCAAACCTACCTGAATAGCAGCAATGCAAACCTACCTGAATAGCAGCAGTGCCAACCTACTTGAATAGCAGCAATGCAAACCTCCTTGAATATCACTAATGCAAACGTTCACCTGGATACAAGCAATGTCAACTTACCTGAATAGCAGCAATGCAAACCTACTTGAATAGCAGCAATACAAACCTACACCTGGATACAAGCATTGACAACCTACTTGAATAGCAGCAATGAAAACATACACCTGGATACAAGCATTGCCAACCAACCTGAATAGCAACAGTGCAAACCAACCAGAGCAGCTGTAGTGCAAACTTACATGAAGCAACAGTGCAAATCTACATGAATAGCAAGAGTGCAAACCAACAGGAACAGCAACGGTGGAAACCTACCAGAATAGCAGATATGCATACCTACCTGAATAGCAATAGTACAAAACTACATGAATAGCAACAGTGCAAACCTACCAGAATAGAAGCCATACATACCTACCTGAATAGCAACAGTACAAACCTACCTGAATAGGAACAGTGCAAACCTAACAGAATAGCAGCAGTGCAAACCTACATGAATAGCAACAGTACAAACCTACACGAATAACAGCCATGCATAGATATCTGAATAGCAGCAATGCAAACCTACCAGAATAGCAGCCATGCACACATACCTGAATAGCACCTGTTCAAAACTACATGAATAGCAACAGTGCAAATCTACATGAATAGCAACAGTGCAATCCTACCTGAATAGCAACATTGCAAACATATATGAATAGCAAAAGTGAAAACCTACCAGAATAGCAGCAGTGCAAACGTACATGAATAGCAACAGTGCAAACCTACATGAATGGCAGTCACGCATACATACCTGAATAGCAGCAACGCAAACCTACCAGAATAGCAGCAGTGCAAACCTACCTGAATAGCAGCAAGGCAAACATACCAGAATAACAACCATGCATACCTACCTGAATAGCACCAGTGCAAAACTACATGAATAACAACAGTGCAAACATTCCAGAATAGCAGCCATGCATATCTACCTGAATAGCAGCAATGCAAACCTACCCGAATAGCAGTAACGCAAACCTACCTGAATAGCAGAATTGCAGACCTACCTGAATAGCAGCAATGCAAACCTACACCTGGATACAAGCAATGCCAACCTACCTGAATAGCAACAAATACAAACCTACCTGAATAGTAGCAATGCAAACCTACCTGAATTGCAACAGTACCAACCTATTTGAATAGCAGCAATGCAAATCTACTTGAACAGCAATAACGCAAACCTACACCTGGATACAAGCAATGCCAACTTACCTGAATATCAGCAATGCAAACCTACTTGAATAGCAGAAATGCAAACCTACACCTGGATACAAGCAATGCCAATCTACCTGAATAGCAGCAATGCCAACCAATCTGAATAGCAGAAATGCCAACTAACCTGAATAGCAGCAATGCCAACCTACACCTGGATAAAAGCAATGCCAACCTACCTGAATAGCTGCAATGCAAACCTACCTGAATAGCAGCAATGCAAACCTACCTGAATAGCAGAAATGCCAACTAATCTGAATAGCAGCAATGCCAACCTACACCTGGATAAAAGCAATGCCAACCTACCTGAATAGCTGCAATGCAAACCTACCTGAATAGCAGTAATGCAAACCTACCTGAATAGCTGCAATGCCAACTAACCTGAATAGCAGCAATGCCAACCTACACCTGGATAAAAGCAATGCCAACCTACCTGAATAGCTGCAATGCAAACCTACCTGAATAGCAGCAATGCAAACCTACCTGAATAGCTGCAATGCCAACCTACCTGAATAGCAGCAATGCCAACCTACACCTGGATAAAAGCAATGCCAACCTACCTGAATAGCTGCAATGCAAACCTACCTGAATAGCAGCAATACAAACCTACCTGAATAGCAGCAATGCCAACCTACCTGAATAGCAGCAATGCCAACGAAAGAGTTCGTTCGTTGAAGGCGTCGTCATCACCAGTCATCAGAAGGTCATACAGTTGGAGGCCATAAGGTCGCAGCACTGCGTCCGACTCCATGATAGACTGATGGAACACGTCCAGTTGCATGAGGTCACGCCCCATGCCATGACACTGCGCCCCCATGCCATCAAACACGAACCAGACATGGCGCTTCTCCGCACTCGTACATTGCTGCAAACAAGACAACACTGCATACAGACCAGACTGGACCAGCCATCGTCTTACTCCTGCAAACAAACAAGACAGCGCTGCATACTGATCAGACTGGAGCAGGCATCGTCTCACTGTTGCAAACAAACAAAACAACACTGTATACAGACCAGATTGGAGCAGGTGTCGTCTCACTGCTGCAAACAAACAAAACCACACTGCATACAGACCTTATTGGAGCAGGTATCGTCTCACTGCTACAAACAAACAAGACAACACTGCACACAGGCCAGACTGGAGCAAGCATCGTCTCACTGCTTCAAACAAACAAGACAACACTGCACAGCGGCCAGACTGGAGCAGGCATCGTCTCACTGCTGCAAACAAACGAGACAACACTGCACATAGGCCAGACTATAGCAGGCATCGTCTCACTGCTGCAAACAAACGAGACAACACTGCACACAGGCCAGACTGGAGCAGGCATCGTCTCACTGCTGCAAACAAACGACACAACACTGCACACAGGCCAGACTATAGCAGGCATCGTCTCACTGCTGCAAACAAACGAGACAACACTGCACACAGGCCAGACTGGAGCAGGCATCATCTCACTGCTGCAAACAAACGAGACAACACTGCACACAGGCCAGACTGGAGCAGGCATCTTCTCACTGCTGCAAACAAACGACACAACACTGCACACATGCCAGACTGGAGCAGGCATCGTCTCACTGCTTCAAACAAACAAGACAACACTGCACAGCGGCCAGACTGGAGCAGGCATCGTCTCACTGCTGCAAACAAAAGAGACAACACTGCACACAGGCCAGACTATAGCAGGCATCGTCTCACTGCTGCAAACAAACGAGACAACACTGCACACAGGCCAGACTGGAGCAGGCATCGTCTCACTGCTGCAAACAAACGACACAACACTGCACACAGGCCAGACTATAGCAGGCATCGTCTCACTGCTGCAAACAAACGAGACAACACTGCACACAGGCCAGACTATAGCAGGCATCGTCTCACTGCTGCAAACAAACGAGACAACACTGCACACAGGCCAGACTGGAGCAGGCATCGTCTCACTGCTGCAAACAAACGACACAACACTGCACACAGGCCAGACTATAGCAGGCATCGTCTCACTGCTGCAAACAAACGAGACAACACTGCACACAGGCCAGACTGGAGCAGGCATCATCTCACTGCTGCAAACAAAGGCGACAACACTGCACACACGCCAGACTGGAGCAGGCATCGTCTCACTGCTGCAAACAAACGACACAACACTGCACACATGCCAGACTGGAGCAGGCATCGTCTCACTACTGCAAACAAACGAGACAACGCTGCACACAGGCCAGACTGGAGCAGGCATCATCTCACTGCTGCAAACAAACAAGACAACACTGCATACAAAATAACTTTTTTATTGGAATAGTTAAAGCCGTAGGTGAATCACTACACACCTCTGAGGAAATGATGCAGTCAATTTCTTCATGCAACCAACATATGTAAATGAAATTAAAAAAGTAGTGCAAACGCTAAACACAAAATGCAGTGAGGGTTTCGACAGTATATCTCAAAATTAGTGCAAGATATTAAACACGAAATAACCATTCCACTTGAGCGTTTAATAAACCAATCCTTCGTTACAGGCATTGTTCTGATAACCTAACTATTGCAAAAATAATTCCAGTTTTGAAATCAGGAATTAACGAAATGTTTAACAATTATAGACACAAGTATTCTACCCCCCTCTCTAAAATAATGGACAAAATTATGTGCAACGACTAGTAATGTTTTAAAAAAAAACTTTTATATTCTATATAAACACCAGTACGGATTTCACTCAAAACACTCTACTATTCATTCAATATTACACTTGCTTAAGGACATTAATCACAACGTGTTGCTGTATAAGTTAAATCACTATGGAATAAGAGGAATGAGCAATAAATGGTTTGCCAGTTACCTATCCAACCACAAACAATATATTGAGATAAACAAAAAAGCAAATCGTCATTGAAAATCAGAGTACTTCAAGGATCCATATTAGGACCAGTTACCTTTCTAGGGCTCTAGTTTATATTAATGACATAATCAAATCTACTTCTCTAAACTTTCGCTGATGACACAACCGTTTACCAATCAGGTTCACATATTGATGTTTTAAGTAATAATATGTATCACTAAAACAAGTGTATGATTGGTTATGTGCAAATAAATTATCTCTAAATGTAAAAAAAAAAAAATTGTGGCATTTTTAGCCCTGTAAACATCAAAAGCAATGTAAACAACATTATTAAATAAACAATGACATCATTAACCAGGATGGCAAGAACAACAAGACAAGAATCTGTGAAATTTCCAGGACTACATTAATCTTTAATACACATTTAACATGGAAAGAACATTATAAACGAAATCAGTTCCAAAATATCTAGAGCAATTTTTGTAATTAATAAAATGAAACGTATTATACAACACAAAGCATTAAAATCACTGTATTATACTATAATCGACAGTAACATAACATACAGCGTACAAGCACGGGGCAATGAAAACACTATAAGTAAGTTAGTAACTTTACAAAAACGTGCCATAAGAATAATTATCAATAAGGGATGTAGAAGTCACACTGATCCCATATTTAAATCTCAAAACATACTTAAAATCATATATGTACATACGTTGCATGTCTCACTATTTATGTATGATTTTCACCATAATGTATTACATAATTGGTTATGGTGAAAATATAATTGGCCTAAGTTATTTACAAATTACTTACCCAAAAAGAATTCTATGAAAGCAGCAGAATCACTAGATACTACAACCTTCTTACAAAAGAGATACCTAGAACACAGTTTTCGTCTAAGTTGCCTAAACATAATTACAAAATATGGAATAAGATACAGAATATCAAACATAGGTCAAGGTTTAAATACATTATCTAAACAATACTTAGATGACTACCCTCATTCGATGCACTGTTCAAACCCTCGATGTACAGAATGCAATTAGAATTATTTGAAACATCCAACCATTTTAACCACATGGAATTGTGGAAGTATTTGAGTTTTATGTATTGTTATATTGTTAAATAAAACAATGGCGACGGTGGCTGCTGCTGCTGCTGCTGCTACTACTACTACTACTACTGCCCAGTCAAAAACGTCAAAACTTTAAAATCAACGTTTCTTTCATATAAGCAAGCACATATTGAGGGTTTAACGCAACCCAACTGCACCTCTTGAACAGCGGGCTTCTTGTTGAGTATTGTGTAACCCCGACAGGGGTGGGTTGATGCTGGCATAGCAGCCGTTTCCTGAAGCAAAGCTTGGGCTTCAACGCTGTGTGCATGTTCTGTTCACATTTTGGTGAGCAGTTGTTCAAGTCCCTGCTGTGTGTGCCCAGCGTACGTGCAAAGTCTCTGCACATTGGAGACAGCGTGTGCAAGGAGGATGCTTTCAGATTAGACTGCATCAAAGCGTGAACGTTTCATCCTCCGAAGCCGAACGAATTGATGGCAACATAGCCGCCATTCCATTCCGTGCGTTCTGTAACAACCTTCAGACGTCCGTCTGACAGTCCCGGAATGTCAGGGTTGGGAGTAGTAAAATGTAGGTTGGCAGGAATGGCACCGTCCTCCATCGCGATAAGAACCTTAGCTAGGCCAGCCAAACCTACAGACATGGCACTGGTGTTAGTACACATGCATGCATTCATAATACTGAAAATATAAGAGAGTTATTAGCATTTTAGACAATTTTAATCCATGTCCGAAAGTAAACATTGAACCAAAAACGAGCAAACAGAAAGCGATTCTTGACTGAAACTGTGCATTGAATATATTAATTGGTAGCAATACAAATGAATAAATGCTTTTGGCAGTTACAACTGATAATCATCTTGCAACATACTATATTTTCAGATTTTCCTATTTGTATGAAATTGTTTACTTTTTGTAATGTAACTGATAATATGGCACATTCATATCCATATATTAACCTGTATCTGTTGTATACAAGACACGTACCAGACGCAGGCTCTGGGTGGCCCATGCACACGCAGCATCGCGCCTCAGGAACAATCCACGTCTTGCCGTGCGTGATGCAGGTTGCTAAGACGCAGCTTAAGACTCTTCTTTTTAAACGTGCATTAAAAAAAATAATATTTGCCTACAACTAATAATGGTCGTAGGGTAAGACCACAGTTGACCTTCCTGTTTATTGTTTCACACGAATGTAGGGCGTATTAAATTGCGATATGTGAATTTAAAGAATTCATATGATGGGACATAAGTGCAATTGAGCAGGTATATTCACAGCTTTGTTTGTAGAAGCTATTGGCTGTGAAATGGTGCATTTTATTAAAGTTTAAAAGGCGGAGGGATTTATGGGAATTTTCCTGCTATGGGCCACGTGGGCGCATGAATACAAGGCTATTTTTGTCAAAATTGATGGGCATCGCACGTCGGGGCGTTTTAAAAGAGCTGGAGGAAGGTGATTTTGATAAAACTTGGTCAGCATGTCAATGAGATGATGGCAGTTGCTGTGAACAAGTTTCAGAATTGTTAGTGGTCACGTTTTCTTATAATCTAACAAAACGTTAACATGGCCACCAATGCAATTTTCAACTGTGGTCTGACTCCCGTATTGAAAATTTCGAAGATAATCGCGTTTGAAGTCGAGTACTGGTGGGCTTTAAAAATGGCCGTTTCTCTGCAGGTGAAGTTTGCGCGATTTTAGGGATGCATCTTCGGATAAAAGTGCTTCTGATATGGATGTGGAGGTAAGATTTATATGTGGCTCGATCTTTCACTGAGTGAGCGATAAATTGAAGATGGCGTCGGTTGGTTTTCTTCGTCCAAGAGTAGCTTGGTCACCGTCTTATTCAGCTTGTCGACTGTTTCAACACTGACATTATGTGTGTTGTGCCATTTACTCGGCTTAGATTACGTGGTTAGTTGTGCATGTTGTTATACGATGATTTATAAAGCAAATGAGTAAATAAAACATAAACATCTGGCCCGACGAGCATGTAAACATTCAAGCCCTGGCCTGGGCGGTGCCTGGATGGGTGGTGTTGTTGCTTTGCCTTTGGACATTGTTGACAATTTTATTATATTGACGGTGTCAGTGGTCTTTGTAATTAATTATATTTATCTATATTTCAGATATTAGTAAACTTTAAAAAAGTCATAATTATTGGCTGCTTGTAAAAATGATAATTTAACATTGTTTAACAAGATTTGCCATCCAAGCCAAAGGTCCAGATGGCAAGTGGACAAGGAAGCCATTGGCTTATCGAGAGTCCAACAATGTTCATCTACTTATAACCCGCCCTCCTGAGATATGTGTCAAATTTGTTTTTAAACATATTCACATTGCTAGTAGTTACACAATCTGTAGACAATGTGTTCCATTCATTTATTGTCCTCTGTGAGAACGAGTGCTTCCTGATGTCCAATCTCAGTTGATCCTTTACTAATTTTACCTCATGTCCTCTAGTTCTGCTATCCTTCTTGAGTGAGAAAAACATATTTCTATCAATATTTTCATACCCATTCAATATCTTAAAAACTTCAATCTGATCTCCTCTTAACCTCCTTGTCTCTAGAGTTGTTAAACCACATTCTTTCAGGCGTTCTTCATAACTAAGGTCTCTAAGCGTATCTATATCCTTCTTACGATATGGTCTCCATGCTTGTATAGAGTGTTCTAAATGAGGTCTAACTATTGCTTTATAAAGAGGTATAATTAACTTTTTTCCCTTGTATGTTATGTTTCTTCTAATCAATCCAAGAATTTGATTACCCTTTGAAGCTGCAATACCACACTGCTCTGAAACTTTCATATCAGCGCTTATTGTAACTCCTAAGTCCTTTTCTTTTACAGTAGTACTCAGAACATTATCTCCCATTTTATATAGTTTACATTCAAGTTCCCATGTCCTGTATGTAGGCATTTACATTTCCCAAAATGGAACAGCATCTGCCATTTCTCAGACCATTTCACTAATCTGTCTAAATCGTTTTTTAAATGTTGTTTATCACCATCAGTATTAACCTTTCTAAACATTTTTGTGTCATCCGCAAATTTCAGTACGTTACTTGTTATACTGTCGTCCAAGTCATTGATATAAATTAAGAATAATATAGGTCCTAATACTGATCCTTGAGGTACCCCACTCAAAACCGATTTCCAATTTGAAACTTCTCCATCTACTACAACTCGTTGTCTTCTGTCAGTCAACCATCATTCTATCCTGTCAGTTATGCTATCCCTGATACCATGGGCTTTTAATTTAAGTAGTAATCTTTGATGTGGCACTTTGTCAAAAGCTTTCTGAAAATCTAAGTAGATAATATCTACTGGCGATCCCTCGTCTATCCACTTAGTGATTTCTTCCAAAAAACATAACATATTTGTTAAGCATGACCTCGCTTTAAGGAATCCATGTTGAGATGAATTGAATAAGTTATGCTTAACGAGGAAGTCCACCATATGGTTTTTAATTAACCTTTCTAATAATTTACAAATCACTGACGTTAAACTCACTGGTCTGTAATTCTCTGAGTTATTTCTTGAACCCTTTCTAAATAATCGTATGATGTTTGCTTCTTTCCATTCAAACGGAACAACTTCCTCTTTTAATGACAAGTTGAATACTCTTGCAAGTGGTATACTGATTTGTTCTACTGTGTCCATTAGTAATTTTGGAGGAATCCCATCCACTCCCGGTGATTTGTTATCCTTCATTGCCTTTATTTTCTTAGCTACCAATTCTGGAGTTACAACTAACGGACCTAAATAGTCAGATTTAGCCCCCTGAAATTTAGCATCAGCAACTGGTAATGAACTAATATCTTCTTTGGTAAACACTGAACTGAAGTAACCATTTAGGTCTTCCGCCATTAAAAACACCTGTGATATTATATTTCCAGCACTGTCTTCTAGAGGTCCAGCCTTTTCTTGTACGTTTTGTTTACTCCTGACATATGCATAAAAACTCTTGCTATAATTTTTTTATGTTACATGCTAGTTTTTGCTCATATCTTCTTTTAGATTGTCTGATTTCAGTTGTAGCTGCATTAAGTGCCTCTTTGTATTTTGCATAGTCTTCTTCCTTTCTGGTACGCCTATAAAACCTCCACATAGTTTGTTTTAGCATTATTTTTCTAATTGCCTCTATTGACAAGTGTTTCTTTCTACACCGTTTTCCTTGTTTTTGGAAGGGAACAAATTTATCGATGATACTCTCAATTTCATATTTTAGAATATTCCAACATTCAATTGCGGTCTTATTCATCAGCATGTTATTCCAATCTAGCTTTGCTAAGTATTTTCTCATATCTTTGTAGTTACCTTTGTGGAAGTTTCTCTTGTACGTTTTCTTATTTTTACTTTCTGATTTTACATTGATGTCAAAATGTATTTGATTATGGTCACTATTACCCAATGGTTCAAATATTTGTTGTGTTGGATATGACATGTGACAAATGCATAACAATTCTTATTCTGTTTTCATTACTGTAGCTGTTTGTTTGTTTCAGGTGGAATGTAATAGTAGTGATGACATCCCTGATGAGAACTCCAATAACTCATTGTCATCAAAATGAGCTTGTCAGTTGTGTCGTGAAAACGGAGTGAAACGGCCATCTGGATGTGCAATTGAGACATGCTTTGGATGTCTGACATGCAATGTGCATTTGTGCAAAATTTAATTCTTTGTGCAGTACCATGCATGGGAAGAACATTTCCTTGTGTGGAGCCAGCAGTTGGTGATGTTATTGTAATAAAATATGACTATCATTTCAAACTTCACTCTCAATATTTGTTAAAAAAAATAATTTCCGAAGTTCCACACATCACAATGACAACATATAACAGGCTTATATATACCACAGTTACACCATTGCATAAATAATTCAATTTGCTTCAAAATAAACATAATTGCAATTATAAGATAGCAATACTTTTGAAGCTACAGCTTAAAACTACAAGCACCCATAATTCAAAATCTGCCTCAGTTGCCCGTGGAAAAGCAGCACACGCTTAATTCAATGTGTGGGGTCTAATGGGTACAAATACAAGTGATACAACACGTATCGGACATGTTTTTATCCGACAAAATCAATAAACTGGTCATAGCAAATTATAATAACACACGGATCAATACATATTTATAATATTATAATGAATAAATATGGTATAACTATTACAATTTATATATATATATATATATATATATATATATATATATATATATACATATATATTTAGGTAGGTGTCCCCATATGCGCTGTCTATAAGTCACTACGCGGTTTATATAGCTTATTATACGAGTCAACTATGGTCAGCAGCACTATTTTAAATGTCACACACTATTGAATGTTGAACTGAATAAAATACATGCATGCATATATATGCTATGATGACGATCACTACTGGCCCAATATGCCTATGAATCGAAAATTGTAACCTGTATCTGAGCAGCCGAATATTATGAGTTGACACACGCAGTATGAAAGCTGATTAAACATAGAAAACGACAATATGTAGAATTAATAATTGTTTCGCTTCGTCTTTCAACCGATCTTGACCGAAGCATAAATTCATGATGCACCAGTTAAAGTCGATTCATGCGGATGATTAATTCGTATTTTCGCGCACTGGTAACGTCTTGGGTTTAGGCATTTGGTACTTTGTTTTCGCATCGCGAAAATTATTAGATTTATTACGAAATGGAAGCATGCTATTTCACCCCAGTGTTATATTGCATACTAAATTGTATTTAAGACTGTTTATCTGGTTCTTACACGAGGCGTATTAGTGAATCTCGATTGCCATTTACAAACCGCCCAAGGGAAGTCAGCATCAGCGATTGATGCCGGGGCAGTGCAAAATAAACACGTCGCCACTCGATCATTGACATAGTTCACAGTTCATCTTCATGTTTATTGAGAATTGTCAAAGCAATTCTATTATGCATTTGATCAGTGATGTGATCGTAGCGTAGGCACACGAACGCCCCTGAAAGACATTCACATGTGTCATTTTCCTGGCGGCAGAAAATCAAGGTATATATATATATATATATATATATATATATATATATATATATATATATATATATATATATATATATATATATATATATATATATATATATATATATATATATATATATATATATATATATATATATATATATATATATATATATATATATATATGTATATATATATATATATATATATATATATATATATATATATATATATATATATATATATATATATATATATATATATATATATATATATATATATGCAATATGCGAAAATAGATACAAATAATGGTTGGTGCAAGACTTTCAGAAACTAGCTGTAGCCAGAATTGTGGGTACGAAGACCAGACTCGAGGGGGGGGCAATTACACTATATCAATTCCAATTACACAAACTAATCCCAATTCCACCTCAAAAATGCTAATTCCAAAATACCAATTATGAATTCCATATTTAAAAAAAATAACATGCCATACTCTCAATCGAGATCCCAATGCTGTCGATTTGAACCTTTGGCAAGTTTGATCACCCCACGTTGCCACAGTTCTCTCAGCTGTATAAATGAGTACCTGGCAATACAGACAGTGGTGGATATGTGAACGAATAGTTTTCACGCAGTAATTGCGTAAAAAGAATGGGTATTTTTACACAAGGCCAACCCACAGAGGGACCACTGGTGGTCTAAGACAATGTCGATGGCCAAAGACAATGCCGTCTACTGGTATCAACACCACTGGCGTAGTGGCGGACTTAACTGAAGGACAACAACAACAACAACAACGTTTCGCTACATTGATCGGCCATCGGCCAACAACTCATAATCAAACCAAGTGGACATAGTAGGCTTAGTATCTTCACAAATGCATGACAGTTTGATTCCTTTGAAACTTTCCTGCAATCCTCAAACTTGCCCGACTACACAAGTCTCCTTGTGCCTCATGAATACAAGATCCGTTCGCAATAAGATAACGGACATTTTATACTACATTCATGAACACAATTTATACATTGTTGTTCTATCGGAAACCTGGTTTTCAAACAAAGACCCTGACCTCCGTGTAATCAGAGATGAGATTTTACGTCACCTGGTTACAGCCTGATCCACCACCCAAGATCCAGTCGTCGCGGTGGTGGCATTGGTATACTTCACAAGGATTCGATCGAAACAACAGCTGTGAACATTTTCATTGATATTCGCTTTTTTGAAGACATGAGCTTAACATTAACATATCATGGAAAAGCATAATTTTGTTCGTGGTCTACCACCGACTAATAAGAACGGATCATCGATTGCTGACTTTTTCTACGAGTTTGCAGTTATTCTGGACAGATATATACACGTGAGACGATTCCGTGACATGCTGCACTGTCACGGCATGACGCAGCATGTCCAACAGCCGACACATCAAGAGGGCCACGTTCTAGACCTTGTGATAGACCGTGTGAATTCCTGTGTGGCTGACACAGTGGTTGCCGGTTTGATTTCAGATCAACGCGTAGTGCATTGCAACCTTCCCAATCGTAAGCAGCCGTTTAAACGCGAAGAGAGGACATACCGCAAGGTTAAGACGATTAACCTATTGTAATTTTCGTCGGACGTTATTAACTTCTACCTATTTAAAAAGCCTGAACATTCTCTAGAAGAATTGGTATGTCAGCATGACCACGTCCTTAGTGAGTTGCTTGACAAACACGCACCGCTGAAGACGAAATGTCTCACCATCCGACCTGATGCGCCATGGATGGATGACCGTTTTTTTCTCAGCCAGGAAAGAGAGGCGCCGGTTGGAGCGACGTTGGAGATTCTCCAGGATCACCGTTGACACAGAGATTTTCAACAACCAAAGAGAGAGAACGAAGAGAATGCTGCACACTGCCAGATCTACATTTTATTCTAAAAAAAAATCCACGACCAGGCTGGCAACCAAAAAGCTCAGTTCCAGACAGTTGGCTCCCTGCGGCCATACGTAACATCTGCCTGCGCTGCCTGAATACGACCACCTTGGACAACTGCTTAATATTTTCAGCAATTATTTCACTATCACAATTACCACTATCAGACATGATCTTGATGTCCAGGATAGACACACACCTATGTGCCTGGATGAGCCCCGTGGTATCTCCTCACGCCTATCAGTGTTCTTGCCCACCACAACAAATGAGATCACCAGATTGCTCAGTAAGTCGGCCTGTAAATCGTGGAAGCTAGATCCGATCCCGTCTCATCTGACACAACATAGACTGTGAAGCGCAAACAAACATGTGTCGTTGAAATACAAGAATTGATGCTCATGATTAAACTAAAAATAATTCTAACAAAACAGAGGCTATTATGATATGCTCGCCTCACATTAAGGACAAAATTTCTATGCCGCACATAGAGCTTGTTAATACCATTCTCCACTGTGGCCAGGAACATTGGCGTCTTCTTCGGCGATGCCCTAAGTATAAAGAGCCATGTACAGCATGTGTGTCGAGTGGCATATTACCATCTCCACCATATTGGCAGAATTCGAAATCTTCTGAATCAGAAGACCACAGAGGTGATGGTGCATGTTTACGTGATATCTCGCCTTGACAATGGAAATGTTCTGCTGTACGGAAGTTCTGATCATCTTCTTGGTCAGAACTCAAAACGACAAAGCATTCTGACACGCAGCAGCGCGCCTCTGGAACAATCCACGTCTTGCCGTGCGTGCTGCAGGTTGCCATAACAACTCCAAGAAGCAGCTTAAGACTCTTCTTTTTAAACGTGCATTTTCTCTTTAAATAATATTTGCCGACAACTATGGACTCATGCCACATTTATTTCAATGAAACAAACATTTTAGTATTCACGTTTAACTATTATTATTCATTATTTAACTTTTGTCTTATTATTTATTTACAGTAATACTATTTTAATGCTTTATACGTCTTATTCATACATATATTCTTTATTTAAAACTCATTGATAAATATTTTATTACTGTAATGCGCCTCTGATTGCCACAACAGCCAGATACACTTGTATATGGTGCAGAAACATTATGCTCTATTATTATTATTATTATTTAATGTTTGTAACTAATGATAATTTGACTGATTGGTGAACGAAGTATATAACTGTTTCTGAAGTTCTGTGAAATGTTGACAATGACTTACAGTCGTTTAAAGTGTCGTTTTCTCAGGTGTATTCTTGGACGTTTTGTGGTTTATTATTCTAGGTGTTCGTAATACTAATTTTACTTGTAATACTGTCGCAAAAATGTATGAACTTCACGGCTAATGTTCTTTTTAAAATTGAAACATTTAATTTTCATCCTTGACCTTGTTGTTCATGCTCCCTGCACTGGTTGTTTATGCCCAAGATATTGGCCAAAATAATGTTTTATTTTATTAGTCATTCGTTCAAGGATATCATTGTAAATGGATAATAATCCCTCCCTCCCTCCCTTCCTCAGTTTTTGGCTAAATTATATATCTGTATACGCAACATATTATATTTACTGATTACGTAGTGAATAATTTGAGTTAAAATGTTACATGATGTAAATGAAACAGTAATTGAAAATACCAATTAGATTTACACCAATTGTTTTAAAAAACCACCAATTTCAATTTCGAAATTGGAATTTGCATTTCAATTGCAATTACAGTGTAACTGACCCCCAAGTCTGACTAAGACTATGAAAACATTGCAAAGAAAGGTGAAAAATAAATAATCCTAACAAGTATAAAATCTGGTAATTACACACCTGCATCAACTAAGGCTTCATAGGTCACTTCCAACAACATGCGGAGCTGTGGGTCCATACAGTTGGCCTGATTTGGATGGACCCCAAAGAAAGCAGCATCAAATTTAGAAATGTTTTTCAGTTTGCCACTGCGCGTAAGTAATCCATTTAGACCTGAAACAGTATGTGCAATATTAAGGCCATGAACACAATAAAATTATACACAATGTTTATGCCAACATTTTATTTACCTAATTTTAAAACATGGTCATATTAAAATACGGGTCATGACTGACCGTATTATCGTAATTGAATTCATTGTAAATATCAATTACATGCTATTTCTAAAAGTCATATATTAAATTTGTATTCACTCCAATAGTAAGTGGTCTAATGTCCAGTGAGACAACAGCAGTGGCCCTTAGTGTTGCTGCGTCTGTTCTTCTTAATTCCTAATTTGTATTCAGCCTGGATTTATTCTCAAGGTGTATTCAGTAAAATTGCCTAATTAGCCAACTCACAAATGATGATTTCAAATATGTTAAAACCCAAATTGGAGTGGCTCCTTCAGAGTATGTGTGCCCATCTTTGAATATCTCTCAGACAATGTATATATAACAAATTGTAGCTTAACCCTTGAGATGCCCCCTTGAAAATGTATCAGTCCTAGATGTCCTTTGTTCAATTTAAACAGCACTTGTGGAAACACTTCACGCTCAACGGCTGATTACACAAACTGGAGTATCACAAATTTACAAAGAAGTGGAATTTTCCAAAAAAAATTCAACTCACAAACAAAGTAGGACAACCGGAGCATATAAATAGAGTCTAATATTAAATCAAATGTATAAAGCATAACGCCCAAAGGATTCCTTTACACTTTGTCCCATTGTTTCCTACAGTAATATTTCTCCCGGTGCCACTGTACCTGGCTGCCAACGCCGGTCGTCATCTGACACCATGTCTTCACCATTGTTGGGAACTCGCCAATGTTCTCTGACTCGGGAAGTCGTCCAGAGATGCCCGTGAAGACGACATCATCATCACTCTCACCTTTCTCATTCATTGCTCTGGCTGGCTTATTTCCTCTACCATCATTTAATATTCTGAAACATCAAAACACCATATCCTCTTATTGCCAGTCGTTTTTGTGGTTAATACCGCTTAATATATTTTTATGTTAATTCAGCCCACCAGTAAAGCCATTGAATATGCTGGTTTTTCATCAACAAAACTACGTTTCAACAACATCAGCCTTTTCATTCCTGTAAGAACCACCCCTACTAACATGGATTTGATCTTTTGTCCCACTTGTTCCACCAACCAATCAGATATGTTGCCACAAAATCATCCAATTTGGCAAATGCTGCTGATTCATTATTTATTTTTTAATTTCAAATACTTACATATACCATATTCGACCATTAAACGTACAGTAGCTTGAAAACAATTGGGCCATCAAAATGTCAAGGAATCTGTTTGTATAAGTGTACACCAAAAGGTGTTGGTTCAGACAATCAGGTAACTGTTTAACACTAGTGTTGTCATTTGGTGACTAGTGTAGAACTGAAAAGTGAAGCCAATTGTTTAATACCAGATGACACTTTTCATTTGTTCAACACTAGCCAAATTAAAATAAATAAAGATCCTGCTGATTAAAAAAGGGGTGTGCGCTAATTAGGACGTGTGTACTTTTAATAGGTCGAATAAGGTATATTTGTTGTTGACTAATTTACTAACACATTTCACCTCTAGAATTCCTTGTTTTCTCAACAAAGTTGTCATAGAAATCACAAAAAAAAACATTTTATTGCAGTTAATTTCTATGCATGAGTAAATATTCCGGATATTAGTGCAATTTTGCAGAGATGCAGTCATAAATAGTGTATGAAAAACTAGACATTTTCCAATCAAGTTTAATCATAATTTAATTAATTATATATATATATATATATATATATATATATATATATATATATATATATATATATATATATATATATATATATATATATATATATATATATATATATATATATATATATATATATATATATATATATATATATATATATATATATATATATATATATATATATATATATATATATATATATATATATATATATATATATATATATATATGAATATTCCATGTACCCGGAGTTCATAATTATGCACACATGTACAAGTTATCAAAGATACATGTTACACTATAAATGCATTGGATCTATCACAGACACAGGACTACACCGATTTAGACAGGCTGACATTTTTATCGCGGCTATTCCGTCTGTGCTACTCGGGTCGAAAGCTAGCCAAATAATAGCCAACTAAAAAATCAGTAATTCTAGCTGTCTGAAGTAAACTAATTTTAGAATACTGGCAGGAATCTTGCCAAAATAATCAATGCAGAAACTTTAAATAATACGAACTAAAGCACCAAGGTGAAAACAAATTAAGTAGCAACGCTGACCAAAATCTCCTGGGATCATTGTCAACAAGATTTTCATGTAATATGTGGATTATGTTTCCATTGGCATTTGCATGATGATGTTTTGCGATATTGTTCATCAGTTGTTTTGAAGCGGAAACGAGGTTGGCGCCTCCTTGCATAATTCTTAGAAGTAATTCATAGTGTGTGCTTTTAGCGGCAAGGTGGCACCACTTTGCTATCACTACTGGCGGCCTTCCCCATATTGTATCATATTCATTGAAGTGCCAAGTTAACACGCTCAAATATTATGCTCACTAGATGTCAGCGCCCCTGGTGTCTGCAGCACGAAAGGTCTGGTGGTCATCGGTCATTGAATGGACAGGTGTCAAAGGTCATGGGTGTACATATATTATGCAGAGTGAAAGGCCACTAGCCACCGTAATCCTAACCGTCACACTAGCGCTAACAATAACCATACACGTACGAAGGGTGTGCCGGTCATCGGCCAGTGGTCATTTAATTAACCTTAGCCCTAACGCTAACTTAACCGAATTGGGCTGGTGATCGACGGACAGGCAACGAGTGAGCGACAGTTTTTAACAGTAGGCGGAGTCCTACTAGCAGCGAAGGAGCGCCCTAGTTTTTATGAGTAGATTGCCAACAACAAGCACGCCGCTATGTATCAAAGTAGGTCATAGTAGGCCGCTTATCGTATTGACCCGGCGACATGTGAGCAACAGTAGCAGCAAGTGAGCGGGGTAGTTTTTACAAGTAGGCGACTAGCGGCGGGCAAAGCTATGTGTTAAAATAGGTCACAAGACGTATACATGACAAAACAACCTATCAATGACACTAAATTTAAAAGTTATATAGGCAAGTGATAAAAGGTATATATTATAAAGTGAACATACTGATAATATTGCTAATTAATTTCTTTTAAAGACGTTGAGTCTTAATTGTGTGAGGGTTATAGACATGGAAACTTCGCACTGAGTTTGATGTATTCGTCAGACGTGGTGCTAGTGTTGCTGACATTCGGCGTGGAGAAATTCGTATTGTTTACAACTGTATCAAAAAGTACTTCTTTCTTGTTATCTCTATTTCAGTGTACTGCATATAACAACTTTGGTTTACCTTTTAATTAACTTACTTGACTTAATATCATTGTGTTTTAGTTCTTGCTGCGATAGAACAATTGGAAGTGGATGGTGTAGTACTCTAAGTTTCCAACAAACACTTGGAGACTATTTGAAATGACATGCGTCGCCTGGACCAGACGCTCGACCAACATCAACGACTAATTCAGGAAAGGCAGGGGATGTATCCTGGAGTGCCCCTTACTGTCTCTGTTGTACTGACAAGTTACGATGAGTAAGTTTCAGTACCAGTACTATTTATATGTGGCTAACATAAAGTTATGAGGCTAAATGCAAGAAGAACACTTGGTGGCACATACACATTGGTCACGACCGCAAGAATTCACGTGGCAAGTAATATGGACGTGCGCTCACTGTCATCATTTGTACCACTGGCGAGCAATATGTTGCTCACTGCCGCCGGGTCCAAGTCCGACGAAGTGAGATAAAAACGAGCGGTAACGAGCTGACGTTGATCCAACGTCGACGACTTACGGCCACTTAGGGATGTGATTGACGGATGAATTAATGCCGGTGTGTACAATTATTCGTAGTCGCTGTGAGTGGGAATATCAACTGTTTCTCTTGTTCTAAAGGTAATTTTCACCATGCCCTTAACTGTATTTCTCACCATGCCCTTAACTACCATACCCTAACTGTACCCTTTCGTGTAATTCTTGGCATACTTTTAATTGTACCCTTAAATATGATTCTTACCATACTTTTAACTGTACCTCTAACTGTAATGTTCACCATACGCTTAATTATACACTTAACTGTAATTCTCACCATACACCTAACTGCACACTTACTTTTAATTTTTACCAAACTTTTAACTGTAATTCGCACAATATATCTAACTGTACTTTTAACTGCAAGTCTCATCATTTCCCTAATTTTACCCCTAACTGTAATTCTCACCATACCTACAACTATACTCTTCACTGTATTTCTCAGTACACAACTAGAATACATAGTCACTGCACCCCCAAAACACAGTTATAACATATACAGTTACTGCAACCCGCTCTTATATCTAATTTCCACCTAACTGTATACTTACCTGTAATTCTAACCATACCATTAGATGTACCATTAACTGTAATGCTCACCATACCCTTAACTGTACCTTTAACTGTAATTATCACCACCCTCTTAACTGTACCTTAACTGTATTTCTCACCATACCCTTAACTGTAATTCTCACCATTCCTTAATTACCCCTAATTGTACATCTAACTGGACCTTTAACTGTATTTCTCTATACACAGCTAGATTACGTAGTCATTGCACCTAATAATACAATATTAGACAGTTGTCTATTACAACAACACAAATAGGGATACAGAATGCAGAGAACGGTTCTTGCATGAGGTGTCGCCTCATTAGACAGCTGGATCAGCACAATACAACATTAGGAAGCTGTCTATCACAATACAACATTAGATAGCTATGTCTATCATAATACAATATTAGACAGTTGTCTATCACAACAACACAATCAAATAGGGATACAGAATGCAGAACACGGTTCATGCGTGCAGTGCCGTCTCATTAGACAGCTGGATCATCACAATACAACACAAACAATTTAGTGTTGATTGAGCCGTTGGACCAATAACTGAATGTCACCGTTGGATTGTATTTAATACTCGAAGGTCACTGTGTTGTTGGCGTGGATAACAGCATCGTCGCAGTAGATGGCGCCACCGTGTTTGCGGTGGTGAAGACGGGCCCTAAAACATGTTACAATGTGAGCAGGATTCAAATTGCGCAACGCACTAACATTCCACCTAAGCATACCATGTTTTGGTACAATTCACCAACCCAACTCACAGTGAATACGTTACTACTCAAAGAGGTACGGTCTCACATACCCACACACCTGACATACGTATTTGCTAAAGCCAGAGCCCATATATCATACAGAGAGCAAATCGCTCTATGGCTCCTTCTCGCCGAATATGCCAGTGTTTTCTCTTGACATAACAGAGATTTCGGAAAATTCACCCTGATATACCAAAGTATACTTATAATGAGGACCCGATCTGAGAGCGATTAAGACGTATCCCATTAAAGTTCCAGGGTGAGGAAGAGAAAACACTGACATATATGCTGGAAGCCCAGCTCATCAGGCCCTCCACGTCAAATTGGGCTTCAGCCCCTGTTCTTGTGAGAAAAAAAGATGGGGAAGCAAGGTACGATCTACTATGGACTATCGTCAGCTAAATATCAAAACTGTCGAAGACGCGTATCCACTATCATTATTAGCGAAATGCATTGACGGCACACTGTCAGGCACTCTATTGTTTCACGCATTCGACCTGGCCAGGGGATATTGGCAAATCGAAATGGATGAACGTGATTCTTACAAGACTGCATTCTTAGCCAAGTGTGGCCTCTTTGAACATGTCAGGATGGCACAGGGATTATGTAGCGCACCGGCCAAATTCCAACGGGTAATGCATCTAGTCCTACGCGGCCTCGCATGGGATAGAGTACTAGTGTACTTAGATGACGTCATGGTGTTGGTTAGAAGCGTTGAAGAGTAATTTGGAAAACTAAAGATTGTTCTCCAACGATTTAACGTGCACAATCTAAAACCGTGATTGTCTTGTGGTTCAGGTTCAGGTTCATCCACTTCGAAGTGCTCTCTTTTAGCCCTGAGGTACGGTTCCTGGGACGCAAAGTATCCCGGGATGGAGGGTTGGTTGCAAAAGACCACACTCAATGTGTGCTATATTGCCCCCAACCCCTCTGTTCCGAGTTCCGCGCTGCACGTCATGGTGACTCGCCACACCCCTTGTAGATCAACTCCTCCTGGCAGTGTCACTTATGCTCTCCGGGTGGGGGGGGGGCGAGCATGCCCCCACCTACCAAGCTGATGAGACTGGGACAACAGCCCTGTCGCGTCTGCGGCGAAGTCACTGCCGACTTGCGACACCATGTGGAGGAGTTCCACCTGCCATGGAACTTCCATCCAAAGGCAGCCTGCTAGTTGTGTGAGAGACAGTTCGGGTTCTCCACTCCCCTAATGACCCACCTGGCCCAGAACGCTGCCGAGGATAGGCGTCGGGAGGAGTTTTGCCCAGCATTTATGTGCCAGGACATCTTCCATGATTAGTCTCCTCGAATGGACGCGCAGGGTATTCATGCTACACACCTTTGAGGAGACGGTCAGTATGTTTGGACAGAAGGGATGGTACCACTGTGAAACGTCACACACCAGCATGGCACATGGTGTCATGCATTCGGAGTTGGCGATTATCCATGGTGCCACTCAGTCAAGCCTACCGTTCCTGAAATGGTGTTATAGCAACTGATGTGTGCAAGCGCACGTGCGCACGCGTGCGTGTGTGTGTGTGCGGTCTTCTGGATAACACGTGCTCTCTTTAGCGACTGCGACTGAATGGCGGGTGGGGAAATTTTTTTTTGGGTAACAGGGTGCGCTCTTTAGCGACTGCGACTGAATGACCTAACGGACTTATGGTTATTGACCTAGTAAGGAGACGAACAAAAGCGTACGGTGCACACGTATTTTATTGAATAAAACAAAGCGGTAGCGATACAATCGTAACGACAACAGTACAAGCGTGTTCGAATGAATACAACGGGTATGATGAGTTGACTTGCGGATGTCGACCATCGCGCCAGAGGTCGCGAACTTACGGGTATCTCCACCTCGCCAGAGGCTCGAGTCCGTCGTTGCGTAAGCCTCTTGCCATTCCTCCTCCAGCGGCGGCGGCGGCGGCGGCGGCGAATAAGAGTACAAGGACATTTTATTAAATATTTGAAAATATTTACACAATATCGTCAACAAACGTTAGACAGAGGACTCTAAAGTCTCTTGCCATACCGACCTAAAGCTGACGTAAGCTATAAACGTGTCAGGACATGCAGCTGACGTATGCCGCACACACAATACCAAATAAGGACATGCAGCTGACATAAACGGCATCAGACGCTTCGCGGAAAGTGTACTATCAGCATATTTTCGTTATATGTCAATATTTTAAAATAATGCGCTCTTACACTTTACCCATAACTCCTACAGTTTACCCATAATTCCTTCAATTTACCCATAATTCCTACATTTTACTCAGCACACATATGTAGTGTAGTGTATTTGTTCCTTCACCGAGCTGTTACTCACAGACCCCTTATATTCTGATTGACCAGGCGAGGCAAACTATTACCAAGATTAAACCTGTCTGAACTTCCGCACTGTGTGCAGTGACACTCTGCTTTAATAAAAGATGCATGATTATATGAATAATAAAGATGCATTCACTACTTACTGCGTGCAGTGATTCCATCATGGTCTTGCCTTAATTTATTTACAATTTATTTACAGGCACGCACGCACGCACGCACGCACGCACGCACGCACGCACGCACGCACGCACGCACGCACGCACGCACGCACGCACGCACGCACGCACGCACGCACACACACACACACACACACACACACACACACACACATATATATAACTGTACCCCAGAACACAGCTAGAATACATAGTCACTGTACCCAGAGTATACAGCTAGAATATATAATCACTGTACCCACAGTACACCGCTAGAATACATAGTCACTGTACCACAGTACAAAGCTAGAATTCATAGTCACTGTACCAACAGTACACTGTTAGAATACTTAGTCGCTGAACCCACAGTACACAGCTAGAATACATAATCACTCTACCTACAGTACTCAGCTAGAATGCATAGTTACTGTACCCACAATACACAGCTAGAATAAATAGTCACTCTACTTACAGTACAGAGTTCACAGCTACAATTCATAGATAATGTACCTACAGTGCACAACTGGAATACAGATACACTGTACCCACAATACACGATTAGAATACATAGTCAGTGTTCCCTCAGAACACATCTAGAAAGCATAGTCATTGTACCCAAAGTACACAACTAGAACACATAGTTACTCTACCCGAAGTAAAGAAATATAATACATAATCACTATACCCACACAGGTTGAAAACATAGTCACAGTACCCAAAGTACACACCTATAATACATAGTCACTGTACCTACAGCACACAGCTAGAATGTATAGTCACTGTACCCAGAGTACAAAACTGGAATACATAGTTGTTGTACCCACAGAACACAGCTAGAATGCATAGTCACTGTACACACAGTAAACAGCTAGAATATATAGTCACTGTACCCACAATACACAGCTAGAATACATATTCACCGTAACCCCAGTACATGGCTAGATTACATAATCACTGTACCCACAGTACACAGCCAGAATATATAATTCATAGTCACTGTACCAACAGTACACTGTTAGAATACTTAGTCGCTGAACCCACAGTACACAGCTAGAATACATAATCACTCTACCTACAGTACTCAGCTAGAATACATAGTTACTGTACCCACAATACACAGCTAGAATAAATAGTCACTCTACTTACAGTACAGAGTTCACAGCTACAATTCATACATAATGTACCTACAGTGCACAACTGGAATACAGATACACTGTACCCACAATACACGATTAGAATACATAGTCAGTGTTCCCTCAGAACACATCTAGAAAGCATAGTCACTGTACCCAAAGTACACAACTAGAACACATAGTTACTCTACCCGAAGTAAAGAAATATAATACATAATCACTATACCCACACAGGTAGAAAACATAGTCACAGTACCCAAAGTACACACCTATAATACATAGTCACTGTACCTACAGCACACAGCTAGAATGTATAGTCACTGTACCCAGAGTACAAAACAGGAATACATAGTTGTTGTACCCACAGAACACAGCTAGAATGCATAGTCACTGTACACACAGTAAACAGCTAGAATTTATAGTCACTGTACCCACAATACACAGCTAGAATACATATTCACCATAACCCCAGTACATGGCTAGATTACATAATCACTGTACCCACAGTACACAGCCAGAATATATAATTCATAGTCACTGCCCAGATGGCAAGTGGACAAGGAAGCCATTGGCTTATCGAGAGTCCAACAATGTTCATCTACTTATAACCCGCCCTCATGAGATATGTGTCTACCTTATTTTTAAACATATTCACGCTGCTAGCAGTTACACAATCTGTAGACAATTTGTTCCATTCATTTATTGTCCTCTGTGAGAACGAGTGCTTTCTGATGTCCAATGGTGAGAAACAGCAAAGCAGGATGGAGACATTATCATAAAATAAATAAATGTATGCTGAGATGGTGTCATTTTGTTAGTTTGTTCGCCAGAAGTTGTTTGAAGTTGTGCGAAGTAGTGTGACGTTGTGTGTGAAGTTGTGTAATGTTGTGCAACGTTGTGTGAAGTTGTGCGAAATTGTGTGGTTTTGTATTCTAGCTATGTACTGAGGGTGTAGTGGTTATGTATTCCAGTTATGTACTGAGGGTGCAGCGACCATGTATTTCGAGCCATGTCCTGGGTGAGCAGTAACTGTCTATTCTAATCGTGTACTGGAGTTGTAGTGACAATGCATTATAGCTATGTACTGGAGATACTGTGAATATCTTGTATTTTAGCTGTGTACAGAGTGTGTAGTGACTATATTTTATATTCTAGATGTGTACTGGGGGTGCACTGGCCATGCATTCTAGCAGTAACTGTGTATTCTATTTGTGTACTGGAGTTGTAGTGACTATATCTTACAGCTGTGTGCTGGAATTACAGCAGCGGTCATGTATTCGAGCTGTGTCCTTGGTGAGCAGTAACTGTCTATTCTTTCTAATCATGTACTGGAGTTGTAGTGACAATGCATTACAGCTATGTACTGGAGATACTGTGAATATTTTGTATTTTTTAGCTGTGTGAGTACAGTGACTATGTATTGTAGCTGTGTACTCTGGGTACAGTGACTATGTATTCTAGCTCTGTACTGTGGATACAGTGACTACGAATTGTAGTTGTGTACGTTGTACTGCGGGTATAGTGACTATGTATGCTAGTTGTGTATTGTTGGTGCAGTGAATATGTATTCTAGCAGTGTACTGTAGGTACAGAGGCTATGTACTCTAGCTGTGCACTGTGCATGCAGTGAATATATATTAAAGCTGTGTTCAGTGGGTACAGTGACAATGTATTTTAGCTGTGCAATGTATGTACAGTGACTATGTACTGTAGCTCTGTTCTGTGGGTACATTGACTATGTACTGTAGCTGTGTAATCTGGGTACAGTGACTTTGTATTCTACACGTGTACTGTGGGTACAGTGTCTATGTATTCTAGCTGTTTACTGTGGGTACAGTGAATATGTATTCTAGCTGTGTACTGTGTGTACAGTGATTATGTATTCTAGCTTTGTACTGTGGGTTGAGTTAATATGTATTTTAGTTGTTTAATGTGGGTACAGTGACTATGAGTTGTAGCTGTATATTGTGGGTACAGTGACTATGTATTTTAGCTGTGTACTCTGGGTACAGTGTTTATGTATTCTAGCTGTGTACTGTGGGTTCAGTGAATATGTTATATAGCTGTGTACTGTGTGTACAGTGACTAAGTATTATAGCTGTGTACTCTGGCTACAGTGATTATGTATTCTAGCTTTGTATTGTGGGTTGAGTTAATATGTATTTTAGTTGTTTAATGTGGGTACAGTGACTATGAGTTGTAGCTGTATATTGCGGGTACAGTGACTATGTATTTTAGCTGTGTACTCTGGGTACAGTGATTATGTATTCTAGCTGTGTACTGTGGGTTCAGTGAATATGTTATATAGATGTGTACTGTGTGTACAGTGACTAAGTATTATAGCTGTGTACTCTGGCTACAGTGATTATGTATTCTAGCTTTGTACTGTGGGTTGAGTTAATATGTATTTTAGTTGTTTAATGTGTGTACAGTGACTGTGTACTGTAGCTGTGTTCTGTGGGTACATTCATTATGTACTGTAGCTGTGTAATCTGAATACATTGACAATGTATTCTAGATGTGAACTGTGGGTACAGTGACTATGTATTGTAGCTGTGTACTGTGGGTACAGTAACTATGTATTCTAGCTGTGCACTGTGGGTACAGTGATTATGTATTGTAGCTGTGTACTGTGGGTACAGTGACTATGTATTCTAGCTGTGAACTATGGGTAAAGAGACTATGTATTATAGCTTTGTACTGTGGTTACAGTTAATATGTATTCTAGCTGTTCATTGTGTGTACAGTGACTATGCATTCTAGCAGTGATCTGTGGGTAAAGTGACTATATATTCCAGTTTTGTACTGTGGGTACAGTGACTATGTATTCTAGCTGTGTACTGTGGGTACATTGATTATGTATTTTAGCTATGTCCTGTGGGTAGATTTAACAAGATTTAACAAGATTTGCCATCCAAGCCAAAGGCCCAGATGGCAAGTGGACAAGGAAGCCATTGGCTTATCGAGAGTCCAACAATGTTCACCTACTTATAACCCGCCCTTCTGATATATGTGTCAACCTTGTTTTTAAACATATTCACGCTGCTAGCAGTTACACAATCTGTAGACAGTTTGTTCCATTCATTTACTGTCCTCTGTGAGAACGAGTGCTTCCTGATGTCCAATCTACATTGATCCTTTACTAATTTTACCTCATGTCCTCTAGTTCTGCTATCCTTCTTGAGTGAGAAAAACATATTTCTATCAATATTTTCATACCCATTCAATATCTTAAAAACTTCAATCTGATCTCCTCTTAACCTCCTTGTCTCTAGAGTTGTTAAACCACATTCTTTCAGGCGTTCTTCATAACTAAGGTCTCTAAGTTCTGGAATCATTTTAGTTGCTCTCCTTTGTATGCGTTCAAGCGTATCTATATCCTTCTTACGATATGGTCTCCATGCTTGTATACAGTATTCTAAATGAGGTCTAACTATTGCTTTATAAAGAGGTATAATTAACTTTTTTCCCTTGTATGTTATGTTTCTTCTAATCAATCCAAGAATTTGATTACCCTTTGAAGCTGCAATACAACACTGCTCTGAAACTTTCATATCAGCGCTTATTGTAACTCCTAAGTCCTTTTCTTTTACAGTAGTACCTAGAACAGTAGCTCCCATTTTATAGTTTACATTCAAGTTCCCATGTCCTGTATGTAGGCATTTACATTTCCCAAAATTGAACAGCATCTGCCATTTCTCAGACCATTTCACTAATCTGTCTAGATCGTTTTGTAAATGTTGTTTATCACCATCAGTATTAACCTTTCTAAACAGTTTTGTGTCGTCCGCAAATTTCAGTACGTTACTTGTTATACTGTCGTCCAAGTCATTGATATAAATTAAGAATAATATAGGTCCTAATACTGATCCTTGAGGTACCCCACTCAAAACCGATTTCCAATTTGAAACTTCGCCATCTACTACAACTCGTTGTCTTCTGTCAGTCAGCCATTGTTCTATCCAGTCAGTTATGCTATCCCCGATACCATGGGCTTTTAATTTAAGTAGCAATCTTTGATGTGGCACTTTGTCAAAAGCTTTCTGAAAATCTAAGTAGATAATATCTACTGGCGATCCCTCGTCTATCCACTTAGTGATTTCTTCCAAAAAACATAACACATTTGTTAAGCATGACCTCGCTTTAAGGAATCCATGTTGAGATGAATTTAATAATTTATGCTTAACGAGGAAGTCCACCATATGGTCTTTAATTAACCTTTCTAATAATTTACAAATCACTGACGTTAAACTCACTGGTCTGTAATTCTCTGACTTATTTCTCGAACCCTTTTTAAATAATGGTATGATGTTTGCTTCTTTCCATTCAAACGGAACAACTCCCTCTTTTAATGACAAGTTGAATACTCTTGCAAGTGGTATACT
Source organism: Lamellibrachia satsuma (assembly GCA_033239005.1). Classification (NCBI taxonomy): domain Eukaryota; kingdom Metazoa; phylum Annelida; class Polychaeta; order Sabellida; family Siboglinidae; genus Lamellibrachia; species Lamellibrachia satsuma. The sequence continues at coordinate 5,776,670 of BSQZ01000004.1, forward strand.
GATTTGATCTACTGTTTCCATTAGTAATTTTGGAGGAATCCCATCCACTCCCGGTGATTTGTTATCCTTCATTGCCTTTATTTTCCTAGCTACCAATTCTGGAGTTACAACTAACGGTCCTAAATAGTCAGATTTAGTCCCCTGAAATTTAGCATCAGCAACTGGTAATGAACTAATATCTTCTTTTGTAAACACTGAACTGAAGTAACCATTTAGGTCTTCCGCCATTAAAAACCCCTGTGATATTATATTTCCAGCACTGTCTTCTAGAGGTCCAACCTTGTCTTGTACGTTTTGTTTACTCCTGACATATGCATAAAAACTCTTGCTGTCAGTTTTTATGTTACATGCCAGTTTTTGCTCATAGCTTCTTTTAGATTGTCGCTGCATTAAGTGCCTCTTTGTATTTTGCATAGTCTTCTTCCTTTCTGGTACGCCTATAAACCCTCCACATAGTTTGTTTTAGCATTATTTTTCTAATTGCCTCTTTTGACACGTGTTTCTTTCTACACCGTTTTCCTTGTTTTCGGAAGGGAACAAATTTATCAATGATACTCTCAATTTCATATTTTAGAATATTCCAACATTCAATTGCAGTCTTATTCATCAGCATGTTATTCCAATCTAGCTGTGCTAAGTATTTTCTCATATCTTTGTAGTTACCTTTGTGGAAGTTTCTCTTGTACGTTTTCTTATTTTTACTTTCTGATTTTACATTGATGTCAAAATGTATTTGATTATGGTCACTATTACCCAATGGTTCAAATATTTTTACATTGTCCACTAATTCTTTTTGTGATGACAAAACTATATCTAATACATTTTCTCCCCTGGTTGGTTCTAGTACGTGCTGAGTAAGAAAGCTATCCTGGATTAAACACAGAAATTGTTGATCATCAATCCCGGTACAATGAATATGTATTCTAGCCTTGTACTGCTGGTACCGAGAATATGTATTTGAATTGTTTATTGTTGGTACAATGACTATGTATTTTAGCCGTGTACTGTGGGTACAGTGATTATGTATTCTAGCTTTGTACTGTGGGTAGAGTGAATATGTATTCTAACCTAGTACTATGGGTACAGTGACTACGAATTCTAGCTGTGTACTGTGGGAACAGTGACTATGTATTCTAGCTGTGTACTGTGGGTAGAGTGACTATATATTCTAACCTAGTACTTTGGGTACAGTGACTATTCATTCTGGCTTTGTACTGTGGTACAGTGACTATGTATTCTAGCTGTGTACTCTGGGTACAGTGACTATGTATTCTAGCTGTGTACTGTGGGTACAGTGAATATGTATTCTAGCCGTGTTCTAGGGAGAGTGAATATGTATTCTACCTATTTATTGTGGGAACAGTGAATATGTATTCTGCCCGTTTACTGTTGGTACAGTGATTATGTATTCTAGCTGTGTACTATGGGTAGAGTGACAATAGCTGTGTATTGTGGGTAGAGTGACTATGTGTTCTAGCTGTGTACTATGGGTACAGTGACTATGTACTGTAGCTGTGTACAGTGGGTACAGTAAATATGTATTCTTGCTGTTTATTGTGTGTACAGTGACTATGCATTATATCTGTGTTCTGCGGGTACAGTAACTATGTATTCCAGTTTTGTACTCTGGGTACAGTGACTATGCGTTCTAGCTGTGTACTGTGGGTACAGTGACTATGTATTCTAGCTGTGTACTATGGGTACAGTGACTATGTACTGTAGCTGTGTACAGTGAGTACAGTAAATATGTATTCTTGCTGTTTATTGTGTGTACAGTGACTATGCATTGTAGGTTTCTACTGTGGGTACAGTGACTATGTGTTCTAGTTGTGTACTGTGGGTACAGTGACTATGTATTCTAGCTGTTTACTGTGGGTAGAGTGACTATGTATTCTAGATGTGTACTGTTGGTGAAGTGACTATGTATTCTAGCTGTGCACTGTAGGTACAGTGAATATGTATTCTAACTGTGCACTGTGGGTACAGTGAATATGTATTCTACCCGTGTACTGTTGGTACAGTGACTATGTATACTAGCCGTGTAGTGCGGGTACAGTGAATATGTATTCTACCTGTTAATTGTAGGTACAGTGACTATGTAATCTAGCTGTGCACTGTGGGTACAGTGATTATGTATTCTAGCTGTGTATTGTGGGTACAGTGACTATATATTCTAGCTGTTTACTGTGTGTACAGTGACTATGCATTCTAGCTGTGTTCTGTGGGTACAACAACTATGTATTCCTGTTTTGTACTCTGGGTACAGTGACTATACATTCTAGCTGTGTGCTGTGGGTACAGTGACTATGTATTATAGGTGTGTACTTTGGGTACTGTGACTATGTTTTCTACCTGTATGGGTATAGTGATTATGTATTATATTTGTTTACTTTGGGTAGAGTAACTATGTGTTCTAGTTGTGTACTTTGGGTACAGTGACTATGCTTTCTAGATGTGTTCTGAGGGAACACTGACTATGTATTCTAATCGTGTATTGTGGGTACAGTGTATCTGTATTCCAGTTGTGCACTGTAGGTACATTATCTATGAATTGTAGCTGTGAACTCTGTACTGTAAGTAGAGTGACTATTTATTCTAGCTGTGTATTGTGGGTACAGTAACTATGTATTCTAGCTGAGTACTGTAGGTAGAGTGATTATGTATTCTAGCTGTGTACTGTGGGTTCAGCGACTAAGTATTCTAACAGTGTACTGTTGGTACAGTGACTATGAATTATATATTCTGGCTGTGTACTGTGGGTACAGTGATTATGTAATCTAGCCATGTACTGGGGTTACGGTGAATATGTATTCTAGCTGTGTATTGTGGGTACAGTGACTATATATTCTAGCTGTTTACTGTGTGTACAGTGACTATGAATTCTAGCTTTGTACTGTGGTACAGTGACTATGTATTCTAGCGGTGTACTGTGGGTACAGTGATTATATATTCTAGCTGTATACTCTGGGTACAGTGACTATGTATTCTAGCTGTGTTCTGGGGTACAGTTATATATATGTGTGTGTGTGTGTGTGTGTGTGTGTGTGTGTGTGTGTGTGTGTGTGTGTGTGTGCGTGCGTGCGTGCGTGCGTGCGTGCGTGCGTGCGTGCGTGCGTGCGTGCGTGCGTGCGTGCGTGCGTGCGTGCGTGCGTGCCTGTAAATAAATTGTAAATAAATTAAGGCAAGACCATGATGGAATCACTGCACGCAGTAAGTAGTGAATGCATCTTTATTATTCATATAATCATGCATCTTTTATTAAAGCAGAGTGTCACTGCACACAGTGCGGAAGTTCAGACAGGTTTAATCTTGGTAATAGTTTGCCTCGCCTGGTCAATCAGAATATAAGGGGTCTGTGAGTAACAGCTCGGTGAAGGAACAAATACACTACACTACATATGTGTGCTGAGTAAAATGTAGGAATTATGGGTAAATTGAAGGAATTATGGGTAAACTGTAGGAGTTATGGGTAAAGTGTAAGAGCGCATTATTTTAAAATATTGACATATAACGAAAATATGCTGATAGTACACTTTCCGCGAAGCGTCTGATGCCGTTTATGTCAGCTGCATGTCCTTATTTGGTATTGTGTGTGCGGCATACGTCAGCTGCATGTCCTGACACGTTTATAGCTTACGTCAGCTTTAGGTCGGTATGGCAAGAGACTTTAGAGTCCTCTGTCTAACGTTTGTGGACGATATTGTGTCAATATTTTCAAATATTTAATAAAATGTCCTTGTACTCTTATTCGATAGGAGACTGATGGGTAAATTGTAGGAATTATGGGTAAACTGTAGGAGTTATGGATACAGTGTAAAAGCGCATTATTTTTAAATATTTACATATAAAGAAAATATAGTACGATATCGTGTTTTGTTCATTTCTCGTCTCCTCGTTAGGTCCTTTGATCTAAGTTATTAATTACCCTGTTAATGACCACTGTTAACTTACTCTTTCATCTCAGTTATTAATGATACTATTAATGACCGCTGTTAACAGACAGTCGTTCCTATGTCCACTATCGCGGTTACTGTTACCACGGATACTCGCGCGAAAACATTACGCGGCTAGCGCATAGCCACCGCGCAGTTAAAAAGTTGGGCGGCACGCGAATACGACTTACTTTGGTCCCGGAAGCAGGTGTTGGAATAGTGGAATTTGCGGTTGCACGTTCAGCCCCGCTTCGCCGCCGCCGCCGCCGCCGCTGGAGGAGGAATGGCAAGAGGCTTACGCAACGACGGACTCGAGCCTCTGGCGAGGTGGAGATACCCGTAAGTTCGCGACCTCTGGCGCGATGGTCGACATCCGCAAGTCAACTCATCATACCCGTTGTATTCATTCGAACACGCTTGTACTGTTGTCGTTACGATTGTATCGCTACCGCTTTGTTTTATTCAATAAAATACGTGTGCACCGTACGCTTTTGTTCGTCTCCTTACTAGGTCAATAACCATAAGTCCGTTAGGTCATTCAGTCGCAGTCGCTAAAGAGCGCACCCTGTTACCCAAAAAAAATTTCCCCACCCGCCATTCAGTCGCAGTCGCTAAAGAGAGCACGTGTTATCCAGAAGACCGCACACACACACACACGCACGCGTGCGCACGTGCGCTTGCACACATCAGTTGCTATAACACCCGCTAGGAGAGCTGCACGCGCGCTGTACGCGCGCTGCACGCTATGGCTGCGCGCGCAACCGGATGAAGATGTTGATAAAAGTGAGGATCCAAATGCTAATAACTACTACTCACATGGTGTCATGCAGTCGGAGTTGGCCCGTGGGACGGCCGATTATCCATGGTGCCACTCAGTCAAGCCTACCGTTCCTGAAATGGTTCGGCCTGATGAACATATTAGCCGAACAGGGAGTGGGTTGTTTCCGGACATCACAGGACACTCCTGAGGCAGTGGAAATCGTCGCACAATGCCACTTAAACCATATTTCAGAAACGGGAAACTCGGACCAGTAGTAGGGAACGGTGCCAGTTTAACTTCGGCACTGACCCGTCGTTGCACGGGAGGGGGCATTTCAGAAGTGGAAAGTGGCAGTGATGTCGAATTATTGAAAGTAATGGACAACCGGTTGTTCCCCGGGGAGTGGCAACGGCCAATCTTGAGGGGTGTCACTGTCCGACCTCGTACAGTGGTGGTGAAAACCACGTATGGTGCACACCCCCGATTGGCCAAGACTATCACCGAGGACGCCTGCTGGTCAGGATCCACAGTGCTGATTGTTGTGCTATCTGGGAGTGTGGGCTGGATTACACTGAGCCCCTGCCATAGCTACCTGCCCGATGAGCGTTGTTCAGGCGTCATATCATCGTGGCGAAGGAGTTGAAGAAGCCACTTGTTTTGCATCTGCGTGCGGCGCCGGCCACCCCATCTCCGACGTCATGCGAGAAGCGTTAACGATCCTTTTGGATAGTACGCACAGCCAACATAGGATGCATGTCTATGAGGCGCCGTAGCGGTCAAAAGGGTCGAGTCCTGCGCGAACCGTCGAGTCCTGCGCGAACCGTCGAGTTCTGTCTGCGAGAACCGTCGAGTCCTGCGCGAACTGTCGAGTCCTGCGCGAACTGTCGAGTCCTGCGCGAACCGTCGAGTCCTGCGCGAACCGTCGAGTTCTGTCTGCGAGAACCGTCGAGTCCTGCGCGAACCGTCGAGTCCTGCGCGAACCGTCGAGACCTGCGCGAACCGTCGAGTCCTGCGCGAACGAGATACTCTGCGCGAACCGTCGAGTCCTGCGCGAACTTTCGAGTCCTGCGCGAACGAGATACTCTGGTTACCACTGAAAAAGTGCGTTGCCGTTGTCGGATGTGCAGCGAAGTAATGCCGCAAAAAGCATAATATAATATAATATATTACCCAGAGTACAGTGAATGGAAAAAATCCCATAAATGTGCTAAAAAATAAATCGATAGTTAAAATGACAATGCCACGAGACGGTCTGCAGAACACAATGAATTCAGTGCAACGTTTCGTGTGAGCTATCGTGGCTTAGCGGTAGAGCAAGTGGCGGATTAAGACATTCGTGGGCCCTAGGCATCCGGCACTTTCGTGGGCCCTAAGTAAACCCACGACAAGATTTTCAAGTTAGCATTTCACTATTTATATCATCAATAAAGGTAATACACGAACAGTTATTTTAAAAGTCAACAATTGCAAATTACCGATCGCAGATATTAAGGTGTACGGTAGGCTGGTAGCGATTGTTGAAGTCGACTAACACCATCTCACACCTAAGGTTTAGCGATGCGTAGTCTACAGTTTTACCTTGCGTATTTCCTTGATGGCAAACGAGCTAATAATGTCATCAACCAAGAGTGAACGCATCATTTCCGACTCTATGGCTAAAAGTGACAGTGCCGACAAGCACGATTGACCCATCGTGGAACGATGGCAGTCTTTGATGTTTCAGTACAAAGAAAGATCGCTCGCCTTCGCAGCTGGAGCCGAAAATTTACAGATATATCCGTAGCGCAATGTGAAAGTTAGGGAAACTGGTAATCAGCTTATTTTCATGAAGAAAGGTTATCATCTCGGCACCTGTCTCGAAGTCTCCATATTTTGTGAAGAGACGGAATTCCTTCTCAAAATCAGGCTTAATATCAGTATCGTAATACCGAGTGAGCTCTTCGCACTTCGAGGGGATATCGCTGTCGGCGAGAGATCGAATCTCCCCGAAACGTTCATAGACATTCGTGTAGGCGGCCTTCTGTTTCTTGATGTCGGAGAGTAATCTGTCAATGATGACTAGGTAGGTGTTCACTCGGAAGTTCTCTCGACAGTCGCTCACTTTTACCTCTTCTGGTGTTTCGTTGGAACAACTTTCTCTTCTTTGCTCGCTTGTTTTCATCGTCCTAATCAAGTCCTGGTGCAACTGACTTTGCTTCATTCTCGAATCGATCGAACCTTTCTGAGTCACGCAAAGAATGGATGTGTTCCAGCAAGACACGGTAATGCATAACCACTGAACCGATCTCAATTCCTGTAGCTTCCAATGCCTTGTTAACTCGGTCCAGGATGTTGTTCCACACAACTCACATCAGGACGATATTCAGAGAGCTTGCTCACCAAAGACATTGGTTCGAACACGACAAGTGGAGGTTGGGTAGAATTTCTAGCTATCGCGTCAACAGAGTTTTGTAGTACTTTGTAGTTTGATGCCAGCGCCTTCGCGGCATCTGCTCGAGCAGACCATCGTGTTTCTGATAGGCTCTTTACCACTGGAGACTGTTTCGGTAGGTTCTCTAATAGTTCCGACCACCTCTGTGGCGAAGCTGTCAAGAATGTGTAAAGTCTCTTTATTTCAGCAATTATTTTCGCTTTCACCCTGTCCGATAACAGCTTGAAGAATTCTTCACATATTGTTGAAGAGAGATATGATACTTGACCTCTTCCTTTATTTCCATATCGGCTAATATGTTCGGCCAGTAAAGGGACGAACTGTGAGAGAAACTCTAACAAGCCTAAGTAGTTACCATTGTCCTTCTGCCCAAACAATTCGGTGTGGCCTCGGAACGGGTGTCCTCTCTCTGCCAAGAAGGTAACAACGGCAACGATACGCTTGAGGAGTTCGATCCAGTATTGCTGCTCATTCTCCAGCTGCTTTGCGATCGCAGAATCAACATGGTGCGCTTTGGCATTTTCGAACCCCTTCTTTACAGCTACTAAGTGACTATCGCTACGCTCATGTGTCGTGATTCTGTACGCATTTTACCCAGTCATTGAAACCATTAAGAGAAAAGCTATCACTTCCGCTCCTGAATAGCTTACATACATAACAATGCACATTTCCAGTTGATGGAGAATATACCAACCAGTCCATCGTTACACTCTCCTCGTTAGCAAGCCATCGAACAAAGAATTTCCGTTGTACGTATTTTGTCTTGGACGTGTACGATCTCGCCGATTTGTGAAGATCCTTGTGCAAGTCCTGTGATGGTGGGTTTCTTGTAAAATTATATGTCAATTCCTGAGCACTTTTCAGAAAGCAAAGCTGAAAACAGGGAGCGGCCATAATTTATCAGGAGGGGAACCAAGGAATGAAGGGATGGTTCAGTTTTTAGGGCACAGGATTTGGGGGTGAGTTGGATTTCAAATACAGCCAATACTTCCACCTCACTCGCTCCACGATAAATAATGATCACTCCTTACTAACACCTCTATAATGTCTGTAAAAACATAAAAACATGTAAGGCCTACATCAGGATATTCCAAAACAGGTTTTCGGGAACATTCAGTCTACAAAAATATGCTCGGCTATTTTCGTGGGCCCCTGCCTTCGTGGGCTCCAGGCACGTGCCTATAGTGCCTTTTGGTTGATCCGCCACTGGGTAGAGCGTTCGATTTATGTTTGGAGGGACCTGGGTTCAATCAGCGGTATGTCTGATTTACGTTTTTCTCGTTTAATGTTATTATTATTTTATCAATTATTATTATTTTATTTAGTGCAATATTGGCTTTCGTTTAATTTCATATAATTATCACATGTAAAAAGGTTAATATAATATAGAATAAATATATATGTATATATATATATATATATATATATATTTATTCTAACTAACATAAATCGAACGCTCTACCCAGTGGCGGATCAACCAAAAGGCACTATATATATATATATATATATATATATATATATATATATATATATATATATATATATATATATATATATATATATATATATATATATATATATATATATATATATATATATATATATATATATATATATATATATATATATATATATATATATAATATATATATATATATATATATATATATATACATATTAATACGTTAGAATATATATATATATATATATACATATATACATATATACATATATATATATATATATATATATATATATATATATATATATATATATATATATATATATATATATATATATATATGGTTCAATCCCATGGTATGTCTGATTTACGTTTTTTTCTCGTTTAATGTTATTATTATTATTATTATATCAATTATTATTATTTTATTTACTCCAATATTCGCTTTCGTTTAATTTCATATAATTATCACATGTTGTGCATTAAAAGTACATGTAAAAGAAATAAATATATATATAAATATACATATGTCGTGCAGAATAAATATATATTAAAATATATATGTATATATATATATATATATATATATATATATTTATTCTAACTTGTTTTACATGTACTTTACTGCACGACATGTATATATATATATATATATATATATATATATATATATATATATATATATATATATATATATATATATATATATATGTGTGTGTGTGTATTTCTTTTGACATGTACTTTTAATGCACAACATGTGATAATTATATGAAATTAAACGAAAGCGAATATTGGAGTAAATAAAATAATAATAATTGATATAATAATAATAATAATAACATTAAACGAGAAAAAGCGTAAACGACACATACCGCGGATTGAACCCAGGACCCTCCAAACATCAATCGAACGCTCTATCGCTAAACCACGACAACTCACTCGAAATGTTGCACTGAATTCGTTATGTTCAGCAGACCGTCTCGTGGCATTGTCGTTTGAACTATCAATTGAGTTTTTTAGCACATTTATGGGATTTTTTCCATTCACTCTACTCTGAGTAATATATTATATTATTTTATATTATGCTTTTTGCGGCATTACTTCGCTGCACATCCTACAACGGCAACGCTATTTTCAGTGGTAACCAGAGTATCTCGTTCGCGCAGGACTCGAAAGTTCGCGCAGAACTCGACGGTTCGCGCAGAGTATCTCGTTCGCGCAGGACTCGATGGTTCGCGCAGGTCTCGACGGTTCGCGCAGGACTCGACGGTTCGCGCAGGACTCGACGGTTCGCGCAGGTCTCGACGGTTCGCGCAGGACTCGACGGTTCTCGCAGACAGAACTCGACGGTTCGCGCAGGACTCGACGGTTCGCGCAGGACTCGACATTTCGCGCAGGACTCGACAGTTCGCGCAGGACTCGACGGTTCTCGCAGACAGAACTCGACGGTTCGCGCAGGACTCGACGGTTCGCGCAGGACTCGACATTTCGCGCAGGACTCGACGGTTCTCGCAGACAGAACTCGACGGTTCGCGCAGGACTCGACGGTTCGCGCAGGACTCGACCCTTTTGGCCGCTACGGCGCCTCATACATGTCCACTGCTATACTGGGGACCTTGGTAGCTACCATCATTGGGACGAGAAATTCCCGAACAGTGTGTTCAGAAGCTCACAAGTCGATGTTGCCCTATGGTTTTTATGGTGGGCATCGCTATGAAACAGAAAACAGGAAATATGTATTCGTCCCAAAGACAACAACACAGAGTATTCAATACAACAACCATACAGTATATTACATATATGTCGACCCGAAGTGGTAAGAATATAGGGTACGGTCTGAAAATAAAAGATAATGTCATATAAGGGACGGGAGACTCCTACTAAGACTATAAAATAATCGCTGTTGTTTGAGCCACCCTGTCGATTAATTTCACCCGTTTTTAAATTATAAAAAAGGAACGTTTGTTGTGTCTTTATGCCAGTAACTTAAAATTATCAAGAGCATAATAAGGGGAATGACGTATTGGTTGAATATCCTCATCAAGTGTTTCATCTAACTGTAATATACTAAATAAAGAATTGTGGTTAGTACCTCCTTGAAAATTAAAAAATGATTCATCATCATCCATTATTTGGATGCGTAATTCTGGTTAAAACATATGCAATTAAAACTGATTGTTTGCTATATAGTATACATAATATAACATTTGAGATACAATATAGAGTCAGCATGTATATTATGCTGCGAATCACCACACTTGCCTGTGTAGGAATATTAGAATAGTACATATAAATTCTGATACGAATGCTATTATTTGGGATTAACAAGAACATGACAAATATAATAAAAAGAAAAATGCGTACCACAAAGGCCATCGAGGTACCGAGATTAATGGTGTTAACACAAGTCACAGTACAATGGTGAGATAGGACTGCCAATCATTAACAATCGCACGTGCCCATTAAATTATATGTGCACATATGCTTAGGTGGTTATAGTTTTGATATCGAAAAAAAACAATTTACAAACAAAAACAATAGTACTATAATAACCTACTACCATGATTTGGCATGTACCAACTACAAATCAGCATAACTAAATATATTACTCTAATTGTATTTAGTATGACAAAATAAAATGATACTCTGTAATAAATCATCTATCCGTATAACATAGATAGGTTATATTGTTAAAATACATTCATGTTGTTTATAAAGAAATAATAATAATACTCTCATATGAGGTGGTGTGTGTGTGTGTGTGTGTGTGTGTGTGTGTGTGTGTGTGTGTGTGTGTGTGTGTGTGTGTGTGTGTGTGTGTGTGTGTGTGTGTGTGTGTGTGTGTGTGTGTGTGTGTGTGTGTGTGTGTGTGTGTGTGTGTGTGTGTTTGTGGCAGGCACTGTATCAGGTGTACAACGCCAGATGCAGGAGATTAGGCCTTGCACCGGCAGTTAAACTAACTATTGTTGTTTTCAAATTGCACATGCAGTCTTGATAATTATTGGGTTTTTTGACATTTCTATTTTGGCCACCACGGGCGGCAGCACTCTAACTGGGGGCCTTTGTCGCGTCTCCAGCCAACCGTGTTCCGGTTGGCTGGCTGACACTACATAAACTCGCTCCACCCCCCGAAGACCCGGATTGCACACCGAATGACTGACAACAGAGCTCGTCCGTCGAAAGCGATCACCAAGTACGTTCGACACCGCGAGATCTACACACAGGGCAGTAAGTTCTAAACAGGTGCTATACTATCTGTGTACTGATGTGATTACGCACTTCCACATTAGCTTACACATGTTTGATTGCGGTGTTATTACAAAACCAATCCATAATTACCTAACATGAAATTAATGTACAAATCATAGCGTTATGCCATTATGTCTCGTATACCGAGGTATTTCAAAACATTTATGTCGGACACGGCTTGGTTTGTTACTAACAGGAATTTCTCTTTCTGATAAAATGCTTTTGAAATACGCGAATTACTGTTCATTTATCATTACTAAACAGAACTTAGACACGCGGGATGTTAACGTAACGACCCAAAATGAATTGCAGACGAGAAGCGGGAACACCATATTATATCTATCGTTGGGAAAGGGATCGGTGCAGTAGGTATAACGGCAGTGCCTCCACCCGCTAGGGACTTCTTCATATGGAGAGTCCATCAATCAGATGGCCTCAAAGAGGTCGGTGAGTACATCAAACGAAAAGAGTGAACTATCATGAACTAACAAAATCAAGTAACGACAATTCCATGCTGAACTCTCCTAAGTTAACAACCTCTGTTGACGACATGAACAAAGTTCAAGACACTCTCTTCTGATCCATAGGCTGGAATGTAAGGAGGTGACATATGTGAAGACAGTGACTGAGTCTATCGAGGATAAGGATGTTGTCACACAGAGCGAAACTAAAGAATAACGTTCAACGCTTAACAGACTAAAAATGTGCATCATCTGACTATGATTAGGTAAAACTGTAAACATTTATTAGACAGAGGCCCGACATTTGATTTTATATATAAGATTAGCAAAGAATGTGGTGTTTTATTCATACGGGAACATTGCTTATATAAAAGTGAATTAACCAAGATGTGTAAATTAGGGGATGGCATGGCCATCACTGGTAAGAGGTCTATGGACGAATGCATTGCTAGGGAGGGACGTTGTGCGATGTTGTAGAAATTAACACTTAAGACTGCAGTCAGGGAGCTTAAGTGCAATCATGTAAGTTTATGTGGCATTATGATTCAAATTAGTAATAACTGTGAAATCATGTGTCTCAATGTGTACATGCCATGTGATGGCATGTCCGAAGATGATACATTTTCTGAATATATGGATGTTTTATGTGAGATACAGCAGTTAATACAGAGTTATAGTCCCGCACATATTATATATGGGGAAGACATGACCACTGACTTGACTAGGAGCACACCTCATGCACATGATTTGAGGAATTTTATATTGGATTTGTATGCATAGATGCGACAAAATTGAAAATGGCATATACGTATGTCAAAAGTCCAATCGGTTTTAGTTCTAGAATTGGTCACTTTATAGTCACGGCTACAATGGGACACAGGGTGCTGGAATGTTCTGTTAGAGACAAATTGTTGTTTTCTGGTCATGCACCACTTAAAATCAGGTTGGACTGAAATGTAGATCACATGTTGAAAAGGAACTACTGTCACAGGCTAGAATGGCATAAAACCAGTGCTGATCCAATTGATTAATACAGGAGTGACCTTGAATGTAAACTGTCCAAGTTACAATATGACAAAGGGGTATTCCGGTGTAAAAATACTATATAAAAAAAAACATGTTCATGAATTATCTAGATTGTATAATGATATATTAAGTATGTGCATAGAAGCATTTGAATGTATACCTGCCACCTGTACTAAGCTAAATTCGGATTCAGCTGGTGGTAGAAGGAAGATGGTAGAAACTAAACTAAAGCAGGAATTTCTCTTCTGGCATATGCAGTGGCGATCAGTGGGAAAGCCACAACAGGCTGATATTACAGAAATGAGGCGTATCACAAAGGTTTGGTGTCAATGGGCTGTTAAACATATTATGAGAGAAAGTGATAAAATTCGTACCACTAAGTTGGCTGAGGCCATTAGTGAGATAGTGTTGATGGTGTGATGGGTGATGATGAAATAGCTAAACGTTTTTCTGATAAATATAATCACCTCTACAACAGTGTGTCATACGACGTTGATGAAATGAATAGAATAGGTGCGGAGATTAAAAGGCAGATTAATAAAAATGGTGTATATAATATATCAGTTGAGGAGGTTATCGAAGGTGTCCAGCGACTGGAGCTGGTTAAGTCGGATGGTGAATAGGGTCTGATTTCATACACGTTCCGAGAATACTATATGTGTTGTTAACATTAGTATTTAATAGTATGTTGATACATGGCTATAATCCTGAATCTAGGAACCATGGTCCCTCTACCAAACGATAAGAGACATTTAGCATGCACATCAGACAATGTTAGAGCTATTTCTCTTAGTAGCATTGTTGCCAAGTTGCTTGATGTTATTATACTATATAAGGATCAACATGTACTTGCAATATCGCATTTGCAATTTGGGTTTAAACAAGACATGTCTACTATTCACTGCACATATGTTATGGTGTAGACAATCAATCATTACAATGCCAACACTAGTAATATGTATGCATTCATGTTAGATACCAGCAAAACTTTCGAAAGAGTTAACTATTGTAAGCTTTTTGGAACACTTATAAAACGTAAGGTGTCACCCCTGGTGTTTAGATTGTTGCTGTATATGTATACTAAACACAAACTTCAAGTGAGGTGAGGGTGTTGTATCTCGTCCAGTTTACCGCCTGTAATGGAGTCAAGCAGGGAGCAATCCTCTCACTCTGTATATATGGATGGATTGTTTGAAAACTTAGAGAAAGTGCTTGATGTTATTGTAATATCTAAGGATCAACATGCGTTTACAATATCGCATTTGCAATTTGGATTTAAAAAAGACATGCCACTGTTCACTGCACATATGTTATGGTGTAGACAATCAATCATTACAATGCCAAAGGTAGTAATTATTGTTATTATTATATACCGAACTTATAAAGCGCTCTTTTCATACATAAAAGCCTGCTCAAAAGCGCTGTACACAATGAATAGAATAATCATAGACAGTAAAAACAAAGCATAAAAAAGCGTTCAGTGTTTTTGCTTCACAAATATGAGCAGGTAGCATAATCCACAACTTATATATATATAGATTCATTATCAATAGGTTGCTTTGTAATGTTAGTAATAAAGATAAGAATGCACCACTTACTTTTTCTTAGTACTAGTTATACAGATACCTAGATGACTACTGCTCTTAGCTGATGAGCCATCGTTTAGATGATCCCTCGATTAGTCCTCAGGCGATTCCAAGATATCCATCCAAGTCGTCAGACGATACCACCCCGACCATCCTGCACACAATTTGATCCCTCTTTATAGATGTCCACACATGATCTTCGACCCCCTGTTCATTCATTTCACATTCATTTCACATTCACATTCATCACACATCAATGATATGTAAACATCAATGAACGACTAATTTGGGAAAGTTTGTACTGCAAGCACTGTGCAGCAGTCCCGGATGAAGGACGATGGGCAGTCCCACCACACTGATAAAGACGCAGTCCTCTAGATCATCCGTGTCCATAGTACGACCAGCTGGGTGCCCTGGACCGGGTAGCTGGTAGTTCCCTGGATCGCTAGTGCTGTGTCCTGCTTGTGTCTATGTGGTCGAGGTGACCTAGCAGCCTTGGTTCGTGCCTTGGCCTCCATACGCCGCCGATGTTCTGCACGGGTACGGGTCAGCTCGGTTGCTACCATATCCGCCTCCCTGCATAGACAGATATTTTACTTTTAAATCGTTTAGAACACGTTTTTTTTTCTAATTTAAAACCAGCATGACTTCTTCACGGAAGACACAATAAAGGGTATTGCGTCATAACAGCTGTAGGCAATACCATATTCATCATATAAAATAGTTTTCGTTTAAATTTACACGAGAAGGCCACGCCTATGATCAGGTGACAGTAGCTGCCGGATACGGCTGGCAGTAGTATCGTGGAGTGATGTGTGCAGGCCGTCAACGTTGCAGAGTGCAAGTCGCGTCATGATGTCCCAATCCCAGAAAGAGACACTAGGTATCTGAACTGTCAACCAGTGTAACCTCTGGTTGTATAGCAACACCATCTCGTACAGGGCATCACTGTACAAAGGAAGGATAAGTAGATTCAAGTTAGTTATTCATACGCATGTAAATAAAATGTTTACACACCGATTCCACTACAATACATCAATGTAAACATGCATGTCAACAAAATGTAAACTAATTATAAAAATATTGGAATCTTGGAATTCCCCACAAAACCATCGGCATCTTCTTCTTCTTGCATTTAGCCTCATAACTGTATGTTAGCCACATATAAATAGTACTGGTACTGAAACTTACTCATCCTAACGTGTGAATACAGCAGAGACAGTAAAGGGCACTCCAGGATACATCCACTGCGTTTCCTGAGTTAGACATCGATGTTAGTCGAGCGTCTGGTCCAGGCGACGCATGTCATTTCAAATAGTCTCCATGTGGTTTTTGGCCACTTAGAGTACTACAGCATCCACTTCCAGTGGTTCTACCGCAGCAAGCACTAAAACATAATGATGTTAAGTCAAGTAAGTTAATTAAAAGGTAAAACAAAGTTGTCACATACAGTACACTGAAATAAAGATTAAACGAAAGAAGTACTTTTTAAAACAATTGTAAGCAATATCCTCACCACGCCGAATATCATCAAAACTAGCACCACGTCTGACGAGTACATCAAACTCAGTGCGAAGTTTTCATGTCTATAACCCTCACGCAATTAAGACTCAACATTAAAAAAAAGAATAATTAGCAATATTATCAGTATTTTCACTTTATAATATATATCTTGTATCATTTACTTATATAACTTTTAAATTTAGTGTCACTGATAGGTTGTTTTGTCATGTATACGTCTTGTGACCTACTTTAACACATAGCGTAGCCTGCCGCTAGTCGTCTAATTGTAAAAACTACACCGCTCACTTGCTGCTGCTGTTGCTGCTCACAGGTCGCCGGGTCAATAAGATAAGCGGCTTACTATGACCTACTTTGATCCAAAGCGGCGTGCTTGTTTTTGGCAATCTACTCATAAAAACTAGGGTGCTCCTTCGCTGCTAGTAGGTATCCGCCTACTGTTAAAAAACGGAATCGCTCACTCGTTGCCTGTCCGTCGAATACCAGCCCAATTCGGTAACAGTTAGCGTTAAGGCTAGGTTTCATTAAATGACCACTGGCCGACGACCGGCACACCCTTTGTACGGTTAGGGTTATTGTTAGCATTAATGTTACGGTTAGGGTTACGGTGGCTAGTGACCTTTCACTCTGCATAATAGATGTCCACCCATGACATTTGACACCTATCCATTCAATGACCACTGACCGATGACCACCAGACCTTTCGTGCTGCAGTCGCCAGGGGAGCTGACGTTCAGTGAGCATAATATTTGAGCGTGTTATCTTGGCACTTCGATGAATATGATACAATCTGGCGAAGGCCGCCAGTACTAATAGCAATGTGGTGCCACCTTGCCGCTAAAAGCACACACTATGAATTACTTCTAAGAATTCTGCAAGGAGGCGCTAGCCTCGTTTTCGCTTCAATACATGAAACATGGCGTATATATATATATATATATATATATATATATATATATATATATATATATATATATATATATATATATATATATATATATATATATATATATATATATATATATATATATATATATATATATATATATATATATATATATATATATATATATATATATATATATATATATATATATATATATATATATATATATATATATATATATGTATATATATATATATATATATATATATATATATATATATATATATATATATATATATATATATATATATATATATATATATATATATATATATATATATATATATATATATATATATATATATATATATATATATATATATATATATATATATATATATATATATATATATATATATATAAAACAATAGCAGGATTTTTGTTTCTAATAATTTTAATCAAATTATTTCATCCACTGAAGTAACAAAACATATAATTTTATCTGATGAACAATATGCTGCAGCATAACCTCATCATACAAATGTCAATGGAAACATAATCCACATGTTACATGAACATCTTGTTGACAGTGATCCCAGGAGATTTTGGTCGCGTTGCTACTTAATTTGTTTTCACCTTGGAGCTTTAGTTCGTATTATTTAAAGTTCCTGCATTGATTATTTTGGCAAGATTCCTGCCAGTATTTTAGAATCAGTTTATTTCAGACAGCTAGAATTACTGATATTTTTTTAGTTGGTTATTATTTGGCAAGCTTTCGACCCGAGTAGCACAGACGGAATAGCCGCGATAAAACAGGTCAGCCTGCCTAAATCAGTGTAGTCTTGTGTCTGTGATAGATGCAATGCATTTATAGTGTAACATGTAGCTTTAATAACTTGTACATGTATACATAATTGTGGACTACGGGTACATTGAATATTCATATTTATCATTTTTAAATTTAAACTTGATTGGAAAAGGTCTAATTTTTCATATACTATCTATGACTGCATCTCTGCAAAATTGCACTAATATCCGTAATATTTACTCATGCATAGAGATTAGCTGCAATAAAATGTTTTTTTTTGTGATTTCTATGACAACTTTGTTGAGAAAAAAAGGAATTCCAGATATGAAATGTGTTAGTAAATTAGTTTTTAAGAGTACACGTCGTAATAAGCATTTAAAATTCAAAACACAAAAAAAATCAGCAACAGTTGCCAAATTGGATGATTTTGTGGCAACTTATCTGATTGGTTGGTGGAACAAATGAGACAAAAGATCAAATCCATGTTAGTAGGGGTGGATATTAGAGGCATGAAAAGGGTGATGTTGTTGAAACGTAGTTTTGTTGATGAAAAACAAGAATATTAAATGGCTTTACTGGTGGGCTGAATTAAAATACAAATATTTTAAGCGGCATTAACCAATAAAACGACTGGCAATAAAAGGATGTCGTGTTTTGATGTTTCAGAATATTAACTGATGGTAGAGGAAATAAGCCAGCCAGAGCAATGAACGAGAAAGGTGAGAGTGATGATGATGTCGTCTTCACGGGCATCTCAGGACGACTTCCCGAGTCAGAGAACATTGGCGAGTTCCGCAGCCATCTCATCAATGGTGAAGACATGGTGACAGATGACGACCGGCGTTGGCAGCCAGGTACAGTAGCACCGGGAGAAATATTACTGTAGGAAACAACGGGACAAAGTGTAAAGGAATCCTTTGTGCGTTATGCTTTATATATTTGGTTTAATATTAGACTCTATTTATATGCTCAGGTTGTCCTACTTTCTTTGTAATCTGATTTTTTTTGGAAAATTCCACTTCTTTGTAAATTTGTGATACTCCAGTTTGTGTAATCAGCCGTTGAGCGTGAAGTATTACCACAAGTGTTGTTTAAATTGAACAAAGGACATCTAGGACTTATAAATTTTGAAAGGGGCATCTCAAGGGTTTAGCTACAATTTATTATATATACATTGTCTGAGAGATTTCCAAAAATGGGCACACGCTGAAGGAGCCACTCCAAGTTGGGTTTTAACATATTTGAACTCATCATTTGTGAGTTGGTTAATTAGGCAATTGTACTGAATACACCTTGAGAATAAATCCAGGCTGAATACAAATTAGGAAATAAGAAGAACAGATGCAGCAACACTAAGGGTCACTGTTTTTGTCTCACTGGACATTAGGCCACTTACTATTGGAGTGAATAAAAAAAGGGCCACTGCTGCTAAAATTTTAATATATGACTTTTACAAAAAGCAGGTAATTGCTCTTTACAATGAACATAATTACGAGAATACGGTCAGTCATGACCAGTATTTTAACATGACAATGTTTTAAAAATAGGTAAGTAAAATGTTGGCATAAACATTATGTATAATTTTATTGTGTTCATGGCCTTAATCTTACATATACTGTTTCAGGTCTAAATGGATTACCTACGCGCAGTGGCAAACTGAAGGACATTTCTAAATTTGATGCTGCTTTCTTTGGGGTCCATCCAAAGCAGGCCAGCTGTATGGACCCACAGCTCCGCATGTTGTTGGAAGTCACCTATGAAGCGTTAGTTGATGCAGGTGTGTAATTACCACATTTGATGCTTGTTAGGATTATTTATGTTTCACCTTTCTTTGCAATGTTTTCATAGTCTTAGTCAGACTCGGGTGTCAGTTACACAGTAATTTCAATTGAAATGCAAATTCCAATTTCGGTATTGCAATTGGTGGGTTTTTAAAAGAATTGGTGAAAATGTAATTGGTATTTCCAAAACTGAGGAAGGGAAGGAGGGAGGTATTATTAGCCATTTGCAATGATATCCTTGAACAAATAACTAATAAAATAAAACATTATTTTGGCCAATATCTTGGGCATGAACAACCATTGCAGGGAGCATGAACAACAAGGTCAGGGATGAAAATTAAATGTTTCAATTTTAAACAGAACATTAGCCGTGAAGTTCATACATTTTTGCGACAGTATTACAAGTAAAATTATTATTACGAACACCTAGAATAATTATCAACCACAAAACGTCCAAGAATACAACTGAGAAAACTATACCTTTAAGCGACTATTGTCATTTTCAACATTTCACAGAACTTCAGAAACAGTTATATACTTCGTTCACCAATCAGTCATATTATCATTAGTTACAAACATTAAATAATAATAATAATAATACAGCATAATGTTTCTGCGCCATATACAAGTGTATCTGGCAGGTGTGGCAATTCAGAGACGCATTAAAGTATAAAATATTAATAAATGAGTTTTAAATAAAGAATATATATGACAAAGACTATAAAGCATTACAATAGTATTAATTTAAATAAACAAATAAGACACAAGTTAAATAATGAATAATAATAGGTAGAAGTGAATACTAAAATGTTTGTTATTTAAAGAGGAAATGCACGTTTAAAAAGAAGAGTATTAAGCTGCTTCTTGGAGCTGTTATGGCAACCCGCAGCACGCACGGCAATACGTGGATTGTTCCAGAGGCGCGATGCTGCGTGTCAGAATGCTCTGTCGTTTTGAGTCCTGACCAAGAAGATGGTCAGAACTTCCGTAGAGCAGACCATATCACGTAAACATGCACCATCATCTCTGTGGTTTTCTGATTCAGAAGATTTCTAAATCTGCCAATATGGTGGAGATGGTAATATGCTACTCGACACACATGCTGTACATGGCTCTTTATACTTTATGCTCTATGTGCGGCATAGAGATGTTGTCCTTAATGTGAGGCGAGCATATCATAATAGCCTCTGTTTTTGTCAGAATTATTTTTAGTTTAATCATGAGCATCAATTCTTGTATTTCAACGACACATGTTCGTTTGCGCTTCACAGTCTGTGTTGTGTCAGATGAGTCGGGATCAGATCTAGCTTCCACGATTTACAGGCCGACTTGCTGAGCAATTTTGTGATTTGGTTGTGGTGGGCAGGAACACTGATAGACGTGAGGAGATACCACGGGGTTCATCCAGGCACATAGGTGTGTGTCTATCCTGGATATCAAGATCGTGTATGATAGTGGTAATTGTGATAGTGAAATAATTGCTGAAAATATTATGCAGTTGTTCAAGGTGGTCGTATTCTGGCAGCGCAGCGTATGGCCGCAGGGAGCCAACTGTCTGGAACTGGGCTTTTTGGTTGCCAGCCTGGTCGTGATTTTTTTTTAGAATAAAATGTAGATCTGGCAGTGTGCAGCATTCTCTTCGTTTTCTCTCTTTGGTTGTTGAAAATCTCTGTGTCAACGGTGATCCTGGAGAATCTCCAACGTCGCTCCAACCGGCGCCTCTCTTTCCTGGCTGAGAAAAAAAAACGGTCATCCATCCATGGCACATCAGGTCGGATGGTGAGACATTTCGTCTTCAGCGGTGCGTGTTTGTCAAGCAACTCACTAAGGACATGGTCATACTGACATACCAATTCTTCTAGAGAATGTTCAGGCTTTTTAAGTAGGTAGAAGTTAATAACGTCCGACGAACATGACAATGTATTAATCGCCTCAACCTTGCGGTATGTTCTCTCTTCGCGTTTAAAATGCTGCTTACGATTGGGAAGGTGGCAATGCACTGCGCGGTGATCTGAAATCAAACCGGCATACAATGTGTCAGCCACACAGGAATTCACACGGTCTATCACAAGGTCTAGAATGTGGCCCTCTTGATGTGTCGGCTGTTGGACATGCTGCGTCATGCCGTGACAGTGCAGCATGTCACGGAATCGTCTCAATTGCATATCACGGGGAACATCAAAGTGGAAATTAAAATCGCCAACTATGACAAGCTCATTTATCTGTGTTGTATATATCTGTCCAGAATAACTGCAAACTCGTAGAAAAGGTCAGCAACCGATGATCCGTTCTTATTAGTCGGTGGTGGTCGGTAGACCACGAGCAAAATTATGCTTTTTCCATGAGATGTTAATGTTAAGCTCATGTCTTCAAAAGAGCGAATATCAATGAAAATGTTCACAGCTGTTGTTTCGGTTGAATCTTTATGAAGTATACCAATGCCACCACCGTGACGACTGGATCTTGGGTGGTGGATCAGTATGTAGCCAGGTGACGTAAAATCTCATCTCTGATTACACGGAGGTCAGGGTCTTTGTTAGAAAACCAGGTTTCGGATGGAACAAAAATGTCTAAATTGTGTTCATGAATGTAGCCTAAAGTGTCCGTTGTCTTACTGCGAACGGATCTTGTATTCATGAGGCACAAGGAGACTTGTGTAGTCGGGCAAGTTGAGGATTGCAGGAAAGTTTCAAAGGAATCAAACTGTCATGCATTTGTGAAGCTACTAAGCCTACTATGTCCACTTCGTTTGCGTTATGCGTTGTTGGCCTATGGCCGTTCACTGTAGCGATACGTTGTTGTTGTTGTCGTTCAGTTAAGTCCGCCACTACGCCAGTGGTGTCGATACCAGTAGACGGCTTTGGCCATCAACATTGTCTTAGACCACCAGTGGTCCCTCTGTGGGTTGGCCTTGTGTAAAAATACCCATTCTTTTTACGCAATTATTGCGTGAAAACTATTCGTTCACATATCCACCACTGTCTGTATTGCCAGGTACTCATTTATACAGCTGAGAGAACTGTGGCAACGTGGGGTGATCAAACTTGCCAAAGGTTCGAAGCGACAGCATTGGGATCTGAAACCGGGTTCTCTCGATTGAGAGTATGGCATGTTAATTTTTTAAATATGGAATTCATAATTGGTATTTTGGAATTAGCATTTTTGAGGTAGAATTGGAATTAGTTTGTGTAATTGGAATTGATATAGTGTAATTGACCCCCCCCCTAGTCTGGTCTTCGTACCCACAATTCTGGATACAGCTTGTTTCTGAAAGACTTGCACCAACCATTATTTATATCTAGTTTCGTATATTGTATATATATATATATATATATATATATATATATATATATATATATATACACCCTGATTTTCTGCCGCCAGGGGAATGATAGATGGGCATATCTTTCAGGGGCGTTCGTGTGCCTACGCTACGATCACATCACTGATCAAATTCATAATAAAATTGCTTTGGCAATTCTCAATAAACATGAAGATGAACTGTGAACTATGTCAGTGAACGAGTGGCGACGTGTTTATTTGGCACTGTACCCGGCAACAATCGCTGATGCTGGCGAGATTCACTAATACGCCTCGTGTAAGAACCAGATAAACAGTCTTAAATACAATTTAGTATGCAATACCAATATGACACTGGGGTGAAATAGCATGCTTCCATTTCGTAATAAATCTAATAATTTTCGCGAAGCGAAAACAACGTACAAAATGCCTAAACCCAAGACGTTACAAATAAGCGAAAATACGAATTAATCATCCGCATGAATCGATTTTAAGTGGTGCATCATGAATTTATGCTTCGGTCAAGATCAGTTGAAAGATGAAGCGAAACAATTATTAATTCTACGTATTGTCGTTTTCTATGTTTAATCAGCTTTCACACCGCGTGTTTCAATTCATAATATTCGGCTGCTCAGATACAGGTTACTATTTTCGATTCATAGGCTTGTTGGACCAGTAGTGGTCGTCATCATAGCATGTGTATGCATGCATGTATTTTACTCAGTTCAACATTCAATAGTATGTGACATTTAAAATAGTGCTGCTGACCATAGTTGACTCGTATAATAAGCTATATAAACTGCGTATTGACTTATAAACAGCGCATATGGGGACGCCTACCTAAATATATATATATATATATATATATATATATATATATATATATATATATATATATATATATATATATATATATATATATATATAAATTGTAATAGTTATACCATATTTCTTATTTATTCATCATAATATTATCAATATGTATTGATCCGTGTGTTATTATAATTTGCTATGAGTAATTTATCGATTTTGTCGGAACAAAACATGTCGATACGTGTTGTATCACTTGTATATATTTAAATAAAACAACCTGATAAACTTGCCGGGTTGATGTTCCATACCTGATTTATTTCTTATAAGAAATCTCTATGATGGAAGAACACCAAATGGTAGCTTATTGAAAAAAGATGTTGAAAGAAAGACTAATTCATACCACTTTTAGACACCAAATACACATAATATGTGCATAAGTAGCAGTGCCTGTTTTTTGCTTCTTAGTATTTAACCTGACACGTGTATTGTCACCAGGTGTCAACCCACGAGATGTCTGCGGCACCAAGACAGGAGTGTTCATTGGCTGTATTACGTCAGAGTCCCACGAAGTGTGGACACTCGACATGGACAAGATCAAAGGCTATGAGTTGACCGGCTGCACAACATCTATGTTTGCCAACCGCTTGTCATTCTTCTTTGACTTCAAGGGTCAGTCATCTAAAGATGTACATTGTAGTCTGCATTATCATTTTCAAATGTATAAACAGGGTGATTTGAAATCATCATCTTTACTAAAAAAAAACAAGTTGTCCTATCCATATATGACTGCTGATTAAACTTTCTCTTCTGCAAATCATAAATATGTGGCAACAATTGAGCAAGAACTTTTAATTTAACTTTTTGAGAGATTATGAAATTTAAAATATGACGTATGAGACAGCAATGGCTCATTGTACTAATTTAAAGTTTGATATATCATACAATGATTGCTATTTATACTCACAATATTAGGGGATAACTGCCCATAGTTAAATGCAGTAGGTAAAATTATTGAGGGAAAAGTTTGTTTCTCACCAGAAATGAATAGGAATGCTTTGGTTCATATTTGTTAATCACAATTCATGTTGCAGGGCCAAGCTACACAACAGACACAGCTTGTAGTTCAAGTCTGCTGGCGCTTGATCAAGCATTGCATGCCATTCGTTCTGGTCAGTGCGAGGCAGCCATTGTTGGGGGCACAAGTCTGTGCCTCAAGCCACAGATTGCGCTACAGTTCCAGCGTCTCGGAATGCTGTCACCAGGAGGCGCCTGTCGTTCGTTCGATGCATCGGGTACTTGTATTTTTATTTCTCTCTTAAAAAGATGCATTTATCTACAAAAGAGTTTTAACAAGATGGCAAGTGGATAAGAAGTCATTGGCTTAATGAGTGTCCAACAATTTTATTATTTATGTATATCCCATCCTTATCAGATATCTGTAAATTCTATTTTTAAACATATTCACACTACTAGCATTAACACAATCATTTGACAGTTTGTTCCATTAATCTATCACCCTCTGTGAGTACTTTCTTATGTCTATCCTACACTGTTCCTTAACTAATGCTGCTTTGAGTCTTCTGGTTCTACTGCCACTGGCTTCTTTAAATAAGTCCAGCAATCTGTAGCTGTCTCGTTCTTCAGCAAATTATTTCAATCTCTATTCGCTGGATATGTTCTCATCTCTTTATATTTGTGTGATGTTCGCATCCGGAGATGAATAAGTATTACACGTCGTTCGGAAACAACAACTACTTTAATCACATATATTTGGATACATTTGCTAGTCTACGCCAGTGGGCTGACGTATATCGACGTTGACCTAAAACCCGCCTGACAGCTCTGTCTGGCGGCTACGGGGAGCATGCATTGACTGATAGCAGGTTATCACAATTTGCCTTTGTTGAAGTTCCTCTTCCATTTTATTATATGTATTCGCTGTTTTTGCTTTTTTATTAAAATAGATCTGGTTACTGGAACCCATAGGTTCGTGTACTTTAACATTATCAACTTATTAATTTTGAGAAGACAAAATTAAATCAAACACATTCCTACCACTGCCGGTTTTACATCTTCCTCTTGTCCTATGTTTGGACAACAATAAACTACTCTTATTGTTAATGTTGAGTTTTTGGTAACTGTGTTACACCAAATCGCTTCCTCACAATCTGCTTCACTTATCAGCATTATTTCACAAGCTTTGGTTGATTCATCAGTATATAAAATTATTCCAACTCCCCTTCTCTCTCACATATCCTTCCTAAACATTACATAAACTGTCAGTGCTAACTCAGCATCAAATATTTTAGCCCATGATTCCGTGACACCTATTTCTCGAGGTCAATATTTGCTGCCATAATGTCTAACTCGCGTTTTTATTTACTATTCTCCTGGCATTTAAACATCACGTCAACCACTCATAACTTCGTAAATAATTGACATACAATAATACAATTGGTATCCCAATAAAGGGGAAAATATACCGTTTAACAAGATACATATAATTCCATCATGTCAACATGAACCTTATGGTCCAAACCGTGGTGACCCGTCACATATCTGCTACCATAAAGTCTAACTCGTATTTTTATTTCCTATGCTCCTGGTATTTAAACATACACATCTAAGTTCATTTTCCGACATAATTGGTGAACATATCTTTGTATGTGTATTTGTACTCCTTTGAGATTTACGCACCCTTCCTAGTCAGATAAAGCCCATCTCTCATGAAAAGTCATCTCCTCCCACAACGTTTGACCACATGTCTACGAAGCCTACTCCCCCCTCCATCCATGTCTTCTCTATTAAAGGAGACCAATAAGTTTTTGTATATTAAATACTTGAATTTGCTTTTTGTAAGTGTCATAATCAAATAAATATGCTTTACTAAAATACATATATGTTGTAATGAAATATATTTGCAGTAATAAAATATATTTCTTGTAGTAAACAAGTGTTTCTGACGACCCTGGGTTACAGGTGATGGCTACTGCCGCAGTGAGGCGATCGTTGCTGTCTACCTCCAGAAAGCCTCCGTTGCCAAGCGCATCTACGCCACTTTCGTCCATTCAAAGACCAACTCTGACGGAAAGAAAGAGCAAGGTTTGCAAAATCACATCAGCGTTACTTGGTTAATTTCATCGTTTTTAATTCAAGCTGCTATTTCTGCATTTTACAAATTTCGTAATTATTTAGTTAAGTGTTGTATATTATTCCATCCAACGTGTTTGTAAAGCTACCCACAATATTGAACATGTGACAACAGTATTTCTTTTGATCGATTTTGATAAACCTGTATTGTATATATTCTTGAATTCTCTTGGCCTTGACGTTTTCCTCAGTTTAAGCGTCATTCCTGACATGGCCGATGTGGTGGTCATGTGACTGACTCGGAAAGTTTGTAAAACAATATTCATATAATTATCAAACATGTCTACGTAGAAAGCTTGCCATGTGTTGCAGGTATAACATTCCCATCCGGTGAAGTTCAGAAAAGCCTGCTACTCGAAGTGTACAAAGAGGCAGGCGTCGACCCGTCGGAGGTGGCATACGTGGAGGCTCACGGCACTGGCACGAAAGCTGGCGACACCCAGGAAATGAACACTGTCGCCGACGTGTTCTGTATCAATGGACGCAAGGGCCCGCTCTTGATTGGTTCGACAAAGTCAAACATGGGCCACCCAGAGCCTGCGTCTGGTACATGTCTTATATTCAACAGTTAATATATGGATATGAATGTGCCATATTATTAGTTACATTACAAAAAGTAAACAATTTCATACAAATAGGAAAATCTGAAAATATAGTATGTTGCAAGATGATTATCAGTTGTAACTACCAAAAGCATTTATTCATTCGTATTGCTACCAATTAATATATTCAGTGCACTGTTTCAGTCTAGAATCGCTTTCTGTTTGCTCGTTTTTGGTTCAATGTTTACTTTCGGACATGGATTAAAATTGTCTAAAATGCTAATAACTGTCTTATATTTTTCAGTATTATAAATGCATGCATGTGTACTAACACCAGTGCCATGTCTGTAGGTTTGGCAGCCCTAGCTAAAGTTCTTATCGCGATGGAGGACGGTGCCATTCCTGCCAACCTACATTTTACTACTCCCAACCCTGACATTCCGGGACTGTCAGACGGACGTATGAAGGTTGTTACAGAACGCACGGAATGGAATGGCGGCTATGTTGCCATCAATTCGTCCGGCTTCGGAGGATCAAACGTTCACGCTTTGATGCAGTCTAATCTGAAAGCATCCTCGCTGGCACACGCTGCCTCCAATATGCAGAGACTTTGCACGTATGCTGGACGCACACAGCAGGGACTTGAACAACTGCTCACCAAAATGTGCACAGAACATGCACACAGCGTTGAAGCCCAAGCCTTGCTTCAGGAAACGGCTGCCATGCCAGCATCGACCCACCCCTATCGTGGTTACACAATACTCGACAAGGAGCCCGCTGTTCAAGAGGTGCAGGTGGGTTGCGTTAAACCCTCAATATGTGCTTGCTTATATGAAAGAAACGTTGATTTTAAAGTTTTGACGTTTTTGTCTGGGCAGTAGTAGTAGTAGTAGTAGCAGCAGCAGCAGCAGCAGCAGCAGCAGCAGCAGCAGCAGCAGCAGCAGCAGCAGCAGCCGCCGCCGCCATTGTTTTATTTAACAATATAACAATACATAAAACTCAAATACTTCCACAATTCCATGTGGTTAAAATGGTTGGAGGTTTCAAATAATTCTAATTGCATTCTGTACATCGAGGGTTTGAACAGTGCATTGAATGAGGGTAGTCATCTAAGAATTGTTTACATTGTATTTAAACTTTGACCTATGTTTGATATTCTGTATCTTATTCCATATTTTTGTAATTATGTTTAGGCAACTTAGACGAAAACTGTGTTCTAGGTCTCTATTTTGTAAGAAGTTTGTAGTGTCTAGTGATTTCGTTTATAATGTTCTTTCCATGTTAAATGTGTGTATAAGATTAATGTAGTCCTGGAAATTTCACAGATTCTTCTCTTGTTATGCTTGCCATCCTGGTTAATGATGTCATTGTTTATTTTAATAATGTTGTTTACATTGGTTCTGATGTTTACAGGGCTAGAAATTTTTTTGACATTTAGAGATAATTTATTTTATTTTAACCAATCATACACTTGTTTTAATTAGTGATTCATATTATTACTTAAATCATCAATATGTGAACCTGATTGGTAAACGGTTGTGTCATCAGCGAAAGTTTAGAGACGTAGATTTGATTATGTCATTAATATAAACTAGAGCCCTAGAAAGGTAACTGGTCCTAATATGGATCCTTGAAGTACTCTGATTTTCAATGACGATTTGCTTTTTGTTTATCTCAATATCTTGTTTGTGGTTAGATAGGTAACTGGCAAACCATTTATTGCTCATTCCTCTTATTCCATAGTGATTTAACTTATACAGCAACACGTTGTGATTAATGTCCTTAAGCAAGTGTAATATTGGATGAATAGTAGAGTGCTTTGAGTGAAATCCGTATTGGTGTTTATATAGAATATAAAAGTTTTTTAAAACATTACTAGTCGTTGCACATAATTTTGTCCATTATTTTAGAGAGGAGGGTAGAATACTTCTGTCTATATTTGTTAAACATTTCCTTAATTCCTGATTTCAAAACTGGAATTATTTTTGTTTGCAACAGTTAGGTTATCAGGACTATGCCTGTAACGAAGGATTGGTTTATTATACGCTCAAGTGGAATGGTTACTTCGTGTTTAATATCTTGCACTAATTTTGATATATACTGTCGAAACCCTCACTGCATTTCGTGTTTAATGTTTGCACTACTTTTTTAATTTCATTTACATATGTTCGTTGCATGAACAAATTGAGAGCATTATTTCCTCAGAGGTGTGTAGTGATTCACCTACGGCTTTACCTATTCCAATAAAAAAGTTATTTTATATGCAGTGTTGTCTTGTTTGTTTGCAGCAGTGAGACGATGCCTGCTACAGTCTGATCAGTATGCAGTGCTGTCTTGTTTGTTTGCAGCAGTAAGACGATGGCTGGTCCAGTCTGGTCTGTATGCAATGTTGTCTTGTTTGCAGCAATGCACGAGTGCGGAGAAGCGCCATATGTGGTTCGTGTTTGATGGCATGGGGGCGCAGTGGCATGGCATGGGACGTGACCTCATGCAACTGGACGTGTTCCGTCAGTCTATCATGGAGTCGGACGCAGTGCTGCGACCTTATGGCCTCCAACTGTATGACCTTCTGATGACTGGTGATGACGACGCCTTCAACGATATACTGAACTCTTTCGTTGGCATTGCTGCTATTCAGGTAGGTTGGCATTGCTGCTATTCAGGTAGGTTTGTATTGCTGCTATTCAGGTGGTTTGCATTGCAGCTATTCAGGTAGGTTGGAAATGTTTTTATCCAGGTGTAGGTTGGCATTGCTGCTATTCAGGTAGGTTGGCATTGCAGCTATTCAGGTAGGTTTGCATTGCTGCTATTCATGTAGGTTTGCATTGCAGCTATTCAGGTAGGTTGGCATTGCTTTTATCCAGGTGTAGGTTGGCATTGCTGCTATTCAGGTAGATTGGCATTGCTTGTATCCAGATGTAGGTTTGCATTTTTGCTATTCAAGTATGTTTGCATTGCTGATATTCAGGTAAGTTGGCATTGCTTGTATCCAGGTGTAGGTTTGCGTTACTGCTATTCAAGTAGATTTGCATTGCTACTATTCAAATAGGTTGGTACTGCTGCTATTCAGGTAGGTTTGCATTGCTACTATTAAGGTAGGTTTCCATTGTTGCTATTCAGGTAGGTTGGCATTGCTTTTATCCAGGTGTAGGTTTGCATTGCTGCTATCCAGGTAGGTCTGCATTGCTGCTATTCAGGTAGGTTTGCGTTACTGCTATTCGGTTAGGTTTGCATTGCTGCTATTCAGGTAGATATGCATGGCTGCTATTCTGGTATGTTTGCACTGTTGCTATTCATGTAGTTTTGCACTGGTGCTATTCAGGTAGGTATGCATGGTTGTTATTCTGGTAGGTTTGCATTGCTGCTATTCAGGTAGGTTTGCACTGTTGCTATTCAGGAAGGTATGTATGGCTGCTATTCTGGTAGGTTTGCACTGTTGCTATTCTGGTAGGTTTGCACCGTTGCTATTCTTGTTGGTTTGCACTGTTGCTATTCATGTAGATTTGCACTGTTGCTATTCATGTAACTTTGCACTACTGCTGTTCTGGTAGGTTTGCACTGTTGATATTCAGGTTGGTTGGCAATGCTTGCTGCTATTCAGGTAGGTTTGCACTGCTGCTATTCAGGTAGGTTTGCATTGCTGCTATTCAGGTAGGTTTGCATTGCTGCTATTCAGGTAGGTTGGCATTGCTTGTATCGAGGTGTAGGTTTGCATTGCTGCTATTCACGTAGGTCTGCATTGCTGCTATTCAGGTAGGTTTGCGCTACTGCTATTCGGGTAGGTTTCCATTGCTGCTATTCAGGTAGATATGCGTGGCTGCTATTCTGGTATGTTTGCACGGTTGCTGTTCATGTAGTTTTGTACTGGTGCTATTCAGGTAGGTATGCATGGCTGTTATTCTGGTACGTTTGCATTGCTGCTATTCAGGTAGGTTTGCACTGCTGCTATTCAGGTATGTATGCATGGCTGCTATTCATTATTTTCTTTCCGATGCAAACAATAGATATTAATTGTATAGAATGTTTTCTATGTCGCGCAACACAATTATAACAATTGCAGAAATTTCAGAATTTTCTTGTTTGTGGGACATATTTAATATAATAATTAAAAGTGTCCGAGAAACATATATATACCATAAA
The DNA here is from genome assembly GCA_033239005.1 of Lamellibrachia satsuma. Lineage (NCBI taxonomy): Eukaryota > Metazoa > Annelida > Polychaeta > Sabellida > Siboglinidae > Lamellibrachia > Lamellibrachia satsuma. The sequence goes on from BSQZ01000004.1 coordinate 5,808,518, forward strand.
AAATTCATGTCGATAGGAAATGTTTTTGTCATGTGAAAGAGACTTTATGGATACTATGTAATTTTTTATCAGCTTTTTTGTTGCAGACCACATCACATTGGTGAAATTATATTAAATATATTTAAAATGAAACCAAAGACATCTTGTGGGCCTTTGCACCTATAAGAGTACTTGAAAACAAACCATTTCCAACTATAATAAACAAATTCACACAAGTGGTTTACTAAATATACTCGTTGATCACCGAAACTCTGTTTGGCATAGGCAGCGCCATATTTGTTCAGAATCCTACATCAAGAGTGCTGACCAGGTTTCTCACAACTGCAACTTTAAACGCCTGATTGTAGACGTAGACGATTTTAATCACATACTTGCCAATAAGTTTGGACATGCTGTTTGCATCTAAAATAAATTTATTTGGCAAGATAGTTTGACAGTTCTCTTAATCGAGTGTTTGCGTGTTGTCGAAGCCTTCGGCTGAGATACATGATCGGAGATTGTCTGTACCGCTTCAGGCTTTAATGAATGATGCTTACATCTGAATGCTGCACAGTATAGCATTGTAATAACTTTTGCTGCATATCAATCTAATGTAAAAGCAAATTAAAATGTAACCGCTTTAAAAATACACAGCAATGTCGGGGGTTAAGGGACTATTCGCCTCTGATTGGTCAAAATTGCAAACACTGATGCATATGTCAGCCTACACGAAAAATGACATAACACCAGAATCTTGCACTTTTAGAACATATTCCCAGTTAACCACTTGTGTGATATTCTTGATTGTAGTTACAAATGGTTAGTTTTTAGGCATTCTTATAGTGGCAAAGGCCCAAAAGAATGCCTTTGGTTTCACTTTAAATTCACAATACCTGGGTAGAGTACATGATAAATATGAAAGGTTGGTTTGTAGGTGGCTCTGGTGTGTGTGCTAAATGTTCTGGGCATCAAACCTGACGGCATTGTTGGCCACTCGGTCGGAGAACTCGGCTGTGCGTACGCAGATGGTGGACTAACAGCTGAAGAGACAGTTCTGGTGGCCTACTGGAGAGGGCGCTGTGTGATAGAAGCCAACCTGCCACTAGGTGGCTTGGCTGCAGTCGGTATGGGTTGACACTGGTTTGATAGGCTTATGCCTTAGGCTACGTTGATTTTAATATTGTTCTGCTCCAGTGCATTTTGTTTACTTTATTGATTTTACCAGTACATTAGGTTTCGTTATGACAGTTTACATATATTAATGTATTATATCTTATATAAGTGGTTTTAATGGTAGGGCCTACATTAACCTATGAATTCACTATTCATTATGTAATTTTTTTTGGAAATAATCTGTTCTGAGGGAACTGTTATCATTGTTAGCAAAACTGGGATTGAGTTTTGGTATAGCGCACTTGTTGAAATTGTGTGGTTTACGTACCATGGGCTGCAGGTCTGACATGGCACGAGGCGAAGGAACGCTGTCCCAGTGGAGTAGTTCCCGCCTGTCATAACTCCACTGACAATGTCACCATTTCTGGGCCCGCGGAGTCTATCAGCCAGTTTGTGGCCGAGCTGAAAGAGGAGGGGCTATTTGCAAAGGAGGTGAAGAGTTCAGGGGTCGCATTCCACTCCCACTACATGCAGAGGGCAGCCCCAGCCCTCAAGGAAGCCCTCCTCAAGGTTAATATTATTAAATTTGTTTATGTTTTATTAGCAAGATTTGAAATGTGTTTAGTTGTTTAGCGAAGTTTAGCATATTATTGCTATTTAACAAGATTTAACGTTCGATTAATATACAAAGTGACTAACTTCTTTTGCTATAAGGACAAGGAGGCTGGTGTTTTTTTAAATAATGTATTGTTTCCTTGGAGAAAAGAGTGCTTTTGATCATGTCTTATGTCCTACCCACAGAGTACGTTTTAATCTAATCTAAAGCTTTTTTATTAATGGTATTTATTCCTTAGATTTTTGAAGAATGTTTTGCAATCAACATCTTCATGATCACTCAGTGTTGTATTGGGGTATATTGAAGGTGATCAAGGAGAACAGGGAGCGTACACCCCGCTGGATGAGCAGTTCTATCCCTGAAGAGAGATGGGACTCGGACTTGGCCCGCTACTCGTCGGCCGACTATTACGTGAACAACCTGGTCAGTCCGGTGCTCTTCCAGGAAGCTCTGCAGCATGTTCCAGCCGGTGCAGTTGTCATAGAGATTTCACCGCATTGCCTCCTGCAGGCAATCCTCAAGCGTTCGCTCAGTGCTGATTGTCTGTTCGTGGGACTGATGAAACGTAACCATGCCGACAACATAGAGTATCTGCTATCGAATCTTGGAAAGTAAGCAAATTACTGTTATTTGTAAGACTTTATTTAGGCAGCTAAACCAGCCAGAAATTAAACAGTTAGGTGTTTGGACATTGATATAGTCAATACGACACAAATGCTGTTTTCAGCAACGTATGCCGTATTCGGGAGCGAGTGCCTTATTTGGGACAAAATCCAACTGATGTAAAACACAATATAACAGCAGTAGAGAAGAAGCATATTAGCATCACGTTTATTGTTCATTAAGAGTCGATTGCCTCATTTCAGAGTTTACATGGCTGGGGTGGATTTCAACCCTCTTGACCTCTACCCAGCGGTCAAGATGCCAGTGTCCAGGGGAACGGCCATGCTATCCTCGCTCATCAAATGGGATCACGAACAGTTGTGGGATGTGCCCAAAGGAGACCAGTTCATCATTGACCTAGGGGGGTCAGGCAGTTCCATCTCCTTCGAGATTGATGCTTCCGCCGAGTCCAAGGACAGTTACCTCGTAGGACACAAGATCGATGGACGCGTGCTGTACCCCGCAACAGGGTACTTGGTGTTGGTGTGGCAAACTTTCGCCAAGATCAACAGGCGGTCGTACCAACAGTTCCCTGTTGCTTTTGAGGATGTACACATACACAAAGCCACCATCATGCCAAAGACAGGTAACTAAGTTTTGTAACAACCTCCATCTTCAATCAATATTCATGTGGCGTGTCTCTTGTCCCATGACAGGTGTCTCTTAGAAGTTTTGTTGTGCTCTTTCCTAGCCAGGTTGCTAGACCATCAATGATTTTTAATCTTTGCCGACTTCTCCTTCTTCCCCTCAGTCTTTCCCGTTGTCACTAAATGGTCTAGGTTTCTCTTGGGCATCTTAGGTGTTTGTTGTGATTAAACATGCTGCGTTAAAATCGTCAACTGTGCTTTGTTGATGTTGTTAAATATATTGATCTAGACATTTTGCTAAATTATCTTGTGGACCCAGACAATCTCATCGTTGGTTTCCGCCTTTACCCAGCAACAGATGTTGTTGACTATTGCTCCTCTTTGTAGTTTTTCAAACCATTGGTTTATCTTCACAGGTACACTTTTTGAGCTGTCCATTTGACTTTGTTGGCAAGTTACAGTAATATTTCAAAAACTTATTTCAGCTCTACATTATATGTTCACATTTGTAGGTGGAAATATTAGTGTCCTTATTTATATCACTATAAGAGTTCCATTGTTGTTAACCATTGGCTTGTTTTAAACATCTTTTAGAGTTGTTTTATTCCATGTATTTGCAGAAACGGTGAAATTGGACGTGAGCATCACGCCAGGCACTGGGATGTTTGAGTTATGTGAGGGTGAAGCACTAGTTGTGAGTGGACGCGTCTTCCAGCCAAGTGAACCTATCATTAACCTCCGGGTTTGCGACCCAGCAGACAAACCACAAGACCTGATCCGGTTCACCTCCAGCGACATCTACAAGCAGTTGCGACTCCGAGGTTATGACTACGGACCAACATTCCAGGGTATCCTCTCCGCCAGCAACAAAGGTAATTCCTAGAACACAATCTACTGGGCAGGGGGAGGGTCTGGAAAAAATTTACAGTAACATAATTTAGTCATGTTTTGATATCATGGTAACGACGACACAGGGCAACAGCCAACACCGCATACTCTCTCGCCCTTGACCCCGTCGCCGCTCTCCTGCGTGGAGTCGGGTGGGTGTCCCCCTCCCTTTAACACGTTCGCCCCTGAACGAGTCCCAGCAGTGATCTCAACATCATGTTACTGTAAAAAAAAGTTTGATGAACCATTAATTTCAGTTTCTCTTAATACTATCACCACATGTACTTCTGTTGTTACGTTCACTTCCAGTAGAATTCGGAGGTGATGTTCTATTTCTAACAACACCCGAGTCCCAGTTCATTAGTCCTGGTCTATCACAACGCGTAAATCTGTTGTGTTACTTTCACTTCTAGCAGAATTGATTTTTGCGGCAACAAGAATAATAATATGTTATTATTAATAATAATGCCAGCTTGGCAGTACAAATGTTAATCAATTATTCAATGGAAAGAAATCCAGTTCAGAAATTATCAGTAAAGTTATTGTCTGCACAAAAAAATCATTGTCCACAGCACAGATTCTTCATCGTGTGTCATGTCAACGAAATAATTTCCACAGCGATGCTTGGGTCGTTTACATGTCGCTCACATCCTATAACTACAAGAACATAAAAATGCATAATTATATAATGATACATCGATTCTGAGGTAAGGCTGACCTACATATCCAGCACAATGGGTAGTTGATGTGTGCGTAGGCCACATAGGGTGCACGACTGTTTCGGCAGCGGTATCAGGGAGGCTGACCTTGTAGAGGAACAAGAACAGCACGAGCAAGTTCACTTTTGGTAAGCCATTCTGACAGCCGAGCAAATCTCGCCCAATGAACAGAGGCACGTGCGTATGGCAGCCAAGCGTGAACGACTTGGCGGGGAAGACAGGCATGTATGGCCCGTCCCGCCCGTCAGACCAGCCCAGCTGCAGGTGGCTGAAATGGCGCGAGTAATGGTTGTTCCATTTCGGGGGCCATCTCACTGGTGTTGATATGCTTCGGAAATTGAGTGATGCAAAGGATTGAGACTATCCAGCCAGTCGGAGCTACGATAGCTTGAACGTGCCATTTGCAAAAATAGAACCAAAATGCCAGGAAAAAGTCGATAAATGACCGTTGAAACACCTGTAATGGCTAATGTGACTGCGCTGGTCTCGGCACCAAATGTGATATCACGGTAACGACGAAACTATATATATATATATATATATATATATATATATATATATATATATATATATAAACGCGCATCCGGTCAATACGCATTGACCCCGCAACGCACGTTGACCGCATCATCCAAGCTGACAGGTTGGGATCATGCTGTGTACCAGTTGCCATCACAACTACGTAAACTTACCACATATATATATATATATATATATATATATATATATATATATATATATATATATATATATATATATATATATATATATATATATAATCATAAATTAGTTTACTAAAGAGGGCAACAACCAAAGCTGCATACAAATTTTACAACACAACACCGCGTCGTCTCTCGCCCTTAACTCTGTCAATCATGAGGGGTGTCACAACGGGGCGAGGGGGATCAATGCAACATTTTGTAAGGAAATGTCATTGGAAAGTCTGGAAGTATGTATCCCCAATTTTGAATATAAACATTGTATTGAAATGAGTGAGATTATAGAAGTTGAAAGGGCAAAGTAGCAGGTCTATCATGTCGACATGAATTACTACATATATATATATATATATATATATATATATATATATATATATATATATATATATATATATATATATATATATATATATATATATATATATATATATATATATATATATATATATAATAGTAAATTGATAATATATATTTAACTTGATATGATTTACTAACAATGAAACAAAGGACTGATATCTTCAACATATTTATCAACATAACTCATGATTCGTATTGTCTCTTATGAAATATGATCATGTTATCTGTGGAAATTACGTCTGTTTAGGTGTCTTAGGTGATGACGGCTACCTGGTGTGGAATGACAACTGGGTGACATTCCTTGACACGATGCTTCAAATACAGATTCTGAGTGACGCGGGTCTCCAACTACCAACGCGCATCCGGTCAATACGCATTGACCCCGCAACGCACGTTGACCGCATCATCCAAGCAGACAGTGACCACACAGGTTGGGATCATGCTGGGTACCAGTTGCCATCACAACTACGTAAACTTACCATATAGAGTTACCTATGGCAGATCATAAGCAGCCACGTCCTCAGGGTTTTGGAAAGAGGGTATTTCTGGGATAATTTCTGAAAATGTTTACAGATAAAACTGCATCGTCAGCTTTAGCCCCTGTTCGTTGATGTCATGATATGTAATATGTGAATAGTTTAAGCAATATCCGCTGTCGGTTTAAAGGTGCTTAATCAATTGTATTGTTTTGCTAGTCTCATTTCAAATTAAGTTTGTGAAAAACCAAACCTACCTAGCATCCACTACAACATGCTAGCTCGTTTGTGCAACTTTTGTATGTAGTTTTTGTGAAATCATAATATAAACTAATAAATTAGTTATTGCTTTTTCATGCATTTACCGAAGTGAAAATTGTTGAACTTTGTCATGTGATCGGCGACAGGATGGAGGTCACGCCCTAGATCAGCATTGACCCACACAGTGTTTACCATTCTGGATATCCGCTTTTTTGATCCGTTGCACAATTGTATGCAGTTGTAGTCACATGTCACACACATATAACAATATTTAACAAGATTGCCATCCGATTGCCATCCAAAATACAAGTTCCAGTAAACCCGCTGTATGAACACAACATTTGGTTGCCACTCTTGTTTACAACAGTATTGCTTGATGAATGTTAATTTGTATTTTACCTTTAATTGTCATCAAATGGAATATTGGAAAGCAACCGTGGGAATAGGTCATGGCGACTGGCTGGGGTTTATTAGATTCTGGGTGCATGGGTGACACCTCTGTGGGGGTTTCCAACTGGAGCTGCATGGGTCTACCTCTGGTGGCTAAACATTCTTTTACTCAAGGATGGTAACACTATTAAGGGCATCGTCGTCCATCTGTTTTTTTCTTTGCATTGCTACTTCCAATCACAGGTGGCCAACGGTGCCATGTGTGTGTTTGTTCCAGCTGCCAGAGCGCAAGTAGACCACGTACTGAACGCATGCGTGGCTGGTGGAGTTCAGATAGTTGGTCTGCACACCACCGTGGCGCCTCGGCATCAGCAGCAGACTGCCCCAGTGCTTGAGAAGTTCCAGTTTGTGCCTTACAATGAGGACAATATGTTGTCTGACGAGGATGATCTCGTCAAGTACTTGCGTCTGTGTAAGGCGTACATCCGACGTGGTCTCCTACAACTACTGGACAGTGGTTTCACGGAAAACCTGCCTAATGTTGGCGTCCTGAAGCAACAGCTCGCTAAGATGAAGGTGGACGATGTTTTAGACATTGACTCGTCCATTGAGACACTGGCGAGTGATCCAAAATGTGTTCTAGCCACCATGTTGCAACAGATCTTCTCTCCGGAGAAAAACGATTTGTTCGTCGAGAACATCCGTGATATGTTGGTGTCATTGCGTGGCAAGCTCACTGAGGACAAGTTGCTCGGCAGTGCGATGACGGACCGCATGCTGAAGACGTGTCTTGACGTTGTTCTGGAAAATTGTGGCAGCACTAAACTGAAGGTTGTTGAGTACGGTGCGGCCGACAGTCGCGTGTACCAATCCGCCGTTGCACAGCTGGAGACGCAACCCTTGATGAAGCTCGACTACACAGCCGTAGACGGCAACATGAAGAACGTGGACACTGCCCACTTGGAAAGTTTCAATGTGAAGCCGGTCGAGTGGAAACTAGGCGGGTCACCTTCAGAACACTTGGGCAATGCCGATGTGACAATTGCATGTAATGTTCTTCACAAAGAAGCTGATCTTGTGATGGCAATATCATCGTTGATGACACTAGTGAAAGACGGAGGTTTCCTGTTGGTGCAAGAACCGACGATAAACTTCATTGTTCCTCTAATGCTTGATGCTGTAGCGAATGAATTCAGCATCAGCGACGCTGACAGACGGACATGTGGACCATTCTGTGATTCGCCAACGTGGATGAACCTGCTCAAGTCGGCTGGACTGGAAGTCATTGCACAGAAGTCTGACGGCCTCATCAACACATTGTTCCTGTGTCGCAAGTGTACGACCAATGCGTCAACACAGCAGCAGACAACCATCGACGTGTCGAGTACCAACTTTGAATGGGTTGAGGAGGTCAAGACTGCCCTGGTCAGTGTGGATGATCGACCAGTAGGTCATAATGTTTGGCTGAAGGCGGACAGGTCATGTAATGGCATCATCGGCATGGTGAACTGTTTACGGCTGGAGCCTGGGGGTGACAAAGTCAGGTAAGGGTGTAACACTGGAGTGGCTTTGTTGGAATAAATAATACAAATAATCTTCATGGTCAACACATTATGTGGAAATAAATTAAGAAGACATGTGACCCACTGGCCTGGGGCACTAGCAGTCTTGGGAAATCACTAGTCCTCTATTATTGGCGGGCATCACTGGCATAACCGGCATTCAATATTTTGATGCAAAGTGTTGATGGTGAACCTACAATTCTCCATAAAAATAAAATTAATATGTGATTATATAATCTTATTTTCTTCTATTTTTGTTCCACGTATAAACTTATAAACACACAACTGAAACATGTATTAACAACACTGCTGAAACTAAAATGTTAAGACACTATTATAATAACATGAAATCCTTCAGTATGTTGGCAGCAGCATCGTCCTTACTCAGTCTTAAACTCGCCAGATGGCTGATGCTCCATCCCTCCCTCTGCCCCCTTCCTGGAGCCTGTTAACTTTTTCATGGCAGGTTGATGGTCAACAGATGAACTCTTGTGATCCGACCATTAATCATATTCTTGAAAATGGCTTTCCGGCATCATATTTGCTTTTGTGCACAAGTTTAAATTTATTCAATAGTCATTTTTGGAGAAGTGCCCAAAAAGTCCCTGTTTACATATGTAATCAAGGCAATTGGATATTGTATGTAATAAACTATTTCGCTGTGCATTATTTATGCCTACCACGATAGATGGTATTCCTTTCAGATGCATCTTCAATGGAAGTTTGGATCAAAGCCAATCGATGCCAGCAGTAGAAGGCAGTCTGTTTGAAAGTCTAGTTCACAAGGACCTAGTAATGAACATCTACAGAGATGGGAAGTGGGGTTCCTTCAGACACATTCCTCTTCACAAAGGTAAATCATCACGACACTTCTATTTTTCAAGCCACAGTTGAAAGTGACAGTAACCAGCAACAGGCAATTCTTTTTGACTGTCCTCTACATAGCCAATATATATTAAGTTAGAGTTAGTTATCTTGTGCCATACATGAACATGCAAGTTTACCACATTCTTATTAACTACATACTAGTTTACTGCATTTAGTTTTTTAAACAGCCTTTACTTAGACAAAATGTCTTCATATGAAATACATGACAGTGTTAGACAAAATGTTGATATGAAATACATAACAGTGTGTAACACAATTGCACTTTATGCAACCTATGTATGCTTACATACACCGCATTGTCCATGATATTTCTGATACCGTTGATCAGTTAGTTCAAAAACAGAATCAACAGATATGTAGCAAGGATGTGCAACATATAGACGAACAATTGTTTGTCTCTCAACAAGTCAATGATTTCCTTGACCGCTAGTGTCATACAGGACCTGTTACATTAGAAGGCAACTTTAATGGAAGATATATGTGAGTCGACTAAAGACAAAGAAACTGTGTGGTGTCACAGAAGGCCGTCACGTGATCAAACGTACGGAACATGCGTACGTGAACGTGTTGACCCGGGGTGACCTCTCAAGTCTCAAGTGGATCGAGTCGCCCCTGAAGTACTTTGTTCCTGCCGACCACCAAAACAAGGAGCTCTGCAGCGTGTACTACGCATCCCTCAACTTCCGAGACATCATGCTGGCTACAGGCAAACTGCCCCCAGACGCCATCCCAGGTTTGTTACATGTTTAAGGTTCCTGTTGTGTTAAGTGGTTATATTAGTAGATGTAGTACAGTAACGTTTTCATTCACTAGAACGAATATATCATTGATTCTGAACAGTTATAATATAGTTTGATTGGTGCTATGTTTAGAAATGTAAGTCACTGTTTTTGGTGTTTTCCTGCAGTATGGCTGACAATGATTAAGGATTGGTTGGAACATAAACAGCAATGAATGGCCACTTTGATTGCCATTGGCCAAAGCCAAAATTTACGTGGTTTACAATTATAATAATGTTTTAATTCAGACATATTTATTGTTTAGGAAATAGATAACACTGTTATGGTGCCATCTTTTGATCACATATTTTGACCACATATTTACAAAAAGCCAAAGCATAATGTTCACCCGAATTGAGCAGTCATTAGCTTATTTCCAACTTGTATGTTTCTATTCAATTCTATTGGACTCCAGCTATAAATACTTTAATAAGATGACAAATAATTTTACAGTATAATGAAGGTTAGCACTTTATAGGTATGCCATTATATAATATGTAACGTATGCATGTTTTTATTGCAGGTGGTACAGCCACCAAGGACTGCATTCTTGGCATGGAATTCGCAGGTCGTAACCCAGCCGGCAACAGAATTATGGGATTGGTTGCAGGCAAAGTAAGTAAAAATGTGGGTTCAAAGTAAAAATGTCGGCTCAATGTACAAATTACTAGTGAATACTAATTAATTGGCTACACTAACTATGGTGTCTTTAACTATGTACAGTTAGTTTGATGGAACTGTCTGTGTCCAGGGCCTTGCGTCCAGCGTAGATGCTGACCGCCGCTTCATCTGGCCAGTGCCAGACCACTGGACCCTTGAGCAGGCCGTCTCCGTTCCCGTTGTGTACTCGACTGTCTACTATGCCCTGGTGGTGCGGGGGCGCATCAAGAAGGGTGACCGTGTGCTCATCCACTCTGGCAGTGGAGGTGTTGGTCAAGCAGCCATCTCGGTGGCACTACATAGAGGCTGTGAAGTCTTCACAACTGTCGGGTCAAAGGAGAAGAGGGAATACCTGAAGCAGAAGTTCCCGCAGCTCGAGGACAGCCACTTCGCGAACTCGCGGGATTTGTCGTTTGAGTGGGACATCATGCATGGGACCAATGGGATGGGCGTGAATGTTGTGCTCAACTCGCTGGCGGAGGAGAAGCTACAAGCCAGTCTCAGGCTGCTCGCACCGCACGGACAGTTCCTCGAGATCGGCAAGTTTGACTTGTCCAACGACAGCCAACTGGGTAACACATTTCTTGGTACTTTTCCCTCATACTAAACAATTTATACTGGACGAATCATCAAATATATGTTGCATAATTTTAAGAAATACATATAATCGATAAGCAATGTTGTGTAAAATAAGTATTTCAGTTTGTTAAATGATACATTGTTACATTTCAGTTTCAAAATGTTATCTACCACCTTTGTAGCATGTAATTTTGTTTACCAAGAATTTCTAATGAATGCTTATAATCATTAAATAACTGTATTTATATGTTTAATAGACTTTTAGTTTGTAAGCAGAGTGATTGGCTACTGAAGATAGACACTAGCGAATGTAAAAATCTTTATCAATAGATTTATTGATTTGTTTTGTATGCACTTTGTATACGCTGGAGACCTGGGGCCGAAGTACTCGGTATTCGTATACTCATTTACTTCAGTACATTTTTGAAGTATTCGTAGTCGTTCTTATGGAAATTATGGGTCATGTACTCGTACTCATACTCATTATCAACGTATTCAGATGTTCTGAGTACTATTTGATATGATGCTGCGATAATTAACTATGATTTTATTTAAAACACAGTTGTAGTATTTGTAGTTAACAGAATGACAATAAATTTTTGTTTAAATACTTTCATAAAGTTTCCGAAATGTTCAAATATATTATTTCTTATTGATATAACAAAATTAGCTAAGGGCTTCTCTAAAGACAGCATATTTTCCCAGTCAGAAACCCATAGTTAGCGTTAAGCAAACAGTTTAGACTATAATCCTTGTGTTTGTTTAATTAAGCCATGAAGTGCACAACAAGGGGCCATTCATCAGTTTGCCTAAAAATACCTTTGTTGCTCCTACAAGGGACAATGTTAAGAACTAGCTGAGTCTATTTCCATGGTGACTCAAGTCACACAGCACAAGTTGTCTTAATTAAAATTAGCACACAACCCCTTTGTTACAGTTTGAACAAACCTTCTCACTAGTAGAATCAGTACAGTGATTACACATGTAATACTAATTCTGGAGAGAGACCAATACATGCAGTCTGTTAAAGTACTTGTATAATGGTTATATTTGTTAATTATAATAAATAAATTGTTAGTGTTTATACACTCGATGTATTATTTTATGTTATTGTTTTATAAGCCACATATTGTATACTATGCAGAGTAAACCTACATTTACACTGTCTGATTTTTTAATCCAGTTGCACAACGTGTTCTTGGTAAGTGTTTTATAGCGAGCAGATCATGTCTCTCTATATAGTCTACAAATCAGAAAGTGCTCAGAAGATAAATGCAATTAACAGTCAGGTGCTAGCGAAACTAAATCTCGGTTCCGAGAGAGCAGATATAAGTGAAGTGGTTTGTTGCCTCAGACCTTTTGCTAATTGCTTTATTTTATAACTTGCTTAACACTGAGCAGAGTTAACAACTGCCCACATTTTTGAGATCATTACAAAAATATTTGAAGTTTATTGGCTAGGTTTTTGTGACATGTGAACCCTCGGTAGTGAATGTTTTAAATGAGTGTACATATGCCGAGTATGAGTGACTCAAATGTGGGTTAATCAGAGTGTCTATCATGCCACATGTCTGATTAACTGCCTTTTCATAATCAATTGTTCCCGAATTATATAAATGTATTAACAAGTTTTATTTTTAAAATATGTTATTACTAATAATTTATGATATAATATAATATGTACTCGTTCTCATGTAAATGTACACGTACTCAGCTTTTAGTATTGTACTCTTACTCGTACTCGTGAAAATGTACTCGGGCCCAGGTCTGATACGTTGCTTATTTTATTATAGCTATGTGATTATATTAAAGTATGCTTCATATAACTTTTCTTTGTGTCCCGATCTGAAATAATATTTATTTAGTTTGTCATATTTTTGATTTATCATAAACTTTTAATTTCTAAACTTCATCGAAATGAGCGATGACTATTGTAACATATACTTAACAAACTTTGAATAGAATATGCTTATATTATAACAATAATTATTTGAAAACTTCTATCATGCCTAAATCCTCAGAAAACTGAGTTCAGAAAAAAAAATCGATATACATTATTAACTGAGGGAAACGGCTACAAATCGCATTTCCCTAGTGCCATTAATTTATTGAGAATGCAAACAACTTGTGAAATATAATATAGTAATGATAATTCATATTAACACCACAGACAACTTAACCATTGTTCTCTAATTGGAAGCGAGCTTTTATGCAACTGACAACTGGTGGTGTTTATCTCAGGCATGGCTTTCTTCCTCGGCAACGTCACCTTCCATGGCATCCTCCTTGATGCTCTCTTCGAGGAGGGTAACTCGGACTGGGGCACAGTTGCTGTCCTGTTGTCTGAGGGCATTGCAGAGGGTGCTGTGCTGCCGCTCAACACGACGGTGTTTGACATAGGTGACATTGAGGAGGCATTCCGCTATATGGCGCAAGGGAAACACATCGGCAAGGTCGTCGTCAAGGTCAGTGTGCCTGTTTGCATGCAGCTGAAATGTTCACAAAACAAATTAGTTTACGTAGAAAGTTAACTTATTTGGTTGGTTCAAATCTTGACTGGGACTGTCGTATGTAGGAGAGTATATGCCAGCCTGTTGTGTCTTCTTCTGTGCACAGCAGGGCTGGTAGGCTTAGATTTTTTACGCAGCCAGCTTTCTTCTGGTGGCCCCGTCTTATCTTGCTCTCCGGATTGGCTTGAAGATGGTTTGTGAGATGGTGTTGTGCCAAGTGACATGGCAACAGTTTATGTTGTTTCACCATTGAAAATAAGTACTCTTGCTTTCCAACAAGAGAGTCCAATTGCTTCCTCACTTATTCCAGATAACTTAGCATCCTCGTCAGTTAGGGAAAACCGGGGGAGTGGAATGCACGAGGAATTATAAGCAAAAAACCATGGGAATCAGCCAGTGCTTGTGAAAATATTTGATATTGTGTTTTTGTCATCCTCCGAGATATTTTCAAACGAATGGCTAAAAAGTTCACACAAATACCAAATTAAGCAGGGGTTACCTGCTAGCCTTGGTTGTATGAAATAAATTGTTTTCTAGGAAAAGACGGGACATTAGAAAAGTCTTGTGCGGTGACTGTGTTCAGTGTAAATGTTACGTGGTTGCATATGCACGTCAACGTGGAAGTTTAATTTTGCAGTTGCGTGATGAAGAAAAAGAGAAGGTTGTCCTACCAAGTCGGGTGCACATAGACGCCATACCTCGCACAACATGTCATCCTCACAAGACGTACATCATTACAGGGGGTCTCGGGGGCTTTGGTCTGGAACTTGCCAGTTGGCTGGTTGACCGTGGTGCCACACAACTGGTTCTGACATCTCGGTCTGGAGTGCGCACCGGCTACCAGCGCTGGTGCATTGAGCAGTGGAAGAAGAACGGCGTGCAGGTGAAGGTTAGCACATGTAACGTGAAGTGCCGGGACGAGACGGATCAATTGATCAGAGAGGCGGCTTCAATGGGCGCAGTCGGTGGTGTCTTCCATCTTGCAATGGTGAGTTAGTGTTCTTTTACATTAATATGTGCATTAATAAGGCTTTCAGGGTGTGTGATAGCTACTGACCAGAAACCTTCATTATGCCACATTTGCTCATAGTAACACGTGTTGAAATGCGCCTCCTCTGCTCTGTGATTTTACATTTGTACACACAATGAAACACTGGGGATCATGTTAAAAGTCTGTTATTTTTCTGTCCGATGTGTAATCTTTACTGTAGTCTTTGGAGCACTACGGTAAAGTTTGTCCTTCAGCTAGGTCACTGGGAAATTGGGAATTAGATAAAAATCTCTTGGGTTTACTGGAACAGAAATATAACTTCGTCTATCCATTATGGTGCCACACAATTTAACACTTTACCACTTGCTGTTCCACTCTAGGTTCTGCAGGATGGCTTCATGGAGAACCAGACAAGAGAGAAGTTTCAGAAAGTGGGCGAGACGAAAGTAGCAGGGACAGTGAACTTGGACGAGGCCACCAGGCGGCAGTGTTCATTACTTGACTGGTTTGTCGTGTTCTCGTCCGTCAGCAGTGGCCGGGGAAACGCGGGCCAAGCAAACTATGGCTTCAGCAACTCATTCATGGAACGCATTTGTGAACAACGTGTGCACGATGGTTATCCAGGTGAGCTGTCGCAGAAATCTGTTGTCTGTGTAATTGCTAAGGTTTGGAACTCGGTTGAGAACTGTTATATGTCACAGTAGTCCAGAAAAACAGGTAAGGTAAATCTTAAAATAAATGTTGAGATTATTGTTTTATGCAGATTGTATTTGGAAAGCCAGCTGGAATAACATGTTCGAAAGCCATAATACGAATCGCTACACACATCAATTAAAATGATGAAATAGCTATCCACACATATCAAATTGTTATGCAATACAAACTTGCATTGTGCCTACATTTTAATTTATATTAGAAAGTGCTTTGTGTCAACTCGTATTTAAGTTTTATATTATAATCATTTGGGCTGATATGGAATTTAAAAAACTGAGTTGCATGGTAAGATAAATGATGGTTGTCCTAGAAAAGTGGAATAACATGTTGCCTGATTTTTAAAAGTGAATACATCTGTTCAAATAATGATACGACTGTTGACATAACCAACATGAAATGACTTGGTGTCTGTGCAGGTCTTGCAGTGCAGTGGGGTGCCGTGGGAGACGTAGGCATTGTCCTGGACACGATGGGTGGCAATGACACCGTTATTACCGGCACTTTGCCGCAGCGCATCGCATCCTGTCTGACGGAACTCGACCAGTTCCTCAACCTCACACAACCGGTTGTATCAAGTTTTGTACCGGCCGAGAAGCAGGACAAAGTAAAAGGCGACACATCCGATAAAGCCAGTCTAGTCAACTCGGTAGCATATATTCTCGGTTAGTATGCATCTGATCAAGGCAAAACGTGAGAACATGAGATTTGTGAATTTCAACAGTAGTGTGAAACAAATATTTTAGACATCTTAGCAGAAATACAGAATTTTAAATTTATTGATAATCTGTTCGGTTGAGATACTTTCATGATAACAGAAAATGTTGATATTGTAAAACTTAAATGAAAAATAACTTAATTAATGGGCGCTTTATTTATTTCCCATTTATTCTAAGAAAAAGAACACGTGTATTTCTGTCCTCGACTACTTTTGTATAAAGTGTTGAATGTGGATGTACAACCGTCGTTTCCGTGTTTTATAACTGTTGATTCTGTCCGTCCAGGCATCAAAGATGCGAGTACAACTAACCCCATCTCGACCTTGGCTGACCTTGGCCTAGACTCGCTCATGGGGGTGGAAGTGAAACAGATGCTGGAGCGCGACTACGACCTTTTGCTGCCGATGAAGGATGTACGTCAACTGACGATCAACAAGTTGAATGAAATCACGAGTGGCTCCGTGGCAGACAGGTCGAAAACAGGAAGCGTTGGTGACTCGGTGTCAGCACAGCTGATGAATGACCATGGTGTGTCCATACGATACGATGTCAATCACATAATGCCCACGGAGACGATCGTCCCAATGAATGAGCAGTCCACTGACGTCAACAGTCAACCTTGGTTTGTCATGCACCCCATAGAGGGGGTTGTTCTGTCCCTTGAATCTGTCATGTTGCACGTGAAGACTCCCGTGTACGGACTGCAGTGCACCGCCGATGCTCCTCTCACGTCCGTTCCCGACCTCGCTGCTTTCTACGTCAGGGTGAGTATCGATATCACATCAACTAACAACATGTCCCTTCTTCATGTTTTAATTGCAGGTTAATATGCAAGTGGAATTTTCCAGTGAATTAGGTTATGATTCGTTTGTTGAAATCAGTTGGTCATTTCTTTGTTGCGACATTAAACTGATGCAATGTATTATTTTCAGAAGTTTATTTGTATTTCCATTTTATTGACATTTCATGAAGTATTTTAACTGATGTATTCCATATTTGCTGAATCTAGTCATATTAATATTACATCCATCACACAAATTGTCTTTTGTTTAATTTGACAGACACTAAAGCAGATACAACCAGAGCCTCCGTACAAGCTGATTGGTTACTCGTTCGGTGCCTGCATCGCCTTTGAAATGGCACTTCAACTTCAGAAGGAAGCTGAAGACTGTGTCAAGGCTCTAACATTACTGGACGGCTCACACTTGTACACTGGGTCTCGCATGGCCCATTACAAGGCTAAGTTCACGCAAGGCAAGAAGGAGGAAGAGAGTGTAGCTCTGCTGGCATTCATTACTCAGTTCACACTCGATAACTACACAGAGGTGAGGAATCTATGGGGAAAGATGCCTGGAATGAATTTGTTTACACACAATTTAATGGTTCTGGTAACTTCCTATTTCCCCGTGGGAAAGGATTCTAAATAGTCCCAAAGGTGTCTTCACTTCATGGGACACATTTAGTGCCAGATTATAATCAATAATTCTTGACTACACTTCCTGGTAAAATTTTAATGTAGTAGTATTTTAAAAGTCAGTAAATGGCATCTGAGTAGTACGTTTTATTTTTTATCGTTATTACTAAAAATGTATTTCACCTAATGTACGTTGTATGTAGGCGTCAACATATGCTCATGGAAAAGCGGTAAAATGAGACATCGCTTTAGACCAAAGAAACATCGTGCCTAGAATGGCTCCGTGTGCAACAAATGGATTGATTTTAAAAGGATTTTTTTTGTTTTTACAATTGCAAACATAGTGGGACATTACATCCAAAAAGCGGGAATGTGGAACCAATGGGGAAAAGCAGTATTTCCCTTCTGAAAGCAGTAATGTTGACACCTGACTGTATTCGTATTGATAGGTTTTGGTGAACTTGTACTTAAACACATTTTCATGTACTTGACACCATCCCTTGCTTATTCTAACAAAATTGTTATCCAAAACAAAAAAACTCCAGATGACAATAGGAGACAGTAATTTTGTTGAGATTCCAACATTCTACTATCAATTAGTCAGATGTGTCAAGTTTTGTTTTTTAATATATTGACACTGCTTGCATTTACACAATCGGTAGAAAATTGACTCCATAGCATGTTGTTTTATTGTGTTCCAGATGAGCTCGAGATTACATTCTCAGCCAGACTGGAAGGCACGTCTCCACGTCGCTATTGACTACCTCTTTGCTACAAATCAGTTCACGAACCGCAGTGAGTTGGAGATGGCAGCAGAATCCTTCTACAAGAAACTTGTCATTGCTGACAAGTACAAGCCAGGTGCCATATTGTCACGACCTGTCTTGCTCATCACTGCGTCATCGCGCCATCCTAACCAAGACGCAATTGGCATCGATTATGGTTTAAGCAAGGTCAGTCTCTATTCTGACTCAGGCACTTGTAGTGTATAGAATAAGAGCATCAACATTTTGCTATATTACGTACCGGTACACTACAATAATTTTGTGGAAAAGTTCACGTTCCATCATTTAAAATATGAATCATCTGGAACACGTGCTCCGTTTGAAACCATTTTTGTAAAGGGTGCCATGTCTGCTGTATTCTCATTCACTACTGATGATTGTGTCATTGCATACACTGTTTGTGTGTTGACGTTTGATAATACTCCCACCCTGAATGCTGGTCGTGCATGATCTATTAGTGAATTTGTGATTTGTAGTAAACATTTTCAAATTAGCACAGTACTAACCATGACTATTTAGTATTGCTACAAGTTGCTGCCAATTTTTCTATTTCATGAGGGTTTAGTATCTTTTCATTATTTGCAGGTATGCTCGGCGCCAGTTGTCGTGCAGACGGTGGAAGGCGACCATGAGTCATTCATCCTTGGCAAGAGTGCACTCAAAGTGGCTGACATCATCAACAGGAGTCTGTCAGCTGATGTCAATGTCAACGTTTGACCGTCTCAATTGATAGCTAGATATTATGTGCAAGAACACATAGAGAATATTGAACTGGTCAACCGGTCATGCCTTGCCACATAGAAGCCGATTTCACAAGAAACTTAAGAATATCTATAGATACATGTTACATTTCTGAAAAGGTTCATGATAACAGATGAAGTGCTTACCAAGTAATCATGTGGTGCTTAGATGTAATAATTTCAATACTTGTTTTGCTGGTGTGCTTTATTGGAATTTTATTGGCTTTCACTGGACTGTTTCAGCTTCATACCCTGAAGTGTAGCAATTCAGCATTTGCATAAATCTTTTCTTCGCTTCATAGTATCGCTTAGGAAAATGCTGTATTAGGTGGCACAGAATGTTTAGTCAGGTTAATTGTATGTTAGAATAATGCTTGTAGCTAGTCAGGTCACCTCTGATGCCATCACATAAGTAGGGCATATATATTTATGTGACCAACCACGCCAAAATGAGACACTAAAATCATTGGATGGAGGAAATAGTAAGGATATACAGAGGAGGGTGCTAGCAGGAGTAGTAGCGTGGAGGAGAGTGGAAGGCGTTATGTGTGACAGAAAACTTAAGAAACAACTAAAAGGAAAAGTGTTGGAAGGCTGCGTTGTATCAGCCTGTATATAAGGGTAGGGAACCCTAGCACCGGCAGAGAGACAGGAGGAGAAGATACAGATAGCAGAAAACAACAGGGTCTGAAGAATATGCAAAATAACCCAAGAAGATAGAAGGAAGATGAAGGAATTAAGAGAAGAGATTGGCATGAAAAAACATCAAAAGATGAAAGTAGCCGGAAGCAGAATGAGATGAGCAGGACATGTGCAAAGAATGATTGAAGACAGACTGTCAAAAAGAGCATGGAAAGCAGAAGAGGGCGGTAGAAGAAGAAGAGGAAGACCAAAGCTGGAAAGACTGCTTCAAACGAGATCTTGAAAGGACAGGTACGAACTGCCAAGAGTGGAAAACCACCGTAGAAGACAGAGGGGAATGGAGAACATTAACAATGAAAGTGGAAGAAGCAATCAATTGACTTGGACCTCACCCTGCAAGTGGAAGAAGAAGAAAATCATTGTGTTTTATTGCATATTCGAAAAGAGCACATTCAGATAAAAAAATTATACCTCATTGTTATCCATATTCACAGTATTTGCGGAGATACAGCGATTTGAATGTTGAAAATGTGAAAAATATGGTTTCAAGAAAACAACTTCAAAGTTTTCACTCTGTATTTGCAATAATCATAACTCTTGTCTATAATTAAAAATATATACCCAGGTAATTATATAATTATGATAAAGATAAAACTTGTCCAAGAGACGGCAGTTGCAGTACAATCGCATTTCCTGTGAATCTTTGCGACTCTTCAGTGCGAGATGTCTCGGCGACAATTGGCATTCCCTCCTTACTCTGTGGAGCGCTATCTTCGTCCTCATTTTCCTTGAAACCAGATTTTACACTGACTGCACTAAAACTTAATGAAATAGTATAGTATTATTACAGCCAAAAGATGTTGTCATTTGTTATGATTATTCATTTTTAGTCTACAAAATAATTTTATTAGGCCATGACATAGACATGGCTATCAAATGTATAATAGTTATCATAGTATATGCCTATGCAACATAGCCTATATCAATAGTAGAGTACATAGTCCATAGCCAGGCATACGCCATTATATTTATATTACTAGTATTGCTATTATAGGCATAGGCTAGCTATAGCCATGTAACGATGCTGTTTGCTTAATAAACATCGCTCATTCTAGCGTCATAAAAAGTTTAACAAATGCGTTTTTAACACTTAAAATATTTAATAATTTACACATTCAACATTTTACTATTCGCGATTGTTGTACATATTGCATCTTTACAATGGTGAAAATGAGGCGGGATCGATTTCCAGAAGTCCCAAAAACACTCGCCCCGTCATACGTGAAATAATCGATCGCCACATCTCTAAGGCTTGCATAACGAAGTCCACAGAGAGCTGCTTCATTTAGCAGATGGGAAACTCTATTCTCTGCTCAAATCCATATCAAATTAGTAAAATAGTTTGTTCCGTAGCGAAATGGACATGACAGCTTAGTCAGCTACGTAAACAAGTAGGCAGAGACTATTCGACGAGCAGCTCTGCGAAAAATGACCAAAACGTTTCTTATTCGCACAACTCTGCGAATTACGGCACAAAAAAACTTATTCTTATAACAGTTCTGCAAATTACGGCAAATTTTAATTTTATTCGCAGAGTAGCTCTGCGAATTACGGTAAAAGGTATTTTATTCACAGAGCATCTCGGTGAATTACAGCAAATTGTAATCTTGTTAAGTTCTTTCGCTAGCTTTGCACGAACAGCTTCTTTCTGTGCTCAAGTCTCGCCAGGGATTTCCGCAATATCGTCGATGCGCAGATTCGACCTTATGGATTGATTCTCTAGGTAATCAACGGTTCCTGATAGTTTCTGCAGACCAGCGTCAAGGGAAGACATTTGTGTTGCGGTGATGTTTACGTTGGACAATTGTTTCTTCAGCTCAGTCACTTCGTGTTGAGTGAACTCGAGGCTAGCTCGAAGTTCAGCTTGTGTTCGAACGTACTCAAACACGAACTTGTCAAATCGTTTATTGGTTGAGTCCATGAAGGCTTGATTGCACGAATGGAATGATTTTTGTTGGACATCCAACATCTTCAAGAACATTGCCTCCTGCCGGGCAAGAGCGTCGTTGACGTTGGTTAGTTGCGAGTCATCCGCAACAAGAGAGTCAGTGCTAGATGCGTTTCCCATTGGGAACGACGATAGTGCACCAGGCTGAGTCAAATGTTGCGTAATAGTGATGATTGTCAACACCAGTCACCGCGCTATGTGGCAGTGTGATTCAGTGGTCACAGTTGACCGAGCCGGTAATGTTCAGTCAAGTACCACCTGGGTCCTTGCCACACAAGTCACGCCTGGATAAACCTTATATGGTGTTATGCTCTCAGTAAGTGTTTACATTTAGTTTCGCCGGGGCATAGAGCAGTTGTTGACACGCGGACAATAGCCAATAATCCTGGTGACTCCGGAGACGCCGTGCTGTATGTGGGCGATAATAGGTTTCTTTGGCAATTGAACAGGTCGGCTTGGTTTAAAGTCAGCTCACAGGGTAGATCACCGAAGTAAACGTACATCGAATTAATGTACGTAATCACAGCAACTTCGTAAAACGTACTGACTGTAGTCCAGTTGGAATCGTTCGTGTAGTCTCACAAATTTAAGCGAAAATGTTGCACTGCATGTAGAGCCGCATCTAACAATTTTCCCGCCACTCTGTAATCAGTCCATCGCTATGTTGATACGTTGTATCAAGTCAAGATATTATTGCAAAAACAAAATTGAAGACAATCAGCACCGAGGTCAAGTTAAAAAGATGGAAATTAGTAAGACATATCCTACGAATGGAGAAGAACAACAACTGTGAGACGGCATTGACCTGGACGCCCGAAGGTAGAAGAAAGGTTGATCGACCAAAGACAACATGGCGATCAACTGTTGAAAATGAAAGACGGGGTGGAACTGCTGGATAAAAGCCTGACGTGTAGCAGCTGACATAGCTAGCTGGGGGAGATGCAGTTCGGCCTTATGGGCCACTGGGCCCGAAGAGGATAGGTGAGGTAAGATACGTGAACCGTACTTAGCGCAATGGTCTAGAGGGAGGTTGGCACCCCTCCCACATAATGGTATAGGGAATAGTATATGTTATATATGGTATAGGTATGAATGAACACAAGGCATCACAGGAGTGAACACCCAGGACAGTATTTTATTAACTAATAACTATGCATTCAGTTTACAGTGATATATGAAATCCTGACTACAGACTTTTTTATGGATGACTTGAATACATACTATATAACAGACTAGTCGATATACTAACAATTGTAATGTAATATGTGTAATGTAATGTGTATTGTAATGTGTATTGTCTCAAACAATATATAATAATAATAATATTAAGATACGTTTTATTACCAAGTAGCAAGTACAAGGAATTTGTAGTACTGTGGCGTTAGTACAAACATACACTCATGCACCCAATAACACACGGACTAAACATTACATATCATCAATCGTAATACTAAAACAGTTGAAACAAACGAGAGTTATATAATAGATAAAAAAATCAATTAAAAACCCGACATTGCACCTACCTGCTAGAGGTAAGACATTCATGATGGCTCTCCTTTTAAAATTCTCAGCGCTTGAGGATAGAAACTATTGTTGAATCTCGTCGTTTTAGTTTTTATGCAACGGTAGCGCTTACCGTAGGGAAGGAGTTCAAAGAGATGGTTGGCTGGATGACATGCGTCTTGTACAATAGGCTTGGATTTACGCAAACTGCGGGATAAAGAGACCTGATGGACGGCATATTTAACACGATTATTTTAGAAGCGTTCTTGACGACTGGTCCCAATTTGATTAATTTCATCTTGGCTGGCGCGACCAAACCAGACCGTAATAGAAAATGACAAGACACTTTCAATAATTGCGCGGTAGAAACTTGTTAATATTGCTTGAGATAAGCCGAATCGTTTGAGGTGTCTAAGGATGTAGATGCGTTTTTTTACTTTTTTAATGATGTCAATCGAGTTGTTACGCCATGAGAGATCTTTTGAAATATTCGAACCCAACATTTTTACACAGTCGGCTTGTAATAATTCAGCACCGTCAATGAAAAGGGGGTGGATGGGTGTTTTCTTTTTGCGAAAATCAATGATCATTTCCTTAGTTTTAGATATGTTTCATTTCTGTGGGCGTGTCTTCACTGCCAATTATAATTGTTTTATGTAAAATGCTAGCCTATGGTTTTGGAACACGAGAAATGGATTAAGATAAAGGTTAGAGTGATTGGATGATTACCTCATTTGCATATATACAAAATAGCACCCATTTTGTATGAAATAGAACAATTAAAAGTGATCAGGTGAATTGGCCTACTACGTTCGACAATATCTACATACTTAATATTGTAGTAACTGTAGTAATATCAACTACGCTAATAAGGGACCATGTTTGTTGTTGTCTTAAGGGGCTCGGGGAAATGCAGCGGCCAGCATTTCAGCTGCGTTGCGGTGTGCAACATAAGGTATAGAGTCTATTACCGCTTCAATGTGTCAGTCATGAACTCATGTAGTAAATTCCTTGTCGAAGGATACTGTTTTCTATGCACTTGGTACTTTAAAATGTTGCATTGTGCGAACTGAAGGAGTCAGACGGAAGTGAGAAAAAGATACAATACTAAGTTGCCACGGATTTGGGTGATGCATGAAGTCGAAGGACACTCAACTACATGATCATTTATCAGCATAATTTAGCCAGAAATGCACGACAACATAGCATGAAAAATAAATCGCCGTAGGTGACAGGCTTGGTGGTCAAGTGCTCTGGCCGAAGCAAACATAACAACGTCAGGTAGGGCAAACTCCATGCTGGAGGGCAAGCAAGTGACACGGACAAGATGGGCCCATCATATAACAGCCGCTAGTCCCAGTGTTCTTCAGAGAGCTGCCTACCAACAGTATATTGCCATGCATCTTGCCGACGATGCCCTGCCTACATTCCGTGAATGGTGCGAAACACAGTCAGAAGTTCACCCACAGTTCCTGTACTGGAGTACCACAATCTCACTTGAGGTCCTAGTCATGCAGTGTGTGAGATCTCTGAGAGAAGACATCTTCCAGCTGTATGTAGGGACGCTCGGAAAGTTGGTCCCGTGGTTATTTGTCATGGATCGTACGCACTACTCGAGGGGTGTGCCAGTCCATATCAGAAATATGATCCAGCTGAAGGACATACATCCAAGTGTTTACCGCCAGTTTGCACAATGTCACTTCACGGCGCAAAAGACAGGACATGAGGTCATAAAGGGAGATGGAGGGGCCGTGGGATTGACCGAAAATCCAGTTGCGCTACTGAGGTGTATAGTTGCAGGATCTGAAATAGCAAGACTTGTAAATGAGTTTGATGAACACATTGACAAACATGATTGAAAACACCACGAACAGACGGCAGCTGTGCAGGCAGAGTTCAGGAATGATGTGTGTGAGCTGACTGGAATTGTACGTCGCACGGGCAACGCATTTTTTGACGACAGTGAAAATCTTGTCATACTTGACATAAAGCAAGTGATGGACACCCCAATAGTTCAGACCCTGCAAACAGCAGAAACAATTGGTCAGGCGCAGTTAGACGACGCATTTGTGCAGGAGAGATCTGTCTTGTGTGAGTAACCGCTGACAGACACTATGCCTAAGAACAACCTTTCCCTGTTCGGGACAGCACCAAAGAAGGTCCGTAGCAGAAGCCAGCATCAGCTGGCCTCACTGAAGGTGAACTGTGCTTTGCTCTCTTGATTGTACATTTCTTGCCAGTCATGCAGCGGAAATCTCACAGAGTTATTTGCCCATGAAAATCAGGCTTGTGAAGTGAAAGTTTATTTAACAACAACAACAACAACAACATAATATAGGTGCATAGTATGGTGTGCTGCTGCTGCTGAAGGGACATAGCTGAAGTCATCCGATTTATAACGTGCTATGCCCTTCTCAAACTAAATAAATACAATACAAGTAAAACATTAAATACAAAATAGCATTCACAATTCACTGAAAATTGTCCACAGCAACTGCCATCATCTCATTGACATACTGACCAAATTTTATCAAAATCACATACCTCCAGCTCTTTTAAATCGCCACGACGTGCGATGCCTATCAATTTTGACAAAAATAGCCATGTATTCATGCGCCCCGGTGGCCCATTGCAGAAAAAATCCCATAAATCCCTCCGCAGTTAAACTCTTTAAAAAATGCACTGTTTCACAGCCAATAGCTTCTACAAACAAACCTGTGAATATTCCTGCTCAGATGCATTCATATCACATAATATTAATTTATTAAATTCCCATTTTACAATTTCATACGCCCTACATTCGTGAAACAATAAACAGGAAGGTCAACTGTGATCTTACCCCTGCATCAGTCCACGGCGTCTCTCGCGCAGCGACAGCCATCTCCATCACGACATCTTGGATGGCCGGTACTTGCTCCTGCATCAATTGACTGTGGCGCCGTCATTGTCACGGGGGCGTGGACATTTCAGGTGGCACTGGGACGGACATGACATCTATCGTCGGGACAATCGGCTCCCTTGTCACAGAGGTGGTCGTTTCAATTGTCACCGGGGCAGAAACCGTCACTGGGGAAGAGGCTGTCATCACCGCGGCTGCACCCTCGTTTACGTGGTGGGCCAGTCGGAGCACCGTCACGATACCTTGCCGGCGCAATCACTTGGCATTTACGTTTTGGAGTCATCCTGAAACACTATAAACACTATATATAGGCAAAGCCGATAGGTACTGGACAATTTTCTGGTTTAGAAAAATCACAACCACCCATGAAAATATAGCTTCGCTAGGAGTCAATATAAAAGGCCAAAACTATAGCAAATATAGTGTTTTGCCTCAAAATTTATAATAACCAACACCAATAATTATAATGTCCCATGGTGGAAATAATTGTGAAATTGTTCACAACAAAGAAGGCATATGTTTTTTTACTGGCCACACAGGGCACAACCAAGAAGGCATAAATTGTTTACAGGCCACAAACGGGCATAACCAAGAAGGCATCAATTGTTTACAGGCCACAACCAAGAAGGCATAAGTTGTTTATAGGCCACACATGGGCACAACCAAGAAGGCATAAATCATTTACAGGCCACACACGGGCACAACCAAGAAGACATAAGTTGTTTACAGGCCACACACAGGCACAACTCCGAAAGCATAAGGTTTTTCTGGCCACAACCAAGAAGGCATACATTTTTACGGGTCGTAAAACAGGACCAATAATACTACAAGAAAGGCTAACTGACAAAACAGCAGAATCGCCAAAGGGTAAGGTCCAAGCACAGCAATGATAAATTATGGCTCGTAAGTGTCATGAACGCATAAATCATTACAATAGAATAATCCATTGAAAACTAGAACATTTTAGTATTTCCTCATCGTTAAAAGTTAATGTGGACTATGCGGTATCCTGACCTAATTAATCACTTCCCCTTCCACATCATGTCAACTTATTAGCTGCTGCTATAACTGACGCGCGAACACTATTATAGTACTTCCTGTTACCCTCCTGGTTGAAATGCACGCCATCTTTGAGTAAATACTTTTCTGAACCTCCAAGTTGTATTCGGCCTGGTGCTCGAACCTGCGAAAAAAGACAACGTTTTATTTGTAATTGTACTGTTGGATTAAACTAAACAAACATCACAATAAATAATATCATAACACCACATAATGATCAATGAAACTGTATTAAAATAATTATAATCATATTGAAGACGACATAAAACACATAAAATTATTATTATATATATATATATATATATATATATATATATATATATATACATACATACATACATACATATATATATATATATATATATATATATATATATATATATATATATATATATATATATATATATATATTATCATCTTGACATTTGTAATCTTGTGTAATTATGCCTTGCAAATCGACCGTCTGGCATTAAAATAATTTAGTTAAATTTGAATGCAAACAGATACCATTTTACCTGGTCCTTATGGTGTCGTTGAAGCGTGTGTCTCGGGACGCCGTATTCTCGTTCGATGCTCCTGTACGACTCGCCATGCTGAAGGGCATTGAGAGCCTCTTCTAAAGCCGCCTCGCCATAAGCACCATTAGGCCTATTGGTGACAAGTTTGTAGTCACGCCCCGTCTGAAATAAACTGTGCTTTTTAGGTTCAATATAAGTATACGACATTATGCAATTATAGTGTTTTATGCATACGTTAATATTGCAAATTATACTGTATTTAGCCTTTTAGGTTAATGTAGGTTGTGCATGACATTGTTATATTTATTTGCATACATTGTCCCCAAAACGCACCCCCAGTTTTAACCAACATTATTAGGGTGCCTTTTGGGAATACAGCGGGGTGCGGTTTAGGGACAACTATATTTTTTCTCGAAAATTGTCGATTTCTAGACGACAATTCGTTTAGCACGTGCTTTAAACAGCGACATCTACTGAACTGAATGCTTAACGCATACATTGTGTTGCTGCGATCCGCCAGAGCAGTGGTGGGGTCGCTTTAGAGGACAGGTGCGCGTTAGGGACTCTCCCCTAGTACACTGATGATCGCTAGGGGTCACCATATAATTCAGTGTGTCACAATATGGATGTTTTATGTGAAATACAGCAGTTAATACACAGTTATGGTCTCGCACATGTTATATACGGTTGTGACATGAACACTGACTTGACTAGGAGTACACCTTATGCACATGCTTTGATGAATGTTATATTGGATTTTAATCTTACTGTATGCATAGATGCACCAAAAGCGGAAGTGGCATATACGTATGTCAGTCCAAACGGTTTTAGCTCTCGAGTTGAACATTTCGTAGTCACGGTTACATTGGGATACATGGTGCTGGAATGTTATATTATACACAACTTGTTGTTTTCTGATCATGTGCCGCTTAAAATCAGGTTGGACTTATATGTAAATGACATGTTGGAAAGGAACTACTGTCACATGCTACCATGGCATAAAGCCAGTACTGAACGAATTGGTCAATACAGGAGTGACCTTGAATGCAAACTTTCCAGGTCAGTATATGACAAATTGGAATTGCAGTGTAAGAATACTATATGTAAAAAACATGCTAATGAATTATCTAGATTATATAATAATATATTAAGTTTGTGCATAGAAGCATCTGAATGTATACCTGCCACCTGTCCTAAGCTAAATTCATATTCAGCTGGTGGTAGAAGGAAGGTTTCTGGATGGTCGAAATAAGGTGAAAATCTAAAGTAGGAAAGTGGTCTGTGGGAAAATGATATTACAGAAATGTAACTGTAATAAGCATGTCTCAACATAAGTCGATTCAGGAAGAAGTAGGACAAGTAATGCATATCCAGGGTGCGGCGCTGCATTGACCCATCGTTGCACGGGAGGGGGCATTTCAAAATTAGAAAGGTGGCAGTGATGTCGAATTATTGGCAGTAATTGACAACCGGTTGTTCCCCGGGGAGTGGCAACAGCCAATATTGAGGGGTGTCACTATCCGACATCGTACAGTGGTGGTGAAAATATGGTGCACACCCCCGATTGGCCAAGATTCTCACTGAGGACGCCTGGTGTTCAGGATCCACAGTGCTGATTGTTGTGCGATCGGGGAGTGTGGGCTGGATTACACTGAGCCGTTGCCATCGTTGCCTGCCCAGGGAGACTTGTTCAGGCTTCAGTTCGTCGTGGCGAAGGAGTTGGAGAAGCCACTTGTTTTGCATCTGCGTGCGGGCGCCGGCCACCCCATCTCCGACGTCATGGGAGAAGCGTTAACGATCCTTTTGGATAGTACGCACCACCAACATAGGATGCATGTCCACTGCTATACTGGGGACCTTGATAGCTACCAGCATTGGGACGAGACATTCACACTGAGCCCCTGCCATCGCTGCCTGCATCTCCGTGCGGGCGCCGGCCACCCCATATTCGACGTCATGCGAGAAGCGTTAACGATCCTTTTGGATAGTACGCACCGCCAACATAGTGTAAAGTATAGGCCAGTTTGATTTAATTAGTTTTTATGCGATAATGTTAGTAAGTCATTTGGAAGTTTATTTTTCCTGCCATAATTTTCTTGTTAAATCTTCTAGACTTTAAGAGTCTGTATACATTTTAAGTGATGTTTACATTCATTACTTTTCTTTACGGTTTACAGTGGTAGATGTCTTCACTGTTATTTTTAGTTTTCATCGTGAGTGATTATATCGCTACTATGTACGTAGCGGTCTGATGTACAATATTAAAATCATTTCGAACTTGGAGAACAGTGCGTTGACTACATTTCTGTTGTAGTCTATGTACTCATTGGTCGAGTGAGTACAAATACAGTTATAAATCTCGACCTGGCGAGCGCAAAAACGACGGACAATCAAAACATCTTTCGTTGTGAGAAATGCCTCCTGGACCATTGCGTGAGGCCCCGAAGAAGACAAAAAGAAGGAGGCATGTATCTTACATTGGCGAGCGACGCCAGCCATTCGGCGTACACTGATTAGCGTATATTGGCTAGCAGCGCCAGCGATTTTTTTTTGATGTACACTGACTCGTGAACGCACATTACAACGTACATTGGCAAGTCGCACACGGCAGATATTTTTTTTACGTACACTGACGAGCGTATTTTACAAATGCAGTTATAAATATCGACCTGGCGAGCGCAAAAACGACGGACAATCAAAATATCTTTCGTTGTGAGAAATGCCTCCTGGACCATTGCGTGCGCCCCCAAGAAGACAAAAAGAAGGAGGCATGTATCTTACAATAGGATGCATGTCCACTGCTATACTGGGGAACGGGAAATTCCCGAACAGTGTGTTCGGGATAGTTCAAAAGTCGATGTTACTCGACGTATCGAGTTGATCCGGCTAGACATGGAGACAAACTCTCCCATGCTGTCCCCCAGGGATATAATGGTGGGCATCCCTATGAGGTGGTGTGTCACGCACAGGAGATTGCTGTCCAGCGCAATCTGCCCAGCTGGGTTGTCCTGAGGATGTCCACCATCAAGGACTAGGCACTGTATCATGTTTAGTAGGCCAGCTGCAGGAGACTAAGCCTTGCACTGGAAGTTAAACCAAAGACAATATATAGTAATTAGTATTTAATGCATTTGGTTTAACTAATCAGGAACCTCACCGCTTAGTGCTAACTCTGTGAGTTGTAAATGTATCGTTGCTTCCAAACGTCGGCAGTTACAATATCCAGGCACCTCTCCGCTTAGTACTAACTGACTGAATTGTAAATATATCGTTGTTTTCAAATTGCACATGCACTCTTAATTATTATTTTTTATTGGTATTTAGGCCACATTTATTTATGATTATTTTATTAAGATTACCATAGGCTTTAAAACACAGTGGAGGGAGAGTGTGATGGCTATCAACGCCACCTCGGGCGGCAGCACTATAGCTGGGGGCTTTTGTCACGTCTCCAGCTAACTGTGTTCCGGTTGGCTGGCTGACACTACATAAACTCGCTCCACCCCCGACGAACCGGATTGCACACCGGT
This sequence comes from Lamellibrachia satsuma, assembly GCA_033239005.1. Taxonomy (NCBI): domain Eukaryota; kingdom Metazoa; phylum Annelida; class Polychaeta; order Sabellida; family Siboglinidae; genus Lamellibrachia; species Lamellibrachia satsuma. The sequence goes on from BSQZ01000004.1 coordinate 5,839,780, forward strand.
TGAATGACAACAGAGTTCGTCTGTCGTCACCACCAGCGTACGACGCGGCGAGGTCTATCCACAGAGCAGTAAGTACTAAACAGCTGCTATATTGTCAGTGCACTGATGTGATTACGAACGTCCCCATTAGCTCGCACATTTATGATTGCGGTGTTATTAGAAAACAAATCCATGATTACCTAACATGAAGTTAATGCACTGTTAAAAATCATAGCTTTATGCCATTATGTCTTGTATATCGAGGTATTTCAAAACATTTATGTCGGACTCGGCGTCAATTACGATACATAATACTGCTCGCATTAGCTTGGATTATTACTAAAAGGAATTTCTCTTCCTGCCAAATTAGAAAAATCAGAACACCACATTATATATATATATATATATATATATATATATATATATATATATATATATATATATATATATATATATATACATGTATATATCATGGGGAAAGGGATCGGTACAGCAGGTATGACGGCAGTGCTTCTATCCGCTAGGGACTTCTTCATATGGAAAGTCCATCAATCAGATGGCCTCAAAGAGGTCGGTGAGTACATCAAACGAAAAGGAGTAAACTATCATGAACTAACAAAATCAAGTAATGACAATGCTAGGCTGAACTCCTTTAAGTTAACAATCTATGTTGATGACATGAACAAAGTCCAAGACCCTCCCTACTGGTCCATGGGCTGGACTGTGAGGAGATGGTATATGGTAAGACAGTGACTGAGTCTATCCAGGATAAGGATGTTGTCACACAGTGCGAAATTAAAGAATAACGTTCATCGCTTCACATACTAACCCTCTGCATAATCTGACTATGATTAGGTAAAACTGTTTTACGATTACCATAGGCTTTAAAACACAGTGGAGGGAGAGTGTGATGGCTATCAACGCCACCTATGGCGGCAGCACTATAGCTGGGGGCTTTTGTCACGTCTCCAGCTAACTGTGTTCCGGTTGGCTGGCTGACACTACATAAACTCGTTCCACCCCCGACGAACCGGATTGCACACCGGTTGAATGATAACAGAGTTCGTCTGTCGGCACCACCAGCGTTCGACGCGGCGAGGTCTATCCACAGAGCAGTAAGTACTAAACAGCTGCTATACTGTCTGTGCACTGATGTGATTACGAACGTCCCCATTAGCTCGCACATTTATGATTGCGGTGTTATTAGAAAACAAATCCATGATTACCTAACATGAAGTTAAATCACTGTTAAAAATCATAGCTTTATGTCATTATGTCTTGTATAACGAGGTATTTCAAAACATTTATGTCGGACTCGGCGTCAATTATGATACATAATACTGCTCGCATTAGCTTGGGTTATTACTAAAAGGAATTTCTCTTCCTGCCAAATTAGAAATATCAGAACACCACATTATATATGCAGTGGCGATCAGTGGGAAAGCCACATTATGGAGATATTACAGAAATGAGGCGTATCAAAGGGTTTCGGTATCAAAGAGTTGTTAAACATATTATGAGAGAAAGTGATATCATTTGGAGCACTAAGATGGCTGAGGCCATTAGTGAGAATAGAACCCGTGACCTGTGGTCTGAGGTGCGCCGGAAAAAAGGCAGAAATAAATTTCTGCATTCTAGTGTTGATGGTGTGGTGGGTGATGATGAAATAGCTCATCTTTTTTTCTGATAAATATAATCACCTCTACAACAGTGTGTCATACGACGTTAATGAATGGAAATAAATGATATTGGTGGGGAGATTAGCAGGCAGATTAATGAACATTTTGTATGTAATGTATCAGTTGAGGAGGTTATCGAAGGTGTCCAGCGACTAAAGCTGGGTATGTCGGGTGGTGAAGATGGTCTTAATTCATATCATATCATACACTATATTCTATGTGCTGTTAATAGTATGTTGGTACATGGCTACAATGATTCTATGTTAGTGGGAACCATGGTCCCTATACCAAAGGACACGAGACAATTAGCATGCACATCAGACAATTTTAGAGCTATTGCTCTTAGTAGCAGTAGTCCACTACTCATTGCACATACTATATTGTTATGGTGGAGACAATCAGTCATTATAATGCTAACGGTAGTAATGTGTTTGCACTCATGTTAGATGCCAGCAAAGTTTCGACAGAGTCAACTATTGTGAGCTTTTAAAATACTTATGTACTAGGGCGATATATTAATATATGTATTCTTTTTTCACGTATTTACGGTAAATGTCTTGTGGCGAGGTCAGAGGTTATGTCCACCTCAATTTGACGTTCAACGCACGAGGTCGACTTCAAAGTAACTATTCTGAAGTTATGGTGAGAAGGTAACATCTGGCGAGGTGACCTCTTGTGACAGGGCCTTGTTGCGGGGGAAACAAAAACAGTATACTAGAGGATTGTGGTTCGGATTGTTACCCGATCGAAACTTTTTGAATGGTACCCAAACCGCAGATATATACCGCCTATAACAAGTGCATCGTCTCGAAAACCTTTTATAACGCACGAGTTGTCAGCTATAAACGTTTCTGTCTGACAGCTAACAATGATGCCGTTTCATGTACGCATAACATTTTGTCTTGTCGTTGAGATTGTTTTAACTGTGCATAATTAGCCGTAAGTTTTGCGTTTAAGCAACCAAACATCAGCCTCACTAATAAGTCAATATTAACACAAATGAAAGAAAACATTTATATAGTGGCGGGGTCTATTATCGTTGCGTGGTTGGACTTGTACAAAGAAATGTTGTATTGGTGACAATTGGTGCTGGCGGGAATAATACGATACTTTTATAAGCAAGTAGATAAATAAGTGGATGATGATGTCTGGCCCGCACCTGCGTTGAAACAGCAGTAGCATTGTATGTGTACAGAGCGTGGTGATACGTTCAACAGAGGTGGGGACTATTTGCAAAAAGCTTCGTGAAATCTGTGACATAACGAATGTGTGAAGGTGTGCACGAAACTTTCTGCGTGACGCAGGTTTCATATATCTGTATATTTTTGACTGATGTCATTTATTGAAATTTAGGTGTGCAGCTTCTACATTGTGCAGAAATGTTCCTTTGATCTCCTAACAGTGTGATTCGTGATTTGCAGAGTTGTTAACTTGCTTCACTCTTGTTGAAGGAAGTTATTTATTCTCCCCACAAACTAATAAGGAATACATGCATTATAATATCATTCACAATGTCCACTGGTTTGACTTGTCCGTACCTTAGTGATCAGCACCGTAGATTACTGTAATTCTCTGCATGCTGACATGCATATCTACAATGCAGTGGATGCAAATGCATGTCTGACGAAGCTGCCTAATGAGCATCATACTGTGCAATGTACACAGAGCAAATGAAAGCTCCTTTGGGTTTTGTTTGTAGTTTGGCACAGTGCTGCCAATGGGCCCATCGCCCACAAATAAAACACTGTGTTTTCTCCTTGGACTTGGCTTGACAGCCAGGCATATCACATTCAAGTTGCGTGGCTAGTGAAGGGCCTTCTGATTTTATCAACTTCTGGAGGATGAGATGCCTGAAGATGCCTTATACCAAAGTATGTTGTTATTTGTATTTAGGCCACATTTACATATAATTATTTTATTAAGATTATCATAAGGTTTAAAACACACAGATGAGGGAGTGTGGTGGTTACCAACGCCACCACGGGCGGCAGCACTATAACTGGGGGCCTTTGTCGCGTCTCCAGCCAACCGTGTTCCGGTTGGCTTGCTGACATTATATAAACTCGTTCCACCCCACGACAAACCGGACTGCACACCGATTGACTGACAATACAGTTCCTACATCGAAAGAGATCACCAAAAGCGTACGACACCGCGAGGTTTATCCACTGAGCAGTAAGTACCAAACAGCAGCTATACTCTCTGTGTACTGATGTGATTACGCACTTCCATATTAGCTCATTTATGATTGCGGTGTTATTAGAAGACAAATCCATAATTACCTAACATGAATTTAATGCACTGTTAGCGTTGTGCCATTATGTCTCGTATACCGAGATATTTCAAAACATTTATGTCGGACTCGGCGTCAATTATGATACATAATACTGCTTTGTTTGGTTGCATTAGCTTGGGTTGTTACTAACATGCTTTTGAAATACGCGAATTATTGTTCATATATCATTACTAGCCAGAACTTAGACACGCGGGATGTTAACGTAACGACCCAAAACGAATTGCAGACGAGAAGCGGTTACTTGTGTCCAGTGTTGTAGCGGTAAAAAAAACCAGAGGGCATACACCATGGGTTGAAGTGTTAAGGTTAACCCTAACCCTCACCGAGTGACCTAGCCACATATACACACACTATGTTGCTCAAGTTAGTAAAGACACAGTCAGTGAGTAAGTTAATATAAAATACTGGCAGTCAATTTGCACTGAAAAAGAATGTCGAAACTACAGCCAACTTAGCCACTCAAGTTCTTCAACCATCCTAATTGCTAAGTCATTGCTTTATAATCTAATGAGCCAGAGCCGTAACGTTTTCAGCCTAGTAGCTGCTCAACCATGGCTATTGCTTTAAGCACACAGCGAACATTGGAGTCATAAGAATGACAAGATGTATTGTTCAATTTGTCTTTAAATCTTTTTATTTTATTTTGTTATTCTAATACCAAACTATGACTAACAAGAGTGGGAGTGTATTCATAATCATGAGCTCTTAAAGATATTGAATATGAATATAATAGCAACACAGTCCAGAAAAAGGTTTCTTTAATTGTTGAAGACATCAGCCATTGCCTGATTCTCAGTTGAATATGCTATGAATGTTGCTTATGACTACAATAATTCACAAAACTGACCAAACATTCTCATACCGTTTGTCATTATTACAGTCACTAACCTTTCTTGTCCTATTGTCATCGACATTTCTCTGACATTTAAGCCATTCCTTGACATATTTGTCAGGCTCAACATTTGATTGAAGTGGGCACACCAAACTAAGAAACAGGATATTGCTGACGGTCTCAACAACAAACCTGTTCCTGCATTCATTGTAGAAAATCCACGTTCGTAATCTGCAGTTGATACAGGTAGAATGTGAATGATCGATTTCAAAAGAAGGATTTCATGGGGGAATGACGGTGGGTCACCAACAGTCTCTGAGTGCTCGCTTGACAGCTGGACCGTTCATACCAAAGCAGTCGCATAATTTCTTGATCTTTGCTTCACCCTCCAGCCCGGGTGACTCTACTGCTGTTGGCCATTTACATGGTTCAAGTAAATCAATTTGATCGAGAAACTCTCTCAGTTCTGGGTTCGCTGACAAGCGAGCATCTACATTGTCAATCAGTGATTGGTAGAGTCTGTCATGGTGAATAGTCTTTACTTTAGAGTAACTGGTTAGGACAATCTGACGGTGAAAACCAGTGGCACATGATTCTTCTGTAGTTTTAGTATGCTCCCCATTATGCCTTTCCTTGAATTGGATCAACGCCCTGATACAGCGCCTCAATAACTTGTCTGCTTGGCTAAGAGTAATGCACTCAGATTGGACAGCTCGGACACTTCACTGAAAGCATCTAGCAACGGAGCTAATTTTTTAAGAAAGGTTGACGATGTTAAGATATTGTGTAATCCACTGAAGGTGGGCTTTATTAAGGTTATCAGCAAAGTGTTTTGCTAATGCTTGGTAATTTTGCCAAATTGACTGAAGTGCCCTGCGACTAGACGCATACCAACGAGTCCCAAAAACCCTCCCTATGCGGATCACATCACATAAATCTTCTGAACAGGATTCCAACTCTCGCTGCATTTTTGTAATGGCGGAATAGAGATTGTAAAGGTTGTCCATGAAAAATTGCATGTGATTGATTTCGCTTTGATCCTTTACATAATCGCCTATAGCCAGTTCAATTCTGTGACACATACATTGTCGATGCACCATCGCCGCATACCCCAATGAGATTTGCTATGAGATATTTCTTATTAAAGCTATGCTTGGCGAGTAAAACAAGAAGGGCTGAAGTTATTGTTTGGAATCCAATTCTGCAAGTTCTAGTGGAAAAGTAATGGCGCCTCTATCTTTCCACCCTGTGAAATATAAAGATGATACACTACCATGACAGACGTCCTTGAAACTATAGTGGACTCATCGAGAAGAACATATATTTTCATTTGATGATCAGTAATAAAACGGCACAAGTTGCCACGCATTACATGAGAAACAGTCTCTACAATAGCAGTGGCTGAGTATCTTGAGTGGAGAGTCACACCTAGATCTATGCCATTGAGTCGTTGTAGCTGACATATATCAGGATGATCAGAAAAGGGATGGTTTGATTTAGAAAGAAAGTACACAGATCTGAAGATCTTCTCGGTAGTGCAAATATCTTTCGTACTAACTTGGCTAGAGCAGGTCTTCCAGGTCTCCTTCGCCATCAGTTATAACGTTCTTGTGGCCGCTTGATGAGCTTTTGAGTCGTTGTGTTTCTTCATATTATTACGTAGACTTGCCTTCTTTGTTTTGGTATTGTTCCCAGACGATCTCACCTCATCGCCCATTTCTCTCCAGCTGTTCTCCAGCTGTACACGTTCTTCACCTTCAAGCAGTGATTCATGCAACAATGAACACAGCCACCATGTCATTATTTAGCACAGGTGAACACGTTGTAAGGTAGTGCAATGAAATCTCAATTATGTATAGCATTGAGTAGGACGTAAAAATTCCTCTCCTGTAGTGAGTGAATCTAGTCCACTACACGTTGAGCATACAAGGGCTCCGTCATCCCGTATACTCAACCAAGAACGATTTCGGAGGTGAGCTGCAGCATCTTGTGAGGTCCAGCCATCTGGTAGCACTGGGGTAGTCTCTGGTGGGGTGTCGGATGAGGGGAAAGTATGCTGTGTTGTCGACGGAATCTCTGGTGGAATCACTGGCAGAACCTCCTCATAAGACGTAGCATGTTCAGTCTATGAGTGTGATCAGTACACATTGTCAGGATAAGCATGACCTTGACTTTAATTTTAAAGCGGTGGTGGAGAGATGAGAATTCTAGCTAAGTAATATTACCATACATGTCAACCCTCCGTCATTCGTACGGAGACTCCGTCATTTCAACTTCGCTGAAAACCTCCGTCACGGAGACGAAAATCTCCGTCATTTGACGGTCACCGCGGAAAAAAAATTTACGTAAATTTGTTTATTTTAAATATAAAAAACGGAACGAACTTTTCGTTCCGTTTCGACATTTTGGTTCTCTTGCGAACGCTTGACCTACATCCTGGTCTCGCGGCAAAGTGCGCGCACATTCGCGATCTAATTTCCGCACGATGAAGAAGCGTAACAACATGTCACACGAGCGAAATGCCAGAATACCTGCTCCCGGAGGACTACCCTGATACCCTGCGAGCGGAATTCATGGAGTTCGCCATGGCTACGGACGCAGAGCTGCCACCGATGGATGGGGGCTTGGATGCGTTCTGGGCTGCCATGGCGACACGTACCACTGCAGGGGGAGATCATCCCTTCGCCACCCTCTCAGCCGTCAGAGCGGGTCTTCTCCATGGTCAACAAGATCGACACGGAGCACCGCTCGGAGTTGGCCCAGGACACCATCGCTGCCCTTCTGTCAGTGAAATGAACTGTACGGCAGACACTCACTCCTATGAGCCAGCCACCCACGACTGTGGTACATATGTCCAAGAAAGCCACAATGAACTACAACCTACCTCACAGGAACGCACCTTAATTGCCCAATCACTGTTGACACACATTTTCTGTATATAAATGTACACAAGTTCACTACATGCCTCTTGTTTGTCATGCTGTGTGACAGAATGGGTTACATGAGTGTTGTGTTTGGAGTGTGCGAGAGCGATTGGACGCGCGCAACGCGCGCACGACGTCGGTGCCCACGTGCCGCGCGTGCCTCGTCGAGTGGAAAAGTCTCAGTCATTTGGATCCTCACAGGTTGACATGTATGTATTACGTGCCTACATGTGTGATACAGGCATATCGCATCTGAATGCAATTGATCAATAAAGAATATGGTAATAGGAACCAAACTCGAATGAGATTAATTATTGGTTTGATACATCCCAAACAACATTCAGTGTGCAGCTACTTATTGGTAGGCCCCTACTCTTGCCTAGAGCACGCATATAATGTTCTCTCAATTTAGTTCAAAATGGACGATATGTGTGCTTTGCTATCGCTGAGTTTACATAACAAAGTTGAACGTGCTATTTTCTACCTTCTAAATATTCACACAAACCGTTGGCGTTAGTACAGTTTCTCTTGCCATCTCAACTGAAATGGACGAGATTGCGCATATATTACGGTCGAGAATGGTTATCTCTCAGCATCTATAATTAGTAATTTTTTGACAATGAACGGTACTCAAATACTAGCCTACACTACAGAGTAATTATGATACTCACCGATCATACATTCCAGCAATAGTAATTTGTCGTTTTTGTTTGCATGATGCGTTCGAAGTACGTGCGGTTCTGCTAGCTGCGTAGTAGTGCGGTTCTGCTGACGCGAATTTAAACTGCGTATATCGTTATATGCGAATAAACTTAAGTATATATATTTATTACATCGGTTATTAAGGTAGCGTACAGCTAAAACATGAAGGGCTGGCTGCTTCCTAAGCACTGACTACATCATGTCATAGTCAGTCTACTCGAACACGCTTCATTCAATTTACCACATAGAGTCGACACTAAATTCTGGTGAGATGAAAGTGTGTCTTCAATAAAGCAGAGAGCATAGAGCGTATGCCCTGAAACAGGCCAAAATTAGCAGAGAGCATACGCGTATAACCGCGTATAGCTACGACTACATCACTGCGTGTGCCTTAGGCTACTTCGCGGGAGCCAAGAAAGTTAACTAACCGATATTTCGTCACGATACTCTCGTTTTTCAGTACCATGTGTTATCACTTAATCATTTCTTTTCCGCAATGGCGGAAATCGTAAGTAGCTTACGGAACACAGGAAAATAAACAATGTTTATTCAAAAGAACACATGCTGTCTTTAATTAGACAAACAAGAAATATCAAAACACCATATTATATGCATAAATACAGATACAGATGTATCACTGACATATGACTACATACATGGTGCATATATTTCAAGCCAAAGTCTATTTTGCATTTGTCATGTAATCATCAGTTAAGATGTTTTCATCCCAAATAGTGAGTAGTAAATAATATACGCTATTGCAATACACGTAATGTAGCCCCATAGTTTCCATTTGCATTTTCAGCATAGCTAGCAAATTATTTTTATTTACAAAATGTTCTTGTCCATATCATGGCGTTTGAATACCAGTTCAGTCATCATATAGTTATTGTTGTTTTTGCCGTTTATTGAGTCTATTGAACGCACCCACACTGGTGTGGCTATATAATGTACACACATTTCATATAATATATTCATATAATACAATTCATATAATACTGATGTGACTGTATCAAGTGTAGAATGCCGTAGTCCCTCTGTTTTTAACCCATCCCTTTTGCAAATTTGCAATGACCCTATAAGAGGTGGGGTTGCCTCTCGGATCTTATCATGTGAAAGCCGTATTTATTGTATGGCAAAGTGGCTTATGGTGAGGAGTTAACATCTTGTGAGGAGGTCACCTCTTGTGACAGGGGCCTTGTAGCAGGGAAACTAAAACAGTATACTTGAGGATTGCGGTTCGAACTGCTACCCGAGCGAAACTTTTTGAATGGTACCAAAACCGCAAATAGCTCGCGCATATAGCAAGTGCATCATCTCGAAACCTTTTTATAACGCACGAGTTTTCAGCTATAAACGTTTTGTCTGACAGCTAACAATGATGACGTTTTATGTAGGGAAAAAAAATATGTCTTGTCGTTGAGATTATTTTAAGCTGTGCATAATTAGCCGTACGTTTTGGGTTTAAGCAAACAACCATCAGCCTTACTAATAAGTCAACATTAGCACAAATGAAAGAACACATTTATATACTGGCGGGGTCTACTATTGTTGCGTGTTTGGACTTGTACAAAGACATGTTGTATTGGTGGCAATTACTGCTGGCAGGAATAATAATAACTGTATGTGCACAGAGCGTGGTAACACGTTCTACAGTCGACGGAATAGCGCAAACCACAGTTCTTTTTGTCCCGTTGTTAGCAAATATTAACGTTTTCATGATTGAAAGAACACGTAACAATCACACATTCTAACACTTGATGACATCCACTGGTAATATGTTACCGATGTTCTCAACAGTTTGGTGAAAATCACTTACCTTAATCATGTCGCAAACGCGCTTACCCTCAAAACGACCAGATTTTGCCAAATATTAATATACCTACGGTGTTTCGAGAATGTCGCCACCAACATGCCTACGCGTTTTCATCTCATTGCCAAAAGTCCAACATTTTAAACGTTTCAGCTTTCCAGGCTGAATATTGTTACCTCTTGTGGTAAAAAAAATCATTGGCATCTGCTGACTTGGGTATGGCAGTTATATGTGGCAATGTCCCACGTTTGTATGTTAGAAATGTCCTTTTCTGAGGAAAAAGTGCAGGAGCAATTCTGACTTGATGAACAAGATCCGACTACAGTAAAAGGGGGTACCCTGGCACCTGGTGGACACCGCCTGCATCCACCCATGAAGGGAGTAACATTTAGCGGGGGGTGTCGTTATTACCTAGATAATGATGACCTGAAGGGGTAATTATTACCTAGATAATAATGACCGTGGGGTAGGTATCACATGGGGGTACTTATTAAGTGTGATACCGGCCCTCCTGAACCTAAACCAAGTCAAAGAAATGCATTTAACGTATTTACGGCTGGCAGTATCAGCACATGCAGTGGCGTTCAGTGGGAAAGCCATATCAGATTGATATTAAAGAAATCAGGCGTATCACAAAGGATCGGTGTCATAGGGCTGTTAAATAAATTATGAGAGAAAGTGATAAAATGTGTACCACGAAGTTGGCTGAGGCCATTAATGAGAATAGAACACGAGACCTGTGGTCTGAAGTGCGCCGTATAAAGGGCAGAAATAAATTCTTTTTTCTTATAAATATAATCACCTCTACAACAGTGTGTCATACGACGTTGATGAAATGAATAGTATAGGTGCGGAGATTAACAGGCAGATTAATAAAAATGTTGTATATAATATAACAGTTGAGGAGGTTATCGAAGGTGTCCAGCGACTGGAGCTTGTTAAGTCGGATAGTGAAGAGGGTCTGATTTCATACAGGGTCCGAGAATAATCTATGTGTTGTTAGCATTAGTATTTAATAGTATGTTGTACATGGGTATAATCCTGAATCTAGGAACCATGGTCTCTATACCATATACAAGAGACAGTTAGCATGCACATCAGACAATGTTAGAGCTATTTCTCTTAGTAGCGTTGTTGCAAAGTTGCTTGATGTTATTATACTATCTAAGGATCAACATGCGCTTGCAATATCGCATTTGCAATTTGGATTTAAACAAGACATATCCACTATTCACTGCACATATGTTATGGTGTAGACAATCAATCATTACAATGCCAACACTACTAATATGTATACACTCATGTTAGATACCAGCAAAGCTTTCGAAAGAGTTAACAATTGTAAGCTTTTTGGAACACTTATAAAACGTAAGGTGTCACCCCTGGTGTTTACATTGTTGCTGTATATGTATACTAAACACAAACTTCAAGTGAGGTGAGGCTGTTGTATCTCGTCCAGTTTACCGCCTGTAATGGAGTCAAGCAGGAAGCAATCCTCTCTCTGTATATATGGATGGATTGTTTGAAAATTTAGAGAAAGTGTTGTGGAATGACACATGGGCAACCACAATACGGGTGGCATAGGATATGCAGATGACCTGACCCTGCTAACACTTACAAGGTCTGGACTCAAGGTAGTTATTCGAGATATGTAAACAATATGCACATGAATACTGTGTAAAGTTTAATAACGGTAGTGCAAAGAGTATGTTTCTTGTTTTTAGAGGTCGCAATTGTAAACTCGACAACAGCACAGTTGTTTTGAATGGCACCGAGTTGCAGAGTGTTCAGGATGCTGTACATCTGGGCCACCATATAGCCACTATTAATAAGGATAGCTTTGTTGCAGATGGTATTGCAAAATTCTGGAGAGGGCATAATATGTTCATTGGTGATTTTGGTCATATAAACACCGCTGTAAATTGCAAGTTATTCAAGCAACACTGCTGCTCTTATTATGGAGCTCCACTATGGGATCTCCAGAGTAAAAGTGTTGGCAATATGACGCAAGGCACTCTGAAAGTTGTGGGGGCTGGCATCACTTACACACGGCGATGTTGTCTCGTTGTTGTCTGATAGTTTGCCACTATTGGTCTATCTAAAGCAAATATTCATGAAGTTTTCTCCTAAGGCTTTAAACCACAACTCACCTGTGATAAACAGTTTTGCTAAGTTATCAATTCAAAACCCATGGTCGACTTCTGTTGGTAACTACGGTCATATGCGCTGTGAATACAACGTGCGTGTGGACGTGTCTGTTAGTGACGTAGGCCGCGTGTGGCAGGCAGGACTGACCACCGAAAGGATATCTGAAGTGAGTGTTCTATATGACGTGATAGAAATTAGCGTTGATCTTAAAACATGCGATATTTTTTAGCCACGATGATGTCAACGAAATAATTACTTAAATAACTGTTTTTTTTTTAAATATTATACAATTGCTATTTTTAATTTGCGAAATAATTTGTTGTATTATATACATAAATACTGATAGAGTTATCACTGACACATGACTACATGCATTGCCATTGTGCATATCTGTATTTCAACCCAAAGTCTATATTGCATTTTGCGTGTAATCATGAGCTAAGACGTTTGCATCCCATATAGTGAGTAGTAAATAATATATACTATTGGGATAAACGTAATGTAGCCTCATAGTTTGCATTATGAGCATAGCTAGCCACTTATTGTTATTTACAATATTTTCTTGTCCATATCATGTCCATATCATGTTTGAACACCATTTTAGTCTTCACCGCAAATATCATGCGCATATAGCAAGCGCATCTTCTCGAAAACTTGTTTATAACGCACGGGTTTTCAGCTATAAACGTTTTGTCTGACAACTAACAATGATGCCGTTTCATGTAGAAAAGTATGCCTTGTCGTTGAGATTAAATTAGCTGTGCAAAATTTGCAGTAATTGGCCGTAGTTAGCCAACATCAACACACATGAAAGAACACATTTATACAGTGGCGGGGTCTATTATCGTTGCGTAGTTGGACTTGCACAAAGAAACATTGTATCGGTGACAATTGCTGCTGGCGGGAATAATACGTTATTTGTATAAGCAAGTATATAAATAAGAAGACGATTATATCTGTCTTACATCTCGCGGTCCCGCACCTGCGTTCAAACAGCAGTAGCACTGTATATGTACATAGCGTGGTGAAACGTTCTACAGACGACGCAAACCACAATTATGTTTCCCATTGGTGGCATGTATTAACGTTTTGCACGATTGAAAATACATGTGGCAATAACACATTCTAACACTTGATGACATCCACTGGCACTATGTTACCGATGTTCTCAACAGTTTGGTGAAAATCACTTTCCTCCAGCTCTTTTAATCATGTCGTAAACGCGCACACCCTCAAAATGACCACATTTCGCCAAATATTAACATACCTGTGGGTTTTCGAGAATGTCGCCACTAACATGACTACGCGTTTTCATCTCATTGCCAAAGATCCGACATTTTAAATGTTTCAGCTTTCCTAGATCAAAAAACTATTGAAGTTTGTCTTTCAGCAATAGAAATCATTTAGATAGGTAGAGCACATCATAACAAATAAAAGGCTTTTTAATTTTTGCTTCTATTCCAGTCCATAGATATTCAACGTTTAGTGCAGAAATTTTAGTCGCTTTTGGTTTTTTTACAATATTTTGAATAATTTTTTTATAAACAAAAACATTACAAAGCAACTACTAATTGATAGTGAATATATATATATATATATATATATATATATATATATATATATATATATATATATATATATATATATATATATATATATATATATATATATATATATATATATATATATATATATATATATAAGTCTAAAGGCAGCATACGTCGACCACTGGCTGCAAGTGCATACCGGACCGCTTTAAGAGGACCGGGCATATATTCTATTTAGTAGATTTTCCAACGATGTGAAGTTGGAACATTATTTGTAAAACTAATTTAGAACATATACTAAAGGTTCATTGGAATATTTCAAATAATGACATATATACAAAAAATGCGGTCTGCTTAAAAAACTTTATGGACAGATGCCGACTTACGCAGACCGGAGCGAGACCGGAAGTTGTATATATTTTGTTAGCCTTTTTTGTGGTAGTGTCACATAAACACTTGCGAAATGTAAACGAAGGCGGACACTAGTAAAGTTCTGTTTGAACACGGGATGTCTCAATACGATAAAAAAACTATATTTAATATACAGTATAGTACAAGAGTGATATTGAGGCCGTCGACGGCATCGCGGACAGAGCAATATTTTATGCGAGGACAAGTTATTGGAAGAGGACAACATAAATAATAATTAATCTGTCTGTGGTTATTATCAATTCGCTAGCCCATGGCATAGGAATTGCCGGAATGTTTACACTATGAACATTTAGTATATTATGCATTATATGAATATAATTATAGTGAACAGTATATTATATTGTTGTTATTAATTATTTAATATGCAATTTGTGATTGACGGAAATACGCGGGACGGTCACTCAGTCTCGGACACTTCTTAGCCTCGCCGTGGCTGTCTGGATTGATTCTTCGAAACAAATTCGGTTGGCTGCGATCACATCGGATGGTATATGAACATTAATCCTACCCTAAATTATTAATGAATAGTTTTCACAATTCGTAAAATGTTGCCTTGTAATACAAGTCTGTTGAGCGATAGTTACATGACATGTTTACGTACCTATACTAGTATACTATAGCAATAATCCGTAGTATACCTGAAAACTTGAGTTTCAATGTCCAGGAGATTTTAGGCCCATCAAAAGCCTCCAACTGCATCCCGCTTGAAGCTCACGAAAAACCTCTAGCTGCACCCCATTGGGACCTCCAAATGCACCCCCTTGACGGGCCTTGAGCCGTTGAGGGTCACCAAAAACTTCCAACTGCACCCTCTTGGAACATCCAACTGTTCCTCTCATTGAGGCTCACCAGAAACTTTAAACTGCACACAAAAACCTACAATCCGGGATTTTCTTCTTTTCTGGGAGTTTAGCAACACATCTGGGAGGGTTTGTCAAGTATACCAGTGATATTTTTTTATTTCGTTGACATTAAATTTTGTATAATTCATAAAGTTAAGTAGTGGTAATAAATATCAAAACTGGCTAGTAAGCGTGTTAGCTTGTGCAAAATTATGTGTATAAACACCATGCCTAGCCTATGAACCCATGTTACTGATACTGAATTTGTAAACCACCATGGCATTGTCATTCGCATTTTACTGTTGTTTTAACAAATGAATACCCACAATTATTTTAATGGTGCTACTGTTGTTTTAATAAATCATCTGTAGTGTTTTCTGGTTAGCATACAATACAGCATACAATACAAGTTCGTAAATCAACCGGTACTTTATTCACCTCGCCATGAGGGTGTCTCTCCCCGAGATATTCTCCCCCGTATTATTACAATAGATCATGCCACATCCTCCTTTCTCATATTTGGTCAGAGGTTACCAGCACATGACCAGGTTACACAGCGACATCGTAATCGCTCAGGTGGGACGGCAGCTTCCTCTCTCTTGCAGGATTCCGTCTCGGGGCTACGTCTGCCACTGGTCGATCTGGCTGTGCTGCGGCTTCGCCCGGGTCGCCATCTTCTCCGTCCTCGTCATCGGGGATTTCGATATCCAGTGTTGCCGTGTCATACGGCGGCGCAGACGGAGTAGGATTCAGGTGACGTCGATTGCGTCGAACGTCGCCTTGGTGTGTCCTCACGATGTACGACCGGGGCGACTGTGAGCCGACCTCTTTTAGCACGGTGCCTCGCCGGTCCATGTCAGTGACCCACACATGCTCTCCCGGCATCAGTCGTCTCAAGTGGACTGCTCGATGGCGCTTGTCGAATGACTTTTTCTGTCGATTCTTTATCTCAAGCCGCGACTTCCTCGCTCCTCGTAGATGCGACCACTGTGGTTCTAGTAAGGTTGGTATCGTCGGTATTGGCGTCCGAAGCTTCTGCCCCATCAGTAGCTCAGCTGGGCTGTAACCATTGCTAAAGGGCGTCGACCTATACGCGAGAAGTGTGTCGTACGGGTTGTCGCTCTTCGCCAGTAGACATTTTAGGGTCTTCACGGCTCGTTCAGCTTCACCATTTGACTGAGGGAACCGAGGGCTGCTTGTCGTGTGCAGAAAGCCCCTCGCTGCAGCAAACCTCCTGAATGTATCTGATGCGTACTGGGGACCATTGTCTGTGACCACAACTTCAGGGACGCCATGACGTGCAAACATTGATGTCATGTGGTTCACGATGGAAGCCAACGTCGTGCTGCTCAGTTTGGAGATCTCAACGAACGCCGACAGATAGTCGACAACAAGTAAGTATGGTGAACCGTTTAGTTCGAAGAAGTCAGAGCCAACCTTCTGCCATGGGCGTTCTGGAACATCAGATGGTATCATCGGCTCTGCTTGATTTACTCGTTCTTTGGCGCATCTGTCGCACCTCTCCACCAAGTCTTCGATCTGTTTGCTCAGACCCGGCCACCAAACTGATTGCTTCGCCCGTTCTCTGCATTTAGTGATACCTTGGTGTCCTTCGTGGATCTTCTCCAGTATCGATGGTCGCATTGCCAGCGGAATGACGAGGCGACTCCCCTTCAGCAGCAAGCCTTGTTGCACAGTGAGCTCCGCAGCGACTTGCAGGTACACCTTCTCGTCCGGCCTCAGTCTCGCCCTGTCGGGCCATCCTTGCTGGCAGTAAGTCTGGATGCGTTGGCAGGTGGCGTCGTCCACCTGGGCCTGCTTCAGTTCGAGTAGGCGCTTCTCGGTAATGGGAAGTGTCTTCAAAACTGCATTGACGTATGCTTGGCAGTCCTGCTCGAAGCTTACGTCTTGCGATTGTCTGTGCTCCACAATGGGTGCTCGTGACAGCGTATCAGCCGTAATCAAGTCCTTGCCGGCTACATGTGCGATACTATAGTTGAATCGCATCAGCCTCATTCTGAAGCGCTGAATCCTGGGCGGCAGCTGATCAAGTGTCTTCTGTCCCAGAAGTGACACGAGAGGCTTGTGGTCGGTCTCGACGTGAAATGTTTTCCCCAGAAGGAAGTCGCTGAAACGCTCACAAGCCCACGTCGTGGCGAGTGCTTCCTTTTCTATTTGGGCATAGCGTTGTTCCGTGCTCGACATGGATCTGGAGGCATATGCGACTGGCTGAAGTTTACCATCTGGTTGTCTCTGTAGAAGTACTGCTCCTAGGCCGTGTGAGGACGCGTCTGCAGATAGTGTCGTTTCCTGCTTTGCGTCGAACAGAGCCAGTATTGGTGTTGATGTAATGCTCTCTTTCAACCGCTTGAAGCACCGCTGCTGATCATGGCCCCAGGTCCAGTCATTCTTCTTGCACAGAAGGTCGCGCATCGGTTTCGTGATTTCAGCTAGGTGTGGCGTAAACTTCCCCAGCTGGTTGACCATTCCCAGAAATCGACGGACTCCGCTCACATCGACTGGTTCAGGCATGTCGAGAATCGCCCTGATCTTCTCTCTGTCTGGGTGTATTCCCGACGCGTCAATTATCTGGCCCAAGAACGTCACGTGTTGAACTGAGAATTGACACTTCTTCGTGTTCAGTGTCACCTTGGCCTGCTGCAGCCTCGAGAGAACCTCGTGTAGGCGCTGATCGTGTTGTGGCTGAGTGGCACCGAAGACAAGTACATCATCCATTTGACATAGGACGCCAGGTATCCCTCCAGGATTGCCGACATTCGTCGTTGATAGTGCTCTGGTGCTGACGAAATGCCGAAGGGTAGCCTTCTGAAGGCGAATCTACCGAACGGTGTGATAAACGTTGTCAGCAGAGTCGATTCTTCAGACAACGGGACTTGCCAAAACCCAGAGTTTGCGTCCAGTTTTGAGAATATCTTGGCACCTGCTAGCTGTCCCAGGGTATAGTCGACCGAAGGCATCTCATATCGTTCCCGACGTACACTTTCATTTAGTTTTGTTAGGTCGACGCAAATCCTGACATCGTCTTGTGATTTCGGGACAACCACCATGGGCGCGCACCAATCAGTTGGCTGTTCGACTTTACTGATGACGCCCAAAGCTTCCATCCTCTTCAGTTCTCTTTTCGTTTTCTTCATCAATGGTAGGGCCACACGTCTCGGCACATTGACGGCGAAAGGCTGCGCGTTCTCCTTCAGTGTGATCGTGTACGGCCCTTCCATCTTGCCGAGGCCGTTGAAGATATCCGGAAATTCTCTGTGATACTCATCTGTTGCCCCTTCTACCGACTCCACTCGGCTGATCAACCGCAGCGCGTCTAGTGCAGGGTTGCCTAGAAGCGCCTTGTGTATGCCCCGGACGACGCATATGTTCTGCTTTGTGGCTGTAGTCTTCCCTTGTAGCACCGTTGTGAACATTCCCACAACTGCCAGCAAACCGTTGTTGCCAACCCCGAAGAGTTTCTTATTAGCCTTTCGGAGCGGGTTCACACCTATCAGTTCATTGTACAACTGTTCAGGAATCACTGTTTCGTCTGCACCGGTGTCAATGCGAAATTTAACACGTGACCCCCCCATTTTCAGTGTTATCAACCACTGTTGGTTTGATTTGTTGTCAGCGACTGAGCCTAGGAATGTGTATTCTGTGTCACTGCCATCATCGCACAGTGCACCAATTTTTTTGGACAAGCAAACTGAAGCAAAGTGGCCTGTCTTTGAACATTGGTGGCACTTTGCATCTTTCGCTGGGCAGTATTGTTTCTGATGTGACTGTCTGCCACATCGTCTGCATGGCTGGTTGGTCTGATACGAAGACGCGGTGTACGACGTCTGTTTCCCTTGTTGTAACGCCGCTCTCGGTCTGCGCTCAAACGGGCCACGATACGGCCTGGATTGCATAGCGTCGACGTTCGTGGCACCATCTTGCGACCGTGACTGCATGCTGTCGATATTCATCGCGCCCTCTTGCGGACTACTTCGCACTACAGTTTGTTGTTTTCGTACGGCCTCCTTTTGGCGTGCATGATCAACCGCTCTCTTCAGAGTAAGCTTTGCGTCTAGTTGTAGCTTCTCGGATAACTGTTCGTCACGCAAGCCAACAACAATTCTATCGCGTATCATGTCATCCTTCAGCGCCCCGTACTCACAGTGTTCGACTAGCTTGTACAGGTCCGTGACGAACGCGTCTACAGATTCACCGGTCCGTTGTTGTCGCTGATTAAACTTCGCCCTTTCATATATTACATTCCTCGTGCCAACGAAATAGCTATCAAACTTGTCTTTGACTACTTCAAACGTGCTGGTGTTGCTGTCATCCGGACTAAAACTCAGCGATGCCAATATGTCATCCGCTTCGTCTCACATGCTGTAAATCAGTGTATTTACCTGGTCGGCATCGGGTTTTCCTGACAGCCCTGACGCCTGCCGAAATCGCTCGAATCGACGGATCCACTTCGGCCATTCCTCAGGCTTTGCGAAGTCCATCGGCGCCGGTGGCGCAATTTGGTAGGCCGGTGTTGCCATCTCACTTCTGATACCATGTAGTGTTTTCTGGTTAGCATACAATACAGCATACAATACAAGTTCGTAAATCAACCGGTACTTTATTCACCTCGCCATGAGGGTGTCTCTCCCCGAGATATTCTCCCCCGTATTATTACAATAGATCATGCCACATCATCCTGGTAAAAATGCTAGTTTGTTCTTTCATTGAAAATCTTTTTATTCCAAATACATGGTATGCATGAATACTACAGGTCTACACAATCCAATTTCAGTTGTCTTGAGGTGGTCAGGAGGGGATGTGGCTGGGGTAACAACATCCCATCTCCCTCGTATTTTGTGGGCCAACCTCTCACCAATTATTAGGACACAAACAGCATTTAAAAACAAACAGAGCACCATTTAATCCATGTTTTAGTACCACCAATTACAGTTGTAGGGAATGATGTAATATATTGAAGAGCCGTATTATTTTTAATCACTTCAATCAGTCATCAATTCAATCAGTTTTATTTCATACAAAACAGTACAGGAATATACATCATGTCAACATAACAATAAAACATAATAATACTACACTGTACTAGATTGCAAGAGTGTATAAACTGCAAGTACCCATTTCATGCAAAGTACAGAGGAGTTGTACTCATACCTATTTCCAGTACTTTGAACAAAGTTGTTTGCACTAATACTTTTTTTATAATCTGAATATTACAACAATCAATGCTTGGATAGCAAGCATAAGACTAGCACTACATTTCATCTAGGTAGGCTGTGCAAAATGCTAAATGCAATGTAATAAGAAATGATAAAAAGCTGCACAACTGGCTTTCTATAATTAACTAAACAAAACAAAAATACACTGTATGGAATTTACTGCAATATATTTAAGTTGCAAAGAGCTTGTTCTTCACCTTCGTTGTACAGAAGTAGAATTGCCTGAGTAGAAACAATATTACATCTCCACTAAAGACTTCTTTGTATTTGATATAATTTTCATCACAAATTATGTCCAAGATTTTCATAATTGCATTCAATACTACATCACCAAGCTTAATATCAATCATAGAACATTATCCGAGACCTTACTCTATTAAAGAGTATATCATTATCAGTGTCACATCCTTGAGTATAAGAAACATATAACAATCTTTGCATCCCCTTAGTTTATGGAACAAGCATTGCAATGTCATCAGCATGAGAAGACTAACAAAATCCACTCAGGGCAGCTCAGCATCTGCTTATCTTTCGAAATTACACATCATCATGATATTCTATGCAAATTTATAATAGAATGTTTAGTAAATACAATATGTTTATTATGAACTTAACATAAGTAGATTTAATTGATATTTGTTAAAATTCTGTGACATTGTTACTTGATTGTCACTTGTCGGAAGGTTGGTTTCCAGTTCTCTGCTGCCTTGCCCATATAAGGTCATGTACATGAAAGCTTGCTCTCTTACAGCAAGTGTACCCACAATCGTATTCAATGCGTTGAAGCTGAGATCTCTACATGCTACATACACACTGTGAGAACGGTCGTCAAACAAGAGTTGAAGACAATGTGTTTCCTCATCCCAAAGTTCATCTGCTTCAATGACACTGTAATATAAAATGAAAAATATATCATCTACTTAAAAAATGTATTACTGTGTTCACATGTGTTTTATTTTACAAATGAAAACATTCAAATATAAAATATGCATAGATAATTTGCTATTTGAACCCAGTGACTGGCTAAGAACTAAGGTTTTAAAGATGAGTCATGCTAATTAATACAATGTTGTATTCATGACACTTGAGAAAACCACATTACTGCCACCTTACAATAACATTCTAAAAAATACCTCAAAAGCAGAGGTAATTCCACAAAATGGGCATAACTGCACATTGTTGAGATAATATCATAATTAGGTGATGCAACTAAAACGTACAAACAAATTGTCAGTGCAAGTGTTGATTTGAATTTGAGGCTGTGTGTAGTGTGTGTATATCAGACAAGGAACAATTAACTAAAAATATTTTTAGTTACATTACCATGAATTAAGATATTTCCCAATAAAAATTTATTAACCTCACACCAATTCATGAACTTTAAACTTCAATTTAATTAAAGTTACAGTTACATTTATGTTGGTAAAATTGCTGATTAGATGCAAGTGGACTGTTATTTTTTTATTTTATAAGTCTATGTACTTGAGTTGATGGAAGGCACCATTCAAAACACTTTACTTGTCGTTGTTTACACATTTAATAACATCAATTGCTATAAAAGTAACTAACACTATTCATGCTAATTTTTCCCAAGTCCCAATTTTGCCCAATTCTGGCTAATTAAGGGTTTCTCAGTCAAGGAATTGTTTCCTTTTTGTGAGCACAATGTTCACTATTTTTACCAGGTATTCCCCAAATACCCAATTGAACAAATCTCAAATTTTAGCTTCCTACTTCCTAGTAGTTTCTGAGATTAATAATGTTGTGACCTTCTAGTACAGCAGTTCTTAACCCCAAAATTGAGGGAAAGGTGACCGGTTGATGGGTGAGAGAGAGAATGATAACACTCTGCCAGGTGACGAGGCTGCAGGACAGAATGTGTTGGAAGGGATCCAATGGAAGAGCTACCAGTTCCAGATGCTAAATTTCAGGAGGGTAAATCTGACTATTTAGGGCCGTTAATCGAAACTCCAGAAATGGTAGTTAAGAAAATAACGGAAATGAAGGATAATAAATCACCGGGAGTGGATGGAATTCCTCCAAAACTACTAATGGAAACAGTAGGTCAAATCAGTATACCACTTGCAAGAGTGTTTAACTTGTCATTAAAAGAGGGAGTTGTTCCATTTGAATGGAAAGAAGCAAACATCATACCATTATTTAAAAAAGATTTAAGAAATAAATCTTGTTAAATCATAGATAAAATATCAACTTATGGGTAAATTTACTGTATTTATAATTAAATCAGATAGTTGTGCATCCAGAGCCTGGAATATTTGTAAAATCAGAGTTGCTGTTTTGCATAGTACCACGTATAAAGGCTACAAATTAACACTTATGTACATGGTAACTCCAGAACATTTCATGATTTATCAGTGTGTATAAATATATAATTTGAATTTTGGATGGTAAATACTGTAGTTATGCTTTCTCGAAATTGAAACACCACTTGCGAGCCTGATTTTTTATACACAATTCATCAAATATGTTGGAACATGAATTACTCCCTTTTATAGCTTAGGATGTGTAGTTTCTTGTACAGAAATGTTGTTTTCACCAGAAAATTTCTTTAAACAAAATATGTTTCACAGATGGTATCTCGCAAAATGGCAAATGTGATTTTACTTTCCCAGACTTCAGATGCAAAACCATCTGACACATTAAAATGAAAGCAAAGGAGGTATTCTATCTATATGAGAGTAAACATTCACATTTTCAAGGCTCTAGCCCTACTTAGTTATCAGACCTCAAACTTTCTTAAAAATACATTAACGGATATCCAAGGTCATAAAATATTGTTTTCCCAGAAGCTACTAAGAGTAAGTAGCTAACATGTGACATTTGGTGAATATCTTGTATACATATTGAAGAGATCTGAAGACACAGAGTCTGGACGATCCAGTGATTTTATGTAAAATCCATTGTTGACAGAAAAAGGTCATCATCAAGATAACAGTGAGGACACATATATTAATAGCATTGAGATGACACCAGTTTGAAGAATCATGAATTATATCAACACTGTGGTATGTGCACGTGAATGGTTTGTGGGTGTTAAAACCGTGCACCATTGAAGAATAAAGTTCACCGTCACAGACTTCCAAATGGATCATTAAATTTGTCACACATAAATTACATATCATACCTTTAAAGTGATACCAGTTTCATTTAATATGCCTACATCTCCGAAACTACTAGGACCAGAAAGCTAAAATTAGATTTGTTCAATTTGGGTATTTGGGGAATATCTGATAAAAATCCTGAAGAGATCTGAACTTCTGAAAATACATTGTGTGGACCATCCAGTGATTTGATGTGGAATGACCTATTATTGAATATTAGAGTTCATAATGCATGAAGAAATGTCCTATTAGAGATGAAAGTTAGCACACATAACCAATATATCAATAGTATTAATATTACAGTAGTTTGAAGAATCAGGAATCATATTAACATTGTGGTGTAGCACTTGGTTATGTACTCGTGAATACCTTGTGAGCGCAAAAATCATGTATCACTGAAGAATTAAATCATCAGGAATTCTGAATGGATCATGAAATTTGGCACACAAATTACATACCATTATCCTTAAAGGAAGACTGGTTTCATGACTTTTTAAATGTAGCCACACTGGGTTTTGTTCCATTGAAAATGTCCCCTAAATTATTTTTTCTGAGTTCACAAAGGTGTTGCTCCATAATTAAAACTTACCAACAAATCAATGATGCACTCAATTTCACGTTTTAAAATATTTCAATATTCTATTGCTGTCTTATTATTCAGTGTGTTATTCCAGTCTATCTTTGCTAAATAGTTTCTCATATCTTTATCTACCTTTGTGGAAGTTTCTCCTGTACTGCTTTTTATTATTTGTTTCTTATTTTATTTTATTTTGATGTAACATGTCCTTATATATATCTTAACATTTTCAATTAATTCATTTAGTAAGGACAAAGCTATATCTAATACACTCTCTCCCTTGTTTGGTTCTAGCACATGCTGAGAAAGGAAACTATGTTGTATTAAAAATAGGAATGTTTGATACCTACCCCTGTACTCTACAGATTTCTATGGCATAAGTCTGTGGTTAATCTTGATTAAACATACTTCAAACCAATTGATGTGATCGACCATTTTAAGAGTGGCCTGTTTATAGCATGTTGAGGGTTTCCACCGATTCCGGTGTAAAATGAGAATCATCACCTGTGTTTGATTAACTGATGAGGTTTCCATGTCATCATCATCTTGTGATCCATCTGGTATTTCAATGTCATCACACTTCTGTGAAAAAATGTGTATCTTATCACAAACATATCAGGACTCATTTGCTGCATAGCTTTGCCAGCAGTTGTTGATATTTTGCATTAAACAAGAGAAGATCTAGGAAACTACTGCATTATACTACCAGTATATGCTACCGAGTATTCAGTGCCAGTGGTTGATGGATTAGAACTTAATGTAGGACAATGTGCACAATTCTTGTTCTAAAAAACAGTACAAATGTTAGCAATTGCACTACACTATACACTACCAAGTTTTCCATGCCAGTGGTTGATGGATAAAGAACATAATGTACGACAAAGTGCACAGTTCTTATTATCAAAAAGTACAAATGTTAAAATTGACAGACGTGTAGTGATACGTTCATTTGGAAGCATTGTATTAACTCGCCAATATTAACATATTTACAAGGTGTCCATAATATTAATTACTGATTCATATTTCATTGATTGCTAAAAAGACCCCAAGTAGCATGATTTATGATAGACAACAGAAATTGATTAAACTATTTTTTTAATGATATCTCAAAATTATAATTATAAAAAAAGTTAAATGTGATTGGATATTTTAATAATATTTATTCTTAGCTTTGAGTTTTATATTCTTAGATAATGATGTTGCAAATTAGTTATCATACCAAGTTATACTCAGTGCATATTTGAGATGAGTATCATTATGCAGACAATTGTTTTGATAAAGTAAAGGATCATATCTGCCACAGTATCTATGTGTCATATTTGTTACACTAGTTAATAATATGACAATATACCTTTACGTCCTGCTGGCTTTTCTGATGGCTTGCAGCAACTGAAAAATAAATAATGTGAATTAAAACAACACATTAATTTTATTATTAAATGAGTTTCCAGGTCTACGACAAATGTAGGGCTGTAAAGATATGATACGTATCAGAATACTTGCTAAAACGGCATTGGTTGTAATGACTGTTACAACTTAGAGTTATTATGTGTAGTATGTTTGTTGAAAGCATTTACAATAAGTTGAGTGTGCACACACAATAAAAATGTGTATAGGTGATAAGGTGGCAACAAATTTTCAACTATCAACAATGTGATTAAATTTACAAAAAAATAAGTCTTCAGCATGTTTAAAACAAAATCTGCACCCATAAGGTTACTGATATTATGATATTAATTATTGACTACCAAATAATATACATGTAAATAAATATATATTTATTATATAATTTAGCTGTAACTCATGTTGCATGATATTCAAAGTGGACACTATTTTGGACAATGCATTTTATTTTAACCATATCTTCTGACTGAAACACACATTTAAGTAAATTCAGTGTATTTTTAAATATGATTACTAAAATAGCATATTTTGTTGAAAAATTATTTCGAAATCATATATAACATAATTAATGTGATTGTTAATTACACTGTGAGAAATCAATTACAATTACGGCATCATGTCAGAACCTTAGGCTTAGCCTTAGTTGACTACATGTTGTAGATACTTGAAATATATCAATTATAATTATGGCATTATCTCGGAACCAGAATAAACTACATGTTATAGAAACATGACAGAAAGTCATTACAATTACCCTAACCCTAAACAAATGTCAATCCATTGAGTATGGACAAAGTATTAGTAAAGTTGATTTTGAGTGAAATACTTACGAATACACATCCAACAAGCAACGACGCATTTCACAGACACCATCCAATGCCGAAAGTCGTTTCGCGATGTCGATTTACGACAAATAACATTTGTCAAAGTAATTGAACTACACATCATTAATTAAACACACATTATTCAAATTAGTTGAACATGTGTTTTCAGCAAACGTCAGTAGGCGCATCACTTTCAACTTTATATACTGAGTATTTAGCGAATTTTTGCGACACGAACGCCAAGTCGAAGCCGAAGACGCCAAGTCGGAGGCCAAGAACAAACGCAAAAACGCAGATTCCTTAATTTACACATTATAATAAAACATTGTACACTGCTTCGAAGCATATTACATAATAAATACGAAACGGTGACCCTTCATTCAATATATAGCAGGAATATTAAGTTATAAGCATTTTTACCCGGTCTGCCGTACGCGACAAATTTGGCACTTCAAAATATACAAGGCTCTAGAGAAAATATGCTCAAAATCGCAGAAAATTTTATTTATTTTTGAAATAATTGCATGTGCTATTTCATTTTCGGCTAAACTATGTCCACTATCAATGATAATGGTAAACTCAAACGTATTAGTTGTGAAATAACACATCAAAACTTTAAGCAGACGGGCTTTGGTCTGCTTAAAACAGCGGTCTGCCTAACGCGGCAAATATTGGATAAATGGTCGGCGTATGCTGCTGTTAGATATATAGATTCATTATCAATAGGTTGCTTTGTAATGTTAGTAATAAAGATAAGAATGCACCACTTATTTTTCTTAGTACTAGTTATACAGATACCACTAGATGACCACTGCTCTTAGCCTATAAGCCATATCAGATGACCATCGTCTAGATGATCCCTCGATTAGTCCTCAGGCGATTCCAAGATGTCCATCCAAGTCGTCAGGCGATACCACCCCGACCACCCTGCACACAATTTGATCCCTCTTAATAGATTTCCACCCATGACCTTTGACCCCCTGTTCATTCATTTCACATTAATTTCACATTCACATTCATCACACATCAATGATATTTTAACATCAATGAACGAGTAATTTGGGAAAGTTTGTACTGTACGTACTGTGCAGGGTGAACGCAGCAGTCCCGGATGAAAGGACGATGAAGTCCCGCCACACAGATGAAGACGCAGTCCTCTAGATCATCCGTGTCCATAGTACAACCAGCTGGGTGGCCTGGACCGTATAGATGGTAGTTCCCTGGTTCGCTGGTGCTGTGTCCTGCCTGTGTCTATGTGGTCGAGGTGACCTAGCAGCCTTGGTTCGTGCCTTGGCCTCCATACGCCGCCGATGTTCCGTACGGGTACGGGTCAGCTCGGTTGCTACCATATCCGCCTCCCTGCATAGACAGATATATTACTTTTAAATCATCTAGAAAACTTTTTTTATAATTTAAAACCAGCATGACTTCTATACGGAAGACACAATAAAGGGTACTTTCGCTTAAACTTACACGAGAAGGCCACGCCTATGATCAGGTGACAGTAGCTGCCGGATACGGCTGGCAGTAGTGTCGTGGAGTGAAGGGTGCAGGCCGACAACGTTGCAGGGTGCAAGTCGCGCCATGATGTCCCAATACCAGATAGAGACACTAGGCATCTGAACTGTCAGCCGGTGTAACCTCTGGTTGTATAGCAACCCCATCTCGTACAGGGCATCATTGTACAAATGAAGGATATGTAGATTCAAGTTAGTTATTCATACGCATGTTGATAAAATGTTTACACACCGACTCCACTACAATACATCAATGTAAACATGCATGTCAACAAAATGTAAACTAATGGTAAAAATATTGGAATCTTGGAATTCCCCACAAAACCATCGGCATCTTCTTCTTCTTGCATTTAGCATCATAACTTTATGTTAGCCATGTATAAATAATACTGATACTGAAACTTACTCATCCTAACGAGTGAGTACAGCAGAGACAGTAAGGGGCACTCCAGGGTACATCCACTGCGTTTCCTGAATTAGACGTCGATGTTGGTCGAGCGTCTGGTCCAGGCGACGCATATCATTTCAAATAGTCTCCAGGTGGTTTTTGGCCACTTAGAGTACTACAGCATCCACCTCCAGTGGTTCTACAGCAGCAAGCACTAAAACATAATGATGTTAAGTCAAGTAAGTTAATTAAAAGGTAAAACAAAGTTGTTACATAGAGTACACAGAAATAGAGATAAAACGAAAGAAGTACTTTTTGAAACAATTGTAAACAATGCGAATCTCACAACATCGAATGTCATCAACACTAGCACTACGTCTGACGAATACATCCAACTCGGTGCAGTTTTCATGTCTATAACCCTCACGCAATTAAGACTCACAATTTTTTAACACAAAATTAATTAGCAATATTATTAGTATTTTCACTTTATAATATATAACTTGTTATCATTTACTTATATAACTTTGAAATTTAGTGTCACTGATAGGTTGTTTTGTCATGTATACGTCTTGTGACCTACTTTAACACATAGCTTTGCCCGCCTCTAGTCGTCTACTTGTAAAAACTACACCGCTCACTTGCTGCTGCTGTTACATCTCACAGGTCGCCGGGTCAATAAGATAAGCGGCCTGATATGGCCTACTTTGATGCATAGCGGCGTCCTTGTTGTTGGCAATCTACTTATAAAAACTAGTGTGCTCCTTCGCTGCTAGTAGGTCTCCGCCTACTGTTAAAAAACTGAACCGCTCACTCGTTGCCTGTCCGTCGACCACCATCCCAATTCGGTAACCGTTAGCATTTAGGGCTAGGGTTCATTAAATGACCACTGGCCGATGGCCGGCACACCCTTCGCACGGTTAGGGATATTGTTAGCGTTAGTGTTACGGTTAGGGTTACAGTGGCTAGTGACCTTTCACTCTGCATAATAGATGTCCACCCATGACCTTTGACACCTGTCCATTCAATGACCACTGACCGATAACCACCAGACCTTTCGTGCTGCAGTCGCCAGGGGCGCTGACGTACAGTGAGCATAATATTTGAGCGTGTTATTTTGGCACTTCAATGAATATGATACAATCTGGCGAAGGCCGCCAGTACTAATAGCAATGTTGTGCCACCTTGTCGCTAAAAGCATACACTATGAATTACTTCTAAGAATTCTGCAAGGAGGCGCCAGCCTCGTTTTCGCTTCAATACATGAAACATGGCGTATATATATATATATATATATATATATATATATATATATATATATATATATATATATATATATATATATATATATATATATCAATTGCAGGATTTTTTATTTCTAATAATTTTAATCAAATTATTTCATCCACTGAAGTACCAAAACATATCGTTTTATCTGATGAACAATATGCTGCAGCATAACCTCATCATACAAATGTCAATGGAAACATAATCCACATGTTACATGAACATCTTGTTGACAGTGATCCCAGGAGATTTTGGTCAGCATTGCTACTTAATTTATTTTCACTTTGGTGCTTTAGTTAGTATTATTTAAAGTTCCTGCATTGATTATTTTGGCAAGATTCCTGCCAGTATTTTAGAATCAGTTTACTTCAGACAGCTAGAATTATTGATATTTTTTTAGTTGGCTATTATTTGGCAAGCTTTCGACCAGAGTAGCACAGACGGAATAGCCGCGATAAAACATGTCAGCCTGTCTAAATCAGTGTAGTCCAGTGTATGTGATAGATGCAATGCATTTATAGTGTAACATGTAGCTTTGATAACTTGTACATGTGTGCATAATTGTGGACTACGGGTACATGGAATATTCATATGTATTATGTTTAATTAAACTTGATTGGGAAAGGTCTAGTTTTTCATACACTATCAATGACTGCATCTCTGCAAAATTGCACTAATATCCGTAATATTTACTCATGCATAGAGATTAGCTGCAATAAAATGCTTTTTGTGATTTCTATGACAACTTTGTTGAGAGAAAAAAAGGAATTCCAGATATGAAATGTGTTAGTAAATTAGTTAACAACAAATATACCTTATTCGACCTATTAAGTGTACACGTCCTAATAAGCGCACACCCTTTTTTATTCAGCATGATCTTTAGTTATTTTAATTTGACTAGTGTCGAACAAATGAAAGGTGTCGCCATCTGGTATTAAACAGTTGGCACCACTTTTCAGTTCTACACTAGTCACCAAATGACACCACTAGTGTTAAACAGTTACCTGCTTGTCTGAACATACACATTTTGGTGTACGCTTATACGAACAGATTCCTTTTTATGGCACAATTTGTTTTCAAGCTACAGTACGATTAATGGTCGAATATGGTATATGTAAGCATTTGAAATTCAAAACACAAAAAAAATCAGCAACAGTTGCCAAATTGGATGATTTTGTGGCAACTTATCTGATTGGTCGGTGGAACAAATGGGACAAAAGATCAAATGCATGTTAGTAGGGGTGGATATTAGAGGCACGAAAAGGGTGATGTTGTTTAAACGTAGTTTTGTTGATGAAAAACAAGAATATTAAATGGCTTTACTGGTGGGCTGAATTAAAACACAAATATTTTAAGCGGTATTAACCACTAAAACGACTGGCAATAAAAGGATGTGGTGTTTTGATGTTTCAGAATATTAAATGATGGTAGAGGAAATAAGCCAGCCATAGCAATGAACGAGAAAGGTGAGAGTGATGATGATGTCGTCTTCACGGGCATCTCTGGACGACTTCCCGAGTCAGAGAACATTGACGAGTTCCGCAGCCATCTCATCAATGGTGAAGACATGGTGACAGATGACGACCGGCGTTGGCAGCCAGGTACAGTGGCACCGGGAGAAATATTACTGTAGGAAACAATGGGACAAAGTGTAAAGGAATCCTTTGGGCGTTATGCTTTATATATTTGATTTAATATTATACTCTATTTATATGCTCGGGTTGTCCTACTTTCTTTGTAATCTGATTTTTTTTTTTAATTCCACTTCTTTGTAAATTTGTGAAACTCCAGTTTGTGTAATCAGCCGTTGAGCGTGAAGTGTTACCACAGGTGATGTTTTAATTGAATAAAGGACATCTAGGACTGAGAAATTTTCAAGGGGGCATCTCAAGGGTTTAGCTACAATTTATAATATATACATTGTCTAAGATATTTCCAAAGATGGGCACACTCTGAAGAAGCCACTCCAAGTTGGGTTTTAACATATTTGAACTCATCATTTGTGAGTTGATTAATTAGGCAATTGCATTGAAAACACCTTGAGAATAAATTCAGGCTGAATACAAATTAGGAATTAAGAAGAACAGATGCAGCAACACTAAGGGCCACTGCTGCTAAAATTTTAATATATGACTTTTACAAAAACAGGTAATTGCTCTTTACAATGAACACAATTACGAGAATACGGTCATACATGACCAGTATTTTAACATGACCATGTTTTAAAAATAGGTAAATAAAATGTTGGCATAAACATTATGTATAATTGTATTGTGCTCATGTCCTTAATCTTACATATACTGTTTCAGGTCTAAATGGATTACCTACGCGCAGTGGCAAACTGAAGGACATTTCTAAATTTGATGCTGCTTTCTTTGGCGTGCATCCAAAGGAGGCCAACTGTATGGACCCACAGCTCCGCATGTTGTTGGAAGTCACCTATGAAGCCTTAGTTGATGCAGGTGTGTAATTACCACATTTGATGCTTGTTAGGATTATTTATGTTTCACCTTTCTTTGCAATGTTTTCATAGTCTTAGTCAGACTCGGGGGTCAGTTACACTGTAATTTCAATTGAAATGCAAATTCCAATTTCGGTATTGCAATTGGTGGGTTTTTAAAAGAATTGGTGAAAATGTAATTGGTATTTTCAATTACTGTTTCATTTACATCATGTAACATTTTAACTAAAATTATTCACTAAGTAATCGGTAAATATAATATGTTGATTATACAGATATAAAATTTAGCCCAAAACTGAGGAAGGGAGGGAGGGAGGGATTATTAGCCATTTGCAATGATATCCTTGAACGAATAACTAATAAAATAAAAAATTATTTTGGCCAATACCTTGGGCATAAGCAACAAGTGCAGGAAGTATGAACAACAAGGTCAGGGATGAAAATTAAATGTTTCAATTTGAAACTGAATATTAGCCGTGAAGTTCATACATTTTTGCGACAGTATTACAAATAAAATTATTATTACGAACACCTAGAATAATTATCAACCACAAAACGTCCAAGAATACAACTGAGAAAACTATACCTTTTAGCGACTATTGTCATTTTCAACATTTCACGCACGTTTAAAAATGCACGTTTAAAAAGAAAGAGGCGCGATGCTGCGTGTGAGAATGCTCTGTCGTTTTGAGTCCTGACCAAGAAGATGGTCAGAACTTCCGTAGAGCAGACCATTTCCATTGTCAAGGCGAGATGTCACGTAAACATGCACCATCATCTCTGTGGTTTTCTGATTCAGAAGTTTTCTAAATCTGCCAATATGGTGGAGATGGTAATATGCCACTCGACACACATGCTGTACATGGCTCTTTATATTTTATGCTCTATGTGCGGCATAGAGATTGTGTCCTTAATGTGAGGCGAGCATATCATAATAGCCTCTGTTTTTGTCAGAATTATTTTTAGTTTAATCATGAGCATCAATTCTTGTATTTCAACGACACATGTTTGTTTGCGCATCACAGTCTGTGTTGTGTCAGATTAGTCGGGATCGGATCTAGCTTCCACGATTTACAGGCCGACTTGCTGAGCAATTTGGTGATCTCATTTGTTGTGGTGGGCAGGAACACTGATAGACGTGAGGAGATACCACGGGGCTCATCCAGGCACATAGGTTTGTGTCTATCCTGGACATCAAGATCGTGTATGCTAGTTGTAATTGTGATAGTGACATAATTGCTGAAAATATTAAGCAGTTGTCCAAGGTGGTCGTATTCTGGCCGCGCAGCGTATGGCCGCAGGGAGCCAACTGTCTGGAACTGGGCTTTTTGGTTGCCAGCCTGGTCGTGAATTTTTTTAAGAATAAAATGTACATCTGACAGTGTGCAGCATTCTCTTCGATCTCTCTCTTTGTTTGGTGAAAATATCTGTGTCAACGGTGATCCTGGAGAATCTCGTTGCTCCAACCGGCGCCTCTCTTTCCTGGCTGAGAAAAAAACGGTCATCCATCCATGACGCATCAGGTCTGATGGTGAGACATTTCGTCTTCAGCGGTGCGTGTTTGTCAAGCAACTCACTAAGGACGTGGTCATACTGGCATACCAATTTTTTACGTAGGTAGAAGTTAATAACGTCCGACGAAAATGACAATGTATTAATCGCCTTAACCTTGCGGTATGTTTTCTCTTCGCGTTTAAACGACTGCCAACTATGACAAGCTCATTTATCTGTGTTGTATATACCTGTCCAGAATAACTGCAAACTCGTAGAAAAAGTCAGCAACCGATGATCCGTTCTTATTAGTCGGTGGTGGTCGGTAGACCACGAGGAAAATTATGCTTTTTCCATGAGATGTTAATGTTAAGCTCATGTCTTCAAAAGAGCGAATATCAATGAAAATGTTCACAGCTGTTGTTTCGGTTCAATCCTTATGAAGTATACCAATGCCACCACAACGACGACTGGATCTTGGGTGGTGGATCAGTCTGTAGCCTGGTGACGTAAAATTTCATCTCTGATTACACGAAGGTCAGGGTCTTTGTTAGAAAACCAGGTTTCGGATAGAACAAAAATGTCTAAATTGTGTTCATGAATGTAGTCTAAAATGTCCGTTGTCGTATTGTGAACGGATCTTGTATTCATGAGGCACACGGAGACTTGTGTAGTCGGGCAAGTTTGAGGATTGCAGGAAAGTTTCACAGGAATCAAATTATCATGCATTTGTGAAGATACTAAGCCTACTATGTCCACTTCGTTTACGTTATGTAAACGAAGTGGACATTGTTGGCCTATGGCCGATCACTGTAGCGATACGTTGTTGTTGTTGTCGTTCAGTTAAGTCCGCCACTACGCCAGCGGTGTCGATACCAGTAGACGGCATTGTCTTTGGATATCGACATTGTCTTAGACCACCAGTGGTCCCTCTGTGGGTTGGCCTTGTGTAAAAATACCCAATTCTTTTTACGCAATTATTGCGTGAAAACTATTCGTTCACATATCCACCACTGTCTGTATTGCCAGGTACTCATTTATACAGCTGAGAGAACTGTGGCAACGTGGGGTGATCAAACTTGCCAAAGGTTCGAAGCGACAGCATTGGGATCTGAAACCGGGTTCTCTCGGTTGAGAGTATGGCATGTTAATGTTCTTAAATATGAAAATCATAATTGGTATTTTGTAATTATCATTTTTGAGGTAGAATTGGAATTAGTTTGTGTAATTGGAATTGATATAGTGTAATTGACCCCCCCCGAGTCTGGTCTTCGTACCCACAATTCTGGCTACAGCTAGTTTCTGAAAGTCTTGCACCAACCATTATTTGTATCTAGTTTCGTATATTGTATATATATATATATATATATATATATATATATATATATATATATATATATATATATATATATATATATATATATATATATATATATATATATATATATTATATATATATATATATATATATATATATATATATATATATATATATATAATATATATATATATATATATATATATATATATATATATATATATATACCTTGATTTTCTGCCGCCAGCCAGGAGATTGACAAATGGACATGTCTTTCAGGGGCGTTCGTGTGCCCACGCTACGATCACCGCACTGATCAAATGCATAATAGAATTGCTTTGACAATTCTCAATAAACATGAAGATGAACTGTGAACTATGTCAATGATCGAGTGGCGACGTGTTTATTTTGCACTGCCCCGGCAAAAATCGCTGACACTAGCTTCCCTTGGGCGGTTTGTAAATTGCAATCGAGATTCACTAATACGCCTCGTGTAAGAACCAGATAAACAGTCTTAAATACAATTTAGTATGCAATACCAATATAACAATGGGGTGAAATAGCATGCTTCCATTTCGTAATAAATCTAATAATTTTCGCGATGCGAAAACAAAGTACCAAATGCCTAAACCCAAGTCGTTACCAGTGCGCGAAAATACGAATTAATCATCCGCATGAATCGACTTTAAGTGGTGCATCATGAATTTATGCTTCGGTCAAGATCGGTTGAAAGACGAAGCGAAACAATTATTAATTCTATATATTGTCGTTTGTCGTTTTCTATGTTTAATCAGCTTTCACACTGCGTGTGTCAACTCATAATATTCGGCTGCTCAGATGCAGGTTACAATTTTCGATTCATAGGCATATTGGACCAGTAGTGATCGTCATCATAGCATATATATGCATGCATGTATTTTATTCAGTTCAACATTCAATAGTGTGTGACATTTAAAATAGTGCTGCTGACCATAGTTGACTCGTATAATAAGCTATATAAACCGCGTATTGACTTATAGACAGCGCATATGGGGACACCTACCTAAATATATATATATATATATATATATATATATATATATATATATATATATATATATATATAAATTGTAATAGTTATACAATATTTCTTATTTATTCATTATAATATTATAAATATGTATTGATCCGTGTGTTATTATAATTTGCTATGACCAGTTTATCGATTTTGTCGGATAAAAACATGTCCGATACGTGTTGTATCACTTTTATTTGTACCCATTAGACCCCACACATTGAATTAAGCGTGTGCTGCTTTTCCCCGGGCAACGGAGGCAGATTTTGAATTATGGGTGCTTGTAGTTTTTAAGCTGTAGCTTCAAAAGTATTGCTATCTTATAATTGCAAGTTATGTTTATTTTGAAGCAAATTGAATTATTTATGC
The DNA here is from genome assembly GCA_033239005.1 of Lamellibrachia satsuma. Lineage (NCBI taxonomy): Eukaryota > Metazoa > Annelida > Polychaeta > Sabellida > Siboglinidae > Lamellibrachia > Lamellibrachia satsuma. The sequence continues at coordinate 5,876,020 of BSQZ01000004.1, forward strand.
AATTGTGTAACTGTGGTATATATAAGCCTGTTATACGTTGTCACTGTGATGTGTGGAACTTTGGAAATTATTTTTTTTAACAAATATTGAGAGTGAAGTTTGAAATGATAGTCATATTTTATTACAATAACATCACCAACTGCTGGCTCCACACAAGGAAATGTTCTTCCTATGCATGGTACTGCACAAAGAATCCAATTTTGCACAAATGCACATTGCATGTCAGACATCCAAAGCATGTCCCAATTGCACGTCCTGATGGCCGTTTCACTCCGTTTTCACGACACAACTGACAAACTCATTTTGATGACAATGAGTTGTTGGAGTTCTCATCAGGGATGTCATCCCTACTATTACATGCCACCTGAAACAAACAAACAGCTACAGTAATGAAAACATAATAAGAATTGTTATGCATTTGTCACATGTCATATCCAACACAACAAATATTTGAACCATTGGGTAATAGTGACCATAATCAAATACATTTTGACATCAATGTAAAATCAGAAAGTAAAAATAAGAAAACGTACAAGAGAAACTTCCACAAAGGTAACTACAAAGATATGAGAAAATACTTAGCAAAGCTAGATTGGAATAACATGCTGATGAATAAGACCGCAATTGAATGTTGGAATATTCTAAAACATGAAATTGAGAGTATCATCGATAAATTTGTTCCCTTCCAAAAACAAGGAAAACGGTGTAGAAAGAAACACTTGTCAAAAGAGGCAATTAGAAAATAATGCTAAAACAAACTATGTGAAGGGTTTATAGGCGTACCTGAAAGGAAGAAGACTGCAAAATACAAAGAGGCACTTAATGCAGCTACAACTGAAATCAGACAATCTAAAAGAAGATATGAGCAAAAACTAGCATGTAACATAAAAAATGAAAGCAAGAGTTTTTATGCATATGTCAGGAGTAAACAAAACGTACAAGACAAGGCTGGACCTCTAGAAGACAGTGCTGCAAATATAATATCACAGGGGTTTTTAATGGCGGAAGACCTAAATGGTTACTTCAGTTCAGTGTTTACCAAAGAAGATATTAGTTCATTATCAGTTGCTGATGCTAAATTTCAGGGGGCTAAATCTGACTATTTAGGTCCATTAGTTGTAACTCCAGAATTGGTAGCTAAGAAAATAAAGGCAATGAAGGATAGCAAATCACCGGGAGTGGATGGGATTCCTCCAAAATTACTAATGGAAACAGTAGAACAAATCAGTATACCACTTGCAAGAGTATTCAATTTGTCATTAAAAGAGGAAGTTGTTCCGTTTGAATGGAAAGAAGCAAACATCATACCATTATTTAAAAAGGGTTCGAGAAATAAGTCAGAGAATTACAGACCAGTGAGTTTAACGTCAGTGATTTGTAAATTATTAGATAGGTTAATTAAAGACCATATGGTGGACTTCCTCGTTAAGCATAAATTATTCAATTCATCTCAACATGGATTCCTTAAAGCGAGGTCATGCTTAACAAATATGTTATGTTTTTTGGAAGAAATCACTAAGTGGATAGACGTGGGATCGCCAGTAGATATTATCTACTTAGATTTTCAGAAAGCTTTTGACAAAGTGCCACATCAAAGATTACTACTTAAATTAAAAGCCCATGGTATCGGGGATAGCATAACTGACTGGTTAGAATGATGGCTGACTGACAGAAGACAACGAGTTGTAGTAGATGGAGAAGTTTCAAATTGGAAATCGGTTTTGAGTGGGGTACCTCAAGGATCAGTATTAAGACCTATATTATTCTTAATTTATATCAATGACTTGGACGACAGTATAACAAGTAACGTACTGAAATTTGCGGATGACACAAAACTGTTTAGAAAGGTTAATACTGATGGTGATAAACAACATTTACAAACGATTTAGACAGATTAGTGAAATGGTCTGAGAAATGGCAGATGCTGTTCCATTTTGGGAAATTAAAAATGCCTACATACAGGACATGGGAACTTGAATGTAAACTATAAAATGGGAGATAATGTTCTGGGTACTATTGTAAAAGAAAAGGACTTAGGAGTTACAATAAGCGCTATGAAAGTTTCAGAGCAGTGTGGTATTGCAGCTTCAAAGGGTAATCAAATTCTTGGATTGATTAGAAGAAACATAACATACAAGGGAAAAAAGTTAATTATACCTCTTTATAAAATAGTTAGACCTCATTTAGAACACTCTATACAAGCATGGAGACCATATCGTAAGAAGGATATAGATACGCTTAGAGACCTTAGTTATGAAGAACGCCTGAAAGAATGTGGTTTAACAACTCTAGAGACAAGGAGGTTAAGAGGAGATCAGATTGAAGTTTTTAAGATATTGAATGGGTATGAAAATATTGACAGAAATATGTTTTTCTCACTCAAGAAGGATAGCAGAACTAGAGGACATGAGGTAAAATTAGTAAAGGATCAATGTAGATTGGACATCAGGAAGCACTCGTTCTCACAGAGGACAATAAATGAATGGAACACATTGTCTACAGATTGTGTAACTACTAGCAACGTGAATATGTTTAAAAACAAGACAAGGAGAGCGGGTTATAAGTAGATGAACATTGTTGGACTCTCGATAAGCCAATGGCTTCCTTGTCTACTTGCCATCTGGGCCTTTGGCTTGGATGGCAAATCTTGTTAAACAATGTTAAATTATAATTTTTACAAGCAGCCAGTAATTATGACTTTTTTTAAAGTTTACTAATATCTGAAATATAGATAAATATAATTAGTTACAAAGACCACTGACACCGTCAATATAATAAAATTGTCAACAATGTCCAAAGGCAAAGCAACAACACAACCCATCCAGGCATCGCCCAGGCCAGGGCTTGAATGTTTTCATGCTCGTCGGGCCAGATTTTTATGTTTTATTTACTCATTTGCTTTATAAATCATCGTATAACAACATGCACAACTAACCACGTAATCTAAGCCGAGTAAATGGCACAAAACACATAATGTCAGTGTTGAAACAGTCGACAAGCTGAATAAGACGGTGACCAAGCTACTCTTGGACGAAGAAAACCAACCGATGCCATCTTCAATTTATCGCTCACTCAGTGAAAGATCGAGCCACATATAAATCTTACCTCCACATCCATCTCAGAAGCACTTTCATCCGAAGATGCATCCCTAAAATCGCGCAAACTTCACCTGCAGAGAAACGGTCATTTTTAAAGCCCACCAGTGCTCGACTTCAAACGCGATTATCTTCGAAATTTTCAATACGGGAGTCAGACCACAGTTGAAAATTGCATTAGTGGCCATGTTAACGTTTTGTTAGATTATAAGAAAACGTGACCACAAAAATTCTGAAACTTTTCCACAGCAACTGCCATCATCTCATTGACATGCTGACCAAGTTTTATCAAAATCACATTCCTCCAGCTCTTTTAAAACGCCCCGACGTGCGATGCCCATAAATTTTGACAAAAATAGCCTTCTATTCATGCGCCCACGTGGCCCATAGCAGAAAAATTCCCATAAATCCCTCCGCCTTTTAAACTCTAAAAAATGCACCATTTCACAGCCAATAGCTTCTACAAACAAACCTGTGAATATACCTGCTCAATTGCACTTATGTCACATCATATGAATTCTTTAAATTCACATATCGCAATTTAATACGCCCTACATTCGTGTGAAACAATAAACAGGAAGGTCAACTGTGGTCTTACCCCTACGACTATTATGTTAATTTTACCCACAATTCATAGCTAAGATATGTAGAATTCCGCTAGTTTTAGTTTCATATCAATCCACCCGATGACGCCACCTCCACAGCCTTTTTCCAAAGCGGACGCTTTCGGGCGCCGTGGGGAAAACAAGGTCCGACGCTTTCGGACGCGTGGGGTCTAATGGTTTTAAATAAAACAACCTGATTAACTTGCCGGGTTGATGTTCCATACCTGATTTATTTCTCATAAGAAATCTCTATGATGGAAGACCACAAAATGGTAGCTTATAGAAAAAAGATATTGAAAGAAAGACTACTTCATACCACTTTTAGACACCAAATACACATATATGTGCATAGGTAGCAGTGCCTGTTTTTTTTGCTTCTTAGTATTTAACCTGACACGTTTGTTGTCACCAGGTGTCAACCCACAAGATGTCTGCGGCACCAAGACAGGAGTGTTCATTGGCTGTATTGCGTCAGAGTCCCACGAAGCGTGGACACTCGACATGGACAAGATCAAAGGCTATGAGTTCACTGGTTGCACAACATCTATGTTTGCCAACCGCTTGTCATTCTTCTTTGACTTCAACGGTCAGTCATCTAAAGATGTACATTGTAGTCTGCATTATCATTTTAAAATGTATAAACAGGGTGATTTGAAATCATCATTTTCACTAAAAAAAACAAGTTGTCCTATCCATATATGACTACTAATTAAACTTTCTCTTCTGCAAGTCATAAATATGTGGCAACAATTGAGCAAGAACTTTTAATTTAACTTTTTGAGAGATTATGAAATTTAAAATATGATGTATGAGAGAGCAATGGCTCTTTGTACTAACTTAAAATTTGATATATCATACAATGATTGCTATTTATACTCACAATATTGGGAGATAATATTTGTTATAATATTTGTCATATTTGTTAATCACAATTCATGTTGCAGGGCCAAGCTACACGACACATACAGCTTGTAGTTCAAGTCTGCTGGCGCTTGATCAAGCAGTGCATGCCATTCGTTCTGGTCAGTGTGAGGCAGCCATTGTCGGGGGCACAAATTTGTGCCTCAAGCCACAGTTTGCGCTACAGTTCCAACGTCTCGGAATGCTGTCACCTGGCGGCGCCTGTCGTTCGTTCGATGCCTCGGGTACTTGTCTTTTTACTTATCTCTTAAAAAGATGCATTTGTCTATAAAAGAGGTTTATCAAGATGGCAAGTGGATAAGAAGTCATTGGCTTAATGAGTGTCCAATAATTTTATCATTTATGTATAACCCATCCTTATCGGATATATATGAATTATATTTTTAAACATATTCACACTACTAGCATTAACACAATAATTTGACACTTTGTTCCATTAATCTATCACCCTGTGTGAGTACTTTCTTATGTCTACCCTACACTGTTCCTTAATTAATGCTGCTTTAAGTTTTCTGGTTCTACTGCCTTCTTTTAATAAGTCCAGCAATCTGTAGCTGTCTCGTTCTTCAGTAAATTATTCCAACCTCTATTCGCAGGATATGTTCTCATTTCTTTTTATTTGTGTGATGTTCGCATCCGGAGATGAATAAGTACTACACGTCGTTCGGAAACAACACTTACTTTAATCACATATATTTGGATACATTTGCTAGTCTACGCAAGTGGTCTGACGCATATCGACGTTGACCTAAAACCCGCCTGACAGCTCCGTCTGACGGCTACGGGGAGCATGCATTAACTGATAACAGGTTATCACAATTTGCCTTTGTTGAAGTTGCTCCTCCATTTTTTTATGTATTCGCTGTTTTTTCTTTTTTATTAAAATAGATCTGGTTATGATCACTGGAACCCATAGGTTCGTGTACTTTAACATTATCAACTGATTCATTTTGAGAAGACAAAATTAAATCAAACACATTCCCACCACTACCGGTTTTACATCTTCCTCTTGTCCTATGTTTGGACAACAATAAACTACTTTTATTGTTAATGTTGAGTTTTTGGTAACTATGTTACACCAAATCGCTTCCTCACAATCTGCTTCACTTATCAGCATTATTTCACAAGTTTTGATTCAGTCTTAAGTATATAAAATTACTCCACTTCCCCTTCTCTCTCTCTCCCATATCCTTCCTAAACATTACATAAACTGTCAGTGCTAACTCAGCATCTACTACATCTTTATTAGCCCATGATTCTGTGACACCTATTACTCGAGGTCAATATCTGCTGCCATAATGTCTAACTCGCTTTTTTATTTACTATTCTCCTGGCATTTAAACATCATTTCAACCATTCATAACTTCGTAAATAATTGACATACAATAATACAATTGGTATCACAATAAAGGGGAAAAGTTACCGTTTAATAAGACACCCATGACTCCATAATGTCAACATGTACCTTATGGTCCAAACCGTGGTGACCCGTCACATATATGCTACCATAAAGTCTTACTCGCATTTTTATTTCCTATGCTCCTGGCATTTAAACATACACATCTAAGTTCATTTTCCGAAATAATTGGTGAATATTTCTTTGTATGTGTATTTGTACTCCTTTGAGATTTACGCACCCTTCCCAGTCAGATCAAGCCCATATTTCATGAAAAGTCATCTCTTCCCACAACGTTTGACCACATGTCTACGACGCCTACTCCCTCCTCCACCCATGTCTTCTCTACTAAAAGAGACCAATAAGCTTTTGTATATTAACTAATTCAAGTTGCTTTTTGTAAGTGTCATAATCAGATATATATGCTTTACTAAAATAGATATGTTGTAATCAAATATATTTGCAGTAATAAAATAGATTTCTTGCAGTAAACAAGTGTTTTTTATGACACTGTGTTACAGGTGATGGCTACTGCCGCAGTGAGGCGATCGTTGCTGTCTACCTCCAGAAGGCCTCCGCTGCCAAGCGCATCTACGCCACTTTCATCCATTCCAAGACCAACTCTGACGGAAAGAAAGAGCAAGGTTCACATCAGCGTTACTCATTTAATTTCATCGTTTTTAATTCAAGCTACTATTTCTGCATTTTACAAATTTCGTAAATGTTTATTTAAGTGTTGTATATTATTCCATCCAACGTGTTTGTAAAGCTACCCACAATATTGAGCATGTGACAACAGTATTTCTTTTGATCGATTTTAATAAACCTTTATTGTATATATTCTTGAATTGTCTTGGCCTTGACGTTTTCCTCAGTGTAAGCGTCATTCCTCACATGGCCGATGTGGTGGTCATATGACTGACTCGGAAAGTTTGTAAAACAATATTCATATAATTATCAAACATGTCTACGTAGAAAGATTGCCATGTGTTGCAGGTATAACATTCCCATCCGGTGAAGTTCAGAAAAGCCTGCTACTCGAAGTGTACAAAGAGGCAGGCGTCGACCCGTCGGAGGTGGCATACGTGGAGGCTCACGGCACTGGCACGAAAGCTGGCGACACCCAGGAAATGAACACTGTCGCCGACGTGTTCTGTAACAATGGACGCAAGGGCCCGCTCTTGATTGGTTCGACAAAGTCAAACATGGGCCACCCAGAGCCTGTGTCTGGTACGTGTCTTGTATTCAGCAGTTAATATATGGATATGATTGTGCCATATTATTAGTTACATTACAAAAAGTAAACAATTTCATACAAATAGGAAAATCTGAAAATATAGTATGTTCCAAGATGATTATCAGTTGTAACTACCAAAAGCATTTATTCATTTGTATTGCTACCAATTAATATATTCAGTGCACTGTTTCAGTCAACAATCGCTTTCTGTTTGCTCGTTTTTGGTTCAATGTTTACTTTCGGACATGGATTAAAATTGTCTAAAATGCTAATAACTGTCTTATATTTTCAGTATTATGAATGCATGCATGTGTACTAACACATGTGCCATGTCTGTAGGTTTGGCTGGCCTAGCTAAGGTTCTTATCGCGATGGAGGACGGTGCCATTCCTGCCAACCTACATTTTACTACTCCCAACCCTGACATTCCGGGACTGTCGGACGGACGTCTGAAGGTTGTGACAGAACGCACGGAATGGAATGGCGGCTATGTTGCCATCAACTCGTTCGGCTTCGGAGGATCAAACGTTCATGCTTTGATGCGGTCGAATCTGAAAGCATCCTCGCTGGCACACGCTGCCTCAAATGTGCAGAGACTTTGCACGTACGCTGGACGCACACAGCAGGGACTTGAACAGCTGCTCACCAAAATGTGCACAGAACATGCACACAGCGTTGAAGCCCAAGCCTTGCTTCAGGAAACGGCTGCCATGCCATCATCGACCCACCCCTATCGTGGTTACACAATACTCAACAAGGAGCCCGCTGTTCAAGAGGTGCAGGTGGGTTGCGTTAAACCCTCAATATGTGCTTGCTTATATGAAAGAAACGTTGATTTTAAAGTTTTGAGGTTTTTGTCTGGGCAGTAGTAGTAGTAGTAGTAGCAGCAGCAGCAGCAGCAGCAGCAGCAGCAGCAGCAGCAGCAGCAGCAGCCGCCGCCGCCATTGTTTTATTTAACAATATAACAATACATAAAACTCAAATACTTCCACAATTCCATGTGGTTAAAATGGTTGGAGGTTTCAAATAATTCTAATTGCATTCTGTACATCGAGGGTTTGAACAGTGCATTGAATGAGGGTAGTCATCTAAGTATTTTTTAGATAATATATTTAAACTTTGACCTATGTTTGACATTCTGTATCTTATTCCATATTTTTGTAATTATGTTTAGGCAACTTAGACGAAAACTGTGTTCTAGGTCTCTCTTTTATAAGAAGGTTGTAGTGTCTAGTGATTCTGCTGCTTTCATAGAATTCTTTTTGGGTAAGTAATTTGTAAATAACTTAGGCCAATTACATTTTCACCATAACCTATTATGTAATACATTATGGTGAAAGTCATACATAAATAATGAGACATTCAACGTATATACATTTATGATTTTAAGTATGTTTTGAGATTTAAATATGGGATCAGTGTGACTTCTACATCCCTTATTGATAATTATTCTTATGGCGCGTTTTGTAAAGTTACTAATTACTTATAGTGTTTTCAATGCCCCATGCTTGTACACTGTATGTTATGTTACTGTGGATTGGAGTATAATACAATGATTTTATTGCTTTGTGTTGTATAATATGTTTCACTTTATTAATTACAAAAATTGCTCTAGATAGTTTGGAACTGATTTCGTTTATAATGTTCTTTCCATGTTAAATGTGTGTTAAAGATTAATGTAGTCCTGGAAATTTCACAGATTCTTCTCTTGTTGTTCTTGCCAACCTGGTTAATGATGTCATTGTTTATTTCAATAATGTTGTTTACATTGCTTTTGATGTTTACAGGGCTAAAAATGCCCCAACATTTTTTTTTACATTTAGAGATAATTTATTTGCACAGAATCAATCATACACTTGTTTTAATTAGTGATTCATATTATTACTTAAATCATCAATATGTGAACCTGATTGGTAAACGGTTGTGTCATCAGCGAAAGTTTAGAGACGTAGATTTTATTATGTCATTAATATAAACTAGAGCCCTAGAAATGTAACTGGTCCTAATATGGATCCTTGAAGTACTCTGATTTTCAATGACGATTTGCTTTTTGTTTATCTCAATATATTGTTTGTGGTTAGATAGGTAACTGGCAAACCATGTATTGCTCATTCCTCTTATTCCATAGTGATTTAACTTATACAGCAGCACGTTGTGATTAATGTCCTTAAGCAAGTGTAATATTGGAAGAATAGTAGAGTGTTTTGAGTGAAATCCGTATTGGTGTTTATATAGAATATAAAAGTTTTTTAAAACATTACTAGTCCGTTGCACATAATTTTGTCCATTATTTTAGAGAGGAGGGTAGAATACTTGTGTCTATAATTGTTAAACATTTCCTTAATTCCTGATTTCAAAACTGGAATTATTTTTGCAATAGTTAGGTTATCAGGACAATGCCTGTAACGAAGGATTGGTTTATTATACGCTCAAGTGGAATGGTTATTTCGTGTTTAATATCTTGCACTAATTTTGAGATATACTGTCGAAACCCTCACTGCATTTCGTGTTTAGTGTTTGCACTACTTTTTTAATTTCATTTACATCTGTTCGTTGCATGAAGAAATTGACAGCATCATTTCCTCAGAGGTGTGTAGTGATTCACCTACGGCTTTACCTATTCCAATAAAAAAGTAATTTTGTATGCAGTGTTGTCTTGTTTGTTTCCAGCAGTGAGACGATGCCTGCTATAGTCTGGCCTGTGTGCAGTGTTGTCTTGTTTGTTTGCAGCAGTGAGACGATGCCTGCTATAGTCTGGCCTGTGTGCAGTGTTGTCTTGTTTGTTTGGAGCAGTGAGACGATGCCTGCTATAGTCTGGCCTGTGTGCAGTGTTGTCTCGTTTGTTTGCAGCAGTGAGACGATGCCTGCTATAGTCTGGCCTGTGTGCAGTGTTGTGTCGTTTGTTTGCAGCAGTGAGACGATGTCTGCTCCAGTCTGACCTGTGTGCAGTGTTGTCTCGTTTGTTTGCAGCAGTGAGACGATGCCTGCTCCAGTCTGGCCGGTGTGCAGTGTTGTCTTGTTTGTTTGAAGCAGTGAGACGATGCCTGCTCCAGTCTGGCCTGTGTGCAGTGTTGTCTTGTTTATTTGAAGCAGTGAGACGATACTTGCTCCAATATGGTCTGTATGCAGTGTTGTTTTGTTTGTTTGCAGCAGTGAGACGATGCCTGCTCCAGTCTGATCAGTATGCAGTGCTGTCTTGTTTGTTTGCAGCAGTAAGACGATGGCTGGTCCAGTCTGGTCTGTATGCAGTGTTGTCTTGTTTGCAGCAATGTACGAGTGCGGAGAAGCGCCATGTCTGTTTCGTGTTTGATGGCATGGGGGCGCAGTGGCATGGCATGGGGCGTGACCTCATGCAACTGGACGTGTTCCGTCAGTCTATCGTGGAGTTGGACGCAGTGCTACGACCTTATGGCCTCCAACTGTATGACCTTCTGATGACTGGTGATGACGACGCCTTCAACGATATACTCAACTCTTCCGTTGGCATTGTTGCTATTCAGGTAGGTTTGTATTGCTGCTATTCAGGTAGGTTTGCATTGCAGCTATTCAGGTAGGTTGGCATTGCTTTTATCCAGGTGTAGGTTGGCTTTGCTGCTATTCAGGTAGGTTGGCATTGCAGCTATTCAGGTAGGTTTGCATTGCTGCTATTCAGATAGGTTTGCATTGCAGCTATTCAGGTAGGTTGGCATTGCTTTTATCCAGGTGTAGGTTGGCATTGCTGCTATTCAGGTTAGTTAGCATTGCTGCTATTCAGATAATTTGGCATTGCTGCTATTCAGGTAGGTTGGCATTGCATCTATTCAGGTAGGTTTGCATTGCAGCTATTCAGGTAGGTTGGCATTGCTTTTATCCAGGTGTAGGTTGGCATTGCTGCTATTCAGGTTAGTTGGCATTTCTGCTATTCAGATAGGTTGGCATTACTACTATTCAGGTAGATTGGCATTGCTTGTATCCAGGTGTAGGTTTGCATTTCTGCTATTCAAGTAGGTGTGCATTGCTGCTATTCAGGTAGGTTTACACTGCTGCTATTCTGGTAGGTTTGCGTTGCTGCTATTCAGGTATGTTTGCGTGACTGCTATTCATGTAGATTTGCACTGTTGCTATTCATGTACGTTTGCACTGCTGCTATTCATGTAGGTTTGTACTGTTGCTATTCATGTATATTTGCACTGTTGCTATTCTGGTAGGTTTGCACTGTTGCTATTCATGTATGTTTGCACTGCTGCTGTTCTGGTAGGTTTGCAATGTTGCTATTCAGGTAGGATTGCACTGTTGCTATTCATGTAGATTTGCACTGTTGCTATTCATGTAGTTTTGAACTGGTGCTATTCAGGTATGTGTGCATGGCTGCTATTCGTGTAGGTTTGCATTGTTGCTATTCAGATATGTATGCATGGCTGCTATTCGTGTAGGTTTGTACTGCTGCTATTCATGTAGGTTTGCACTGCTGCTATTCTGTTAGGTTTGCACTGTTCCTATTCAGGTAGGTTTGTACTCTTGCTATTCAAGTAGGTATGTATGGCTGCTATTCTGGTAGGTTTGCACTGTTGCTATTCTGGTAGGTTTGCAATGTTGCTATTCATGTAGTTTTGTACTATTGCTATTCAGGTAGGTATGCATATCTGCAATTCTGGTAGGTTTGCACCGTTGCTATTCTTGTGGGTTTGCACTGTTGCTATTCATGTAGATTTGCACTGTTGCTATTCATGTAAGTTTGCACTACTGCTGTTCTGGTAGGTTTGCACTGTTGCTATTCAGGTTGGTTGGCAATGCTTGTATCCAGGTGTATGTTTTCATTGCTGCTATTCAAGTAGGTTGTTAGTGCTTGTATCCAGGTGTAGGTTTGTATTGCTGCTATTCAAGTAGGTTTGCATTACTGCTATTCAGGTAAGTTGGCATTGCTTGTATCCAGGTGTAGGTTTGCATTAGTGATATTCAAGGAGGTTTGCATTGGTGCTATTCAAGTAGGTTGGCAATGCTGCTATTCAGGTAGGTTGGCATTGCTTGTATCGAGGCGTAGGTTTGCATTGCTGCTATTCAGGTAGGTCTGCATTGCTGTTATTCAGGTAGGTTTGCGCTACTGCTATTCGGGTAGGTTTCTATTGCTTCTATTCCGGTAGATATGCATGGTTGCTATTCTGGTATGTTTGCACTGTTGCTGTTCATGTAGTTTTGTACTGGTGCTATTCAGGTAGGTATGCATGGCTGCTATTCATTATTTTCTTTCCGATGCAAACAATAGATATTAATTGTATAGAATGTTTTCTATGTCGCGCAACACAAATATAACAATTGCAGAAATTTCTGAATTTTCTTGTTTGTGGGACATATTTAATATAATAATTAAAAGTGTTTTTATCAGCTTTTTGTTGCAGACCACATCACATTGGTGAAATTATATTAAATATATTTAAAGTGAAACCAAAGACATCTTGTGGGCCTTTGCACCTATAAGAGTACCTGAAAACTAACCATTTCCAACTATAATAAAAAATTCACACAAGTGGTTAACTAAATATACTCGTTGATCACCGAAACTCTGTTTTGCATAGGCAGCGCCATATTTGTTCAGAATCCTACATCAAGAGTGCTGACTAGGTTTCTCACAACTCCAACTTTAAACGCCTGATTGTAGACGATTTTAATCACATACTTGCCAATAAGTTAGGACATGCTGTTTGCATCTAAAATCAATTTATTTGGCAAGATAGTTTGACAGTTCTCTTAATCGAGTGTTTGCGTGTTGTCGAAGCCTTCGGCTGAGATACATGATCGGAGATTGTCTGTACCGCTTCAGGCTTTAATGACTGATGCTTACATCTGAATGCTGCACAGTTTGGCATTGTAATAACTTTTGCTGCATATAAATCTAATATAAAAGCAAATTAAAATGTAACCGCCTCAACCACGTTAAAATTACACAGCAATGTCGGGGGTTAAGGGACTACTCGCCGCTGATTTGTCAAAATTGCAAACACTGATGCATATGTCAGCCTACACGAAAAATGACATAACACCAGCATTTTGCACTTTTAGAACATATTCCCAGTTAACCACTTGTGTTATATTCTTGATTATAGTTACAAATGGTTAGTTTTTAGGCACTCTTATAGTGGCAAAGGCCCAAAACAATGCCTTTGGTTTCACTTTAAATTCACAATACCTGGGTAGAGTACATGATAAATATGAAAGGTTGGTTTGTAGGTGGCTCTGGTATGTGTGCTAAATGTTCTGGGCATCAAACCTGACGGCATTGTTGGCCACTCGGCCGGAGAACTCGGCTGCGCATACGCAGATGGTGGACTAACAGCTGAAGAGACAGTTCTGGTGGCCTACTGGAAAGGGCGCTGTGTGATAGAAGCCAACCTGCCACTAGGTGGCTTGGCTGCAGTCGGTATGGGTTGACACTGGTTTGATAGGCTTATGCCTTAGGCTACGTTGATTTTAATACTAGTCTGCTCCAGTGCATTTTGTTTACCTTATTGATTTTACCAGTACGTTAGGTTTCGTTATGACAGTTTACATATATTAATGTATTATATCTTATATAAGTGGGTTTAATGGTAGGGCCTACATTAACCTATGAATTCACTATTCATTATGTAATTTTTTTTGGAAATAATCTGTTCTGAGGGAACTGTTATCATTGTTAGCAAAACTGGGAATTGAGTTTTGGTATAGCGCACTTGTTGAAATTGTGTGGTTTACGTACCATGGGCTGCAGGTCTGACATGGCAGGAGGCGAAGGAACGCTGTCCCAGTGGAGTAGTTCCCGCCTGTCATAACTCCACTGACAATGTCACCATTTCTGGGCCCGCGGAGTCTATCAGCCAGTTTGTGGCCGAGCTGAAGGAGGAGGGGGTATTTGCCAAGGAGGTGAAGAGTTCAGGGGTCGCATTCCACTCCCACTACATGCAGAGGGTTGCCCCAGCCCTCAAGGAAGCCCTCCTCAAGGTTAATATTATTAAATTTGTTTATGTTTTATTAGCAAGATTTGAAATATGTTTAGTTGTTTAGCGAAGTTTAGCATGTTATTGCTATTTAACAAGATTTAACGTTCGATTAATATACAAAGTAACTAACTTCTTTTGCAATAAGGACAAGGAGGCTGGTGTTTTTTTTAAATAATTTATTGTTTCCTTGGAGAAAAGAGTTCTTTTGATCATGTCTTCTGTCCTACCCACAGAGTACGTTTTGATCTAATATAAAGCTTTTTTTATTAATGGTATTTATTCCTTAGATTTTTTGAAGAATGTTTTGCAATCACCATCTTCATGATCATTCAGTGTTGTATTGGGGTATATTTAAGGTGATCAAGGAGAACAGGGTGCGTACACCCCGCTGGGTGAGCAGTTCTATCCCTGAAGAGAGATGGGACTCGGACTTGGCCCGCTACTCGTCGGCCGACTATTACGTCAACAACCTGGTCAGTCCGGTGCTCTTCCAGGAAGCTCTGCAGCATGTTCCAGCCGGTGCAGTTGTCATAGAGATTGCACCGCACTGCCTCCTGCAGGCAATCCTCAAGCGGTCGCTCAGTGCTGATTGTCTGTTGGTGGGACTGATGACGCGTTACCATGCCGACAACACAGAGTATCTGCTATCGAATCTTGGAAAGTAAGCATATTGCTGTTATTTATAATACTTTATATATAGAGCTAAGCCAAATAGAAATTAAACAATTAGATGTTTGGACATTGATATAACCAATATGACACAAATGCTGTATTCAGCAACCAATGCCGTATTTGCGAGCGAATGCCGTACTCGGAACAAAATCCAACCAATATAAAACAACTTAACGACAGTAGAGAAGAAACATATTAGCATCAAGTGTATTGTTCATTCATAGATGATTGCCTCATTTCAGAGTTTACATGGCTGGGGTGGACTTCAATCCTCTTGACCTCTACCCAACGGTCAAGATGCCAGTGTCCAAGGGAACGGCCATGCTATCCTCCCTTATCAGATGGGATCATGAGCAGCTGTGGGATGTGCCCAAGGGAGACCAGTTCATCACTGGGCCAGGAGGATCAGGTAGTTCCATCTCCTTCGAGATTGATGCTTCCGCCGAGTCCGAGGACAGTTACCTTATGGGACACAAAATCGATGGACGTGTGCTGTACCCCGCAACAGGGTACTTGGTGTTGGTGTGGCGAGCTTTCGCCAAGATCAACAGGCAGTCGTACGAACAGTTCCCTGTTGCTTTTGAGGATGTGCATATTCACAGAACCACCATCATGCCAAAGACAGGTAACTAAAGTTTTGTAACAACCTTCATCTTCAATTAATATTAACTAAAGGTTTGTAACAACCTTCATCGCCAATCAGTATTCATGTGCCATGTCTCTTTTCCCATGACATGTGTCTCTTAGTAGTTTTGTAGTTTTTCCTAGCCAGGTTGCGAGCCACCCTCATGCCAATGACAGGTAACTGAAGTTTTGTAACAGCCTTCATCTTCAATTAATATTCACTAAAGGTTTGTAACAACCTTCATCGTCAATCAATATTCATGTGGCGTGTCTCTTGTCCCATGATAGGTGCGTCTTAGTAGTTGTGTAGTCTTTCTTTGCCAGGTTGTTAGACCATCAAAGATGTTCAATCTACGTCGACCTCTGGTTCTTCCTTCAGTCTTTCACATTGTCACTAAAAGGTCTAGGTATCTTTTGGGCATCTTAGTTGTTTGTTATGATTAAATATGTTGTGTTAAAATCGTCAGTTGTTTTTTGTTGATGT
>BSQZ01000004.1:5894506-6019506 GCA_033239005.1 Lamellibrachia satsuma
AATTGCATACATGTATGCAGTTGCGGTCACGTGTCACAAACACATAACAAGACTAAACAAGATTGTCATCCGATTGCCATCCAAAATTACAAGTTCCAGTAAACACGCTGTATGTACACAACATTTGGTTGGCACTCTTGTTTACAACAGTATTGCTTGACGAATGTTAATTTGTATTTCACCCTTAATTGTCATCAAATGAAATATGGGAAAACAACCGTGGGAAAAGGTCGTGGCGACTGGCTGGGGTTTATTAGATTATGGTGCAAGGGTGACACCTCTGTGGAAGCTTCCAAATAGACTTGCATGGGGCTACCTCTGGTGGTTAAGCATATACAGATTTGTTAGAAAAACGGTCGCGTCATGTTAATTAAAAGTGGCACCCAGAATTGTATTCGTTGTATTGCAACTGCCAATCACAGGTGGAAAATGATGCCTTGTTTGTGTTTTTTCCAGCTGCCAGAGTGCAAGTAGACCATGTGCTGAATGAATGTGTTTCTGGTGGAGTTCAGATAGTTGGTCTGCACGCCACCGTGGCGCCTCGTCATCAACAGCAGACTGCCCCAGTGCTTGAGAAATTCCGGTTTGTGCCTTACAACGAAGAAAACGTGTTGTCTGACGAGGATGATCTCGTCAAGTACTTGCGTCTGTGTAAGACGTGCATCCGACGTGGTCTCGTACAAATACTGGACAGTGGTTTAACCGAAAACATACATAATGTTGATCTCTTGAAGCAGCAGCTCGCTAAGATGAAGGTGGATGCTGTTGAAGACATTGACTCAACCATTGAGACACTGGCGAGTGATCCAAAAACTGTTCTAGCCACCACGTTGCGACAGATCTTCTCTCAGGAGAGAAATGATTTCTTCTTCGAGAACATCCGTAATATGTTGGTGTCATCACGTGGCAAACTCGCTGCGGATAAGTTGCTGGGCAGTGCGTTGACGGATCGCATGCTGAAGACGTGTCTGGACGTTGTTCTGGAGAATTGTGGCAGCACCAAACTGAAGGTTGTGGAGTACGGTGCGGCCGACAGTCGCGTGTACCAATCCGCCGTTGCACAGCTGGAGACGCAACCCTTG
The DNA here is from genome assembly GCA_033239005.1 of Lamellibrachia satsuma. Taxonomy (NCBI): domain Eukaryota; kingdom Metazoa; phylum Annelida; class Polychaeta; order Sabellida; family Siboglinidae; genus Lamellibrachia; species Lamellibrachia satsuma. The sequence continues at coordinate 5,895,589 of BSQZ01000004.1, forward strand.
ATTCAGGTCGACTACACAGTCGTAGACGGCAACATGAAGAACATGGACACTGCCCACTTGGAAAGTTTCAATGTGAAGCCGGTCGAGTGGAAACTAGGAGGGTCACCTTCAGAACACTTGCGCAATGCCGATGTGACAATTGCATGTAATGTTCTTCACAAAGAAGCTGATCTTGCGATGGCAATATCATCGTTGATGGCACTAGTGAAAGACGGAGGTTTCCTGTTGGTGCAAGAACCGACGACAAACTTCATTGTTCCTCTAATGCTTGATGCTGTAGCGAATGAATTCAGCATCAGCGACGCTGACAGACGGACATGTGGACCATTCTGTGATGCGCCAACGTGGATGAACCTGCTCAAGTCGGCTGGACTGGAAGTCATTGCACAGAAGTCTGACGGCCTCATCAACACACTGTTCCTGTGTCGCAAGTGTACGACCAATGCGTCAACACAGCAGCAGACAACCATCGACGTGTCGAGTACCAACTTTGAATGGGTTGAGGAGGTCAAGACTGCCCTGGTCAGTGTGGATGATCGACCAGTAGGTCATAATGTTTGGCTGAAGGCGGACAGGTCATGTAATGGCATCATCGGCATGGTGAACTGTTTACGGCTGGAGCCTGGGGGTGACAAAGTCAGGTAAGGGTGTAACACTGGAGTGGCTTTGTTGGAATAAATAATACAAATAATCTTCATGGTCAACACATTATGTGGAAATAAATTAAGAAGACATGTGACCCACTGGCCTGGGGCACTAGCAGTCTTGGGAAATCACTAGTCCTGTATTATTGGCGGGCATCACTGGCATCACCGGCATTCAATATTTTGATGCAAAGTGATGATGGTGAACCTACAATTCTCCATAAAAATAAAATTAATATGTGATTATATAATCTTATTTTCTTCTATTTTTGTTCCACGTATAAACTTATAAACACACAACTGAAACATGTATTAACAACACTGCTGAAACTAAAAGGTTAAGACACTATTATAATATAATGAAATCATTCAGTATGTTGGCAGCTGCCTCGTCCATACTTAGTCTTAAGCTCATCAGATGGCTGATGCTCCGTCCCTCCCTCTGCCCCCGTCCTGGAGCTTGTTAACTTTTTCACGGCAGGTTTATGGTCAACAGATGAACCCTTGCGATCCGACCATTAATTATATTCTTGAAAATGGCTTTCCGGCATCATATTTGCTTTTGTGCACAAGTTTAAATTTATTCAATAGTCATTTTAGGGAAGTGCCCAAAGAGTCCCTGTTTACATATGTAATCAAGGCAATTGGATATTGTATGCAATAAACTATTTCACTCTGCATTATTTATGCCTACCACGATAAATGGTATTCCTTTCAGATGCATCTTCAATGGAAGTTTGGATCAAAGCCAATCGATGCCAGCAGTAGAAAGCAGTCTGTTTGAAAGTCTAGTTCACAAGGACCTAGTAATGAACATCTACAGAGATGGGAAGTGGGGTTCATTCAGACATATTCCTCTTCACAAAGGTACATCATCACGACACTTCTATTTTTCAAGCCACAGTTGAAAGTGTCAGTAACCAGCAACAGGCACTTATTTTTGATTGTCCTCTACATAGCCAATATATCTTAAGTTAGAGTTAGTTATCTTGTGCCACACATGGACATGCAAGTTTTCCACATTCAAATTAACTACATACTAGTTTATTGCATTTAGTTTTTTAAACAGCCTTTACTTAGACAAAATGTCTTCATATGAAATACATGACAATGTTAGACAAAATGTTGATATGAAATACATAACAGGGTGTAACGCAATTGCACATTATGTAACCTATGTATGCTTACATACACCACATTGTCCATGATATATTTGATACCGTTGATCAGTTAGTTCAAAAACAGAATCAACATATATGTAGCAAGGATGTGCAAAATATAGACGAACAAAATATAGTCTCTCAACAAGTCAATGGTTTCCTTGACCGCTAGTGTCACACAGGACCTGTTACTTTAGAAGGCAACTTTAATGGAAGATATATATGAGTCGACTAAACACAAAGAAACTGTGTGGTGTTACAGAAGGCCGTCACGTGATCAAACGTACGGAACATGCGTACGTAAACGTGTTGACCCGGGGTGACCTCTCAAGTGTCAAGTGGATCGAGTCGCCCCTGAAGTACTTTGTTCCTGCCGACCACCAAAACAAGGAGCTCTGCAGCGTGTACTACGCATCCCTCAACTTCCGAGACATCATGCTGGCTACAGGCAAACTGCCTCCAGACGCCATCCCATGTTTGTTACATGTTTAGTGTTCCTGTTGTGTTAAGAGGTTATATTAGTAGATGTAGTACAGTAAAGTTTTCATTCACAAGAACGAATATATAATTGATTCTGAACAGTTATAATATAGTTTGTTTGGTGCTATGTTTAGAAATGTAAGTCACTGTTTGGGTGTTTTCCTGCAGCATGGCTGACATTGATTAATGATCGGTTGGAACATAGACAGCAATGCATGGCCACTTTGATTGCCATTAGCCAAAGCCTAAATTTATGTGGTTTACAATTATAATAATGTTTTAATTTAGACATATTTATTGTTTATGAAATAGCTAACACTGTTATGGTGCCATCTTTTGACCACATATTTAAATAAAGCCAAAGCATAATATTCATCCGAATTGAGCAGTCATTAGCTTGTTTTTAACTTGCGTGTTTCTATTCAATTCTATTGGACTCCAGCTATAAATAATTTAATAAGATGACAAATAATTTTACAGTATAATGAAGGTTAGCACATTATAGGTATGCCGTTATATAATATGCCACGTATGCATGTTTTTTTTGCAGGTGGTACAGCCACCAAGGACTGCATTCTTGGCATGGAATTCGCAGGTCGTAACCCAGCCGGCAACAGAATTATGGGATTACTTCCATGCAAAGTAAGTAAAAATGTGGGTTCAAGGTAAAAATGTTGACTCAATGTTCAAATTCTAGTGAATACTAATTAATTGGCTACACTAACTATGGTTTCTTTAACTATGTACAGTTAGTTTGATGGAGCTGTCTGTGTCCAGGGCCTTGCCTCGAGTGTCGATGCTGACCGCCGCTTTATCTGGCCAGTGCCAGACCACTGGACCCTTGAGCAGGCCGTCTCCGTTCCCGTTGTGTACTCGACTGTCTACTATGCCCTGGTGGTGCGGGGGCGCGTCAAGAAGGGTGACCGTGTGCTCATCCACTCTGGCAGTGGAGGTGCTGGTCAAGCAGCCATCTCGGTGGCACTACGTAGAGGCTGTGAAGTCTTCACAACTGTCGGGTCAAAGGAGAAGCGGGAATACCTGAAGCAGAAGTTCCCGCAGCTCGAGGACAGCCACTTCGCGAACTCGCGGGATCTGTCGTTTGAGCGGGACATCATGCATGCGACCAATGGGAAGGGCGTGAATGTTGTGCTCAACTCGCTGGCGGAGGAGAAGCTACAAGCCAGTCTCAGGCTGCTCGCACCGCACGGACAGTTCCTCGAGATCGGCAAGTTTGACTTGTCCAACGACAGCCAACTGGGTAAGACATTTCTTGGTATATGTTCCCTCATACTAAACAATTTATACTGGACGATATATCAAATATATGTTGCATCATTTTAAGAAAGAAATATAATCGATAATCAATGTTGTGTAACATAAGTATTTCACTTTGTTAAATGATACATTGTTACATTTCAATTTCAAAATGTATTTATATGTTTAATAAACGTTTAGTTTGTAAGCAGAGTGATTGGCTACTGAAGCTAGACACTAGCGAATCTAAAAATATTTATCAATAGATTTATTGATTTGTTTTGTATGCACTATGTATACTCTGTACTCGTGTACTTCAGAACATTTTTGAAATACTCGTATTCATACTTATGGAAATGATGGTTCATGTACTCATACTCATACTCAATGTATTCATGTGTTCTGAATACTTTTTGATATGATGCTGTGAAAATTAACTATGATTTTAGTTAAAATAGAGTTGTAGTATTTGTAGTTGACAGAATGACAATATATTTTTATTTAAATACTTTCGTAAAGTATCCGAAATGTTCAAATATATTATTTCTTCTTGATATAACAAAATTAGCTAAGGGCTTCTCTAAAGACAGCATCTTTTCCCAGTCAGGAACCCATAGTTAGCCTTAAGCAAACACTTATGCTAGTAACCAGTTTAGACTATAATCGTTGTGTTTGTTTAATTAAGCCATGAAGTCCACAAGGAAGGGGGCCATTCATCAGTTTGTCTTAAAATGCCTTTTTTGCTCCTACAAGGGACAGTGTTAATAACTAGCTGAGTATATTTCCATGGTGACTCAAGTCACACAGCATAAGTTGTCTTGATTAAAATTAGCAAACAACCTCTTTGTTCCAGTTTGAACAAACTTTCTCACTAGTTGAATCACTACAGTGATTACACATGTAATACTAATTCTGGAGAGAGACCAATACATGAAGTCTGATAAAGTACTTGTCTAATGGTTATATTTATTATTATAATCAATAAATTGTTAGTGTTTATACACCTGATGTACTGTTTTATATTACTGTTTAATAAGCCAGTTGCACAACGTGCTCTTGGTAAGTGTTTTGTAGTGACCAGATCATGGCTGTCTACATAGTCTGCAAACCAGAAGGTGGTCATATGATAAGTGAAATTAACAGTCAGGTGATAGCAAAACTACATCTAGGGCCTGACAGAGCAGATATAAGAAAAGTGGTTTGTTGCCTCTGACCTCTTGCTAATTGCTTTATTTTATAGCTTGCTTAACACTGAGCAGATTTAGCAATTACCCACTCTTTGGAGATCATTACAGAAATATTTGAAGTTGATTGGCTAGGTTTTTCTGACATGGTAACCATCGGTAATGATTGGTTTAAATGAGTGTACATGTGCCGAGTATGTCAGTGACTCAAATGTGGTTTTATTTTTGAAATATGCTATTACTAATAAATTTGTACTCAGCTTTTAGTATTGTACTCTTACTCGTACTCAGCTATCACCAATGTACTCATACATGTACACCTACTCAGCCATCACCAATGTACTCGTACTCGTGAAAATGTACTCGGGCTTGTTCTGATACGCTGCATATTTTATTATAGCTCCGTGATTATATGAAAGTACGCTTCAGATAATGTTTTCCTTGTGTCCCGATCTGAAATAATATTTATTTAGTTTGTCATATCTTATTTAGGTGTACATGATACGCTGCATATTTTATTATAGCTCCGTGATTATATTAAAGTACGCTTCAGCTAATGTTTTCCTTGTGTCCCGATCTGAAATAATATTTATTTAGTTTGTCATATTTTTTATTTATCATAAACGTTTAATTTCTAAACTTCATTGAAATGAGCGATGACAATTGTAACAGATATTTAGCAAACTTGTAATAGTATATGCTTATATTATAATAATAATTATTTGAAAACTTCTGTCATGCCTAAATCCTCAGAAAACTAAGTTCAGAAAAAAATATCGATATACATTATTAACTGAGGCAAACGGCTATAAATCGCATTTCCCTAGTACCATTAATTTATATTGAGAATGCAAACAACTTATGAAATATAACATGGTAATGATAATTCATATTAACACCACAGACAACTTAACCATTGTTTTGTAACTGGAAGCCAGTCTTGATGCAACTGACAACTGGTGGTGTTTATCTCAGGCATGGCTTTCTTCCTCCGCAACGTCACCTTCCATGGCATCCTCCTTGATGCTCTCTTCGAGGAGGGTAATTCGGACTGGGGCACAGTTGCTGCCCTGTTGTCTGAGGGTATTGCAGAGGGTGATGTGCAACCGCTCAACACGACGGTGTTTGACACTGGTGACATTGAGGAGGCATTCCGCTATATGGCGCAAGGGAAACACATCGGCAAGGTCGTCATCAAGGTCAGGGTGCCTGTTTGCATGCATCTGAAATGTTCGCCAAACAAATTAGTTTACGTAGAAAGTTAACCTATTTGGTTGGTTCAACTCTTGACTGGGACAGTCGTATGTAGGAGAGTCTATGCCAGCCTGCTGTGTCTTCTGCTGTGCATAGCAGGGCTGATAGGCTTATATTTGTCGATTCTTTTAAGCAGCCAATTTTCGTCTGGTCACCCCGTCTTATCTTGCTCTCCAGATTGGCTTGAATATGGTTTGTGAGATGGTGTTGTGCCAAGTGATATGGATAAACCTTCTGTTGTTTCACCTTTGAAAATAAGTGATCTTCCTTTCCAACAAGGGAGTCCAATTGCTTTCCCACATATTCCAGATAACTTAGCATCCTCGTCAGTTAGGGAAAACCGTGGGAGTGGAATACACGAGGAATTATAGGCAAAAAACCATGGGAATCAGCCAGTGCTTGTGAAAATATTTGAGATTGTGTTTTGGTCATCCTCCGAGATATTTTCAAACGAATGGCGGAAAAGTTCACACAAATACCAAATTAAGCAGCGGTTACCTGCTGGCTTTGGTTGTATGAAATAAATTGTTTTCTAGGAAAAGACGGGACATTTGAAAAGTCTTGTGCGCTGACTGTGTTCAGTGTAAATGTTACGTGGTTGCATATGTACTTCATCGTGGAAGTTTAATGTTGCAGTTGCGTGATGAAGAGAAAGAGAAGATTGTCCTACCAAGTCGGGTGTACATAGACGCCATACCTCGCACAACATTTCATCCTCACAAGACGTACATCATTACAGGGGGTCTCGGGGGCTTTGGTCTGGAACTTGCCAGTTGGCTGGTTGACCGTGGTGCCAGGCGATTGGTACTGACATCTCGGTCTGGAGTGCGCACCGGCTACCAGTGCTGGTGCGTTGAGCAGTGGAAGAAGAACGGCGTGCAGGTGAAGGTTAGCACATGTAACGTGAAGTGCCGGGACGAGACGGATCAATTGATCAGAGAGGCGGCTTCAATGGGCGCAGTCGGTGGTGTCTTCCATCTTGCAGTGGTAAATTAGTGTTCTTTTACATTAAGAAGTGCATTAATAAGGCTTTCAGGATGTGTGATAGCTACTGACCAGAAACCTTCATTATGCCACATTTGCTCATAGTAACACATGTGTTGAACTGCGCCTCTTCTGCTCTGTGAATTTACATTTGTACATACAGTGAAAAACTGTGGATCATGCTAAAAGTAAATAAATATGTTAGGTTTCTGTCCGATGTGTAATCTTTATTGTAGTCTTTGGAGCACTACTGTAAAGTTTCTCCTTCAGCTAGCTCAATGCGAAATTGGGAATTAGATGAAAATCCCTTGGGGTTACTGGAACATAAATATAACTTTGTCGATCCATTATGGTGTCACATCATTTGACACTTTACCACTTGCTGTTCCACTCTAGGTTCTGCAGGATGGCTTCATGGAGATCCAGACAAGAGAGAAGTTTCAAAAAGTGGGCGAGACGAAAGTAGCAGGGACAGTGAACTTGGACGAGACCACCAGGCGGCAGTGTTCATTACTTGACTGGTTTGTCGTGTTCTCGTCCTTCAACTGTGGCCGGGGCCAAGCGGGCCAGGCAAACTATGGCTTCAGTAACTCATTCATGGAACGCATTTGTGAACAACGTGTGCATGATGGTTATCCAGGTGAGCTGTCGTTGAAATCTGAGTTGCATGGAATGATAAATGATGGTTGTCCTGGAAAAGCTAATATAACATGTTGCCTGATTTAAAAAAGTGATTATAGCTGTTCAAATAATGATACGACTGTTGACATAGCCAATATGAAATGGCGTGGTGTCTGTGCAGGTCTTGCAGTGCAGTGGGGTGCCGTGGGTGACGTAGGCATTTTCCTGGACACGATGGGTGGCAATGAAACTGTTTTTAACAGCACTATGCCGCAGCGCATCACATCCTGTCTGACTGTACTCGACCAATTCCTCAACCTCTCACAACCGGTTGTATCTAGTTTTGTGCCGGCCGAGAAGCAGGACAAAGTAAAAGGCGACACATCCGATAAAGCCAGTCTAGTCAACTCGGTAGCATATATTCTCGGTTAGTATTCATCTGATCAATGCAAAACATGAGAACATGAGATCTGTGAATTTCAACAGTATTGTGAAAGAAATATTTTAGATATCTTGGCAGAAATACATACTTTTTAATTTAATGATAATCTGTTCGGTTGATACATTTTTATGATAACAGTAAATGTTGGTATTGTAAAACTTAAATGAAAAATAACTTACTTAATGGTCGTTTTATTTACATCCCATTCATTCTAAGAAAAAGAACACATGTATTTCGGTTCTCAACTACTTTTGTATAAAGTGTTGAATGTGGATGTACAACCGTCGTTTCCGTGGTTTATAACTGTTAATTCTGTCCGTCCAGGCATCAAAGATGCGAGTACAACTAACCCCATCTCGACCTTGGCTGACCTTGGCCTAGACTCGCTCATGGGAGTGGAAGTGAAACAGATGCTGGAGCGCGACTACGACCTTGTGCTGCCGATGAAGGATGTACGTCAACTGACGATCAACAAGTTGAATGAAATCACGAGTGGCTCCGTGGCAGACAGGTCGAAAACAGGAAGCGTTGGTGACTCGGTGTCAGCACAGCTGATGAATGACCATGGTGTGTCCATACGATACGATGTAAATCACATAATGCCCACAGAGACGATCGTCCCAATGAATGAGCAGTCCACTGACGTCGACAGTCAACCTTGGTTTGTCATGCACCCCATAGAAGGGGTTGTTCTGTCCCTTGAATCTGTCATGTTGCACGTGAAGACTCCAGTGTATGGACTGCAGTGCACCGCCGATGCTCCCCTCACGTCCGTTCCCGACCTCGCTGCTTTCTACATCAGGGTGAGTACCGATGTCACATCAACTAACAACATGTCCCTTCTACATGTTTTAGTTGCAGGTTAAAATGCAATTGGAATTTTCCTGTAAATTAGGTTATGATTCGTCTGTTGATATCAGTTTGTCATTTCTTTGTTGCGACATTAAACTGATACAATTTATTATTTTCAGATGTTTATGTATTTGTATTTCCATTTTAATGTCATTTCATGAAGTATTTTAACTGATGTATTCCAAATTTGCTGAATCTAGTCATATTAGTAGTACGTCCATCACACAAATTGTTTTTTGTTTAATTTGACAGACACTAAAGCAGATACAACCAGAGCCTCCGTACAAGCTGATTGGTTACTCGTTCGGTGCCTACGTCGCCTTCGAAATGGCGCTTCAACTTCAGAAGGAAGCTGAATACTCTGTCAAGGCTCTAACATTACTGGACGGCTCACACTTGAACATTGCGTCTGACTTTGCCCATTACAAGACTAAGTTCACGCACTGCAAGCAGGAGGAGGAGAGTGTTGCTCTAATGGCATTCATTTCTCAGTTCACACTCGTTAACTACACAGAGGTGAGTAATATATGGGTAAAGATGTCTGGGATGAATTTTGTTACACACAGTTTAAAGTTCTGATAACTTCCTATTTCCCAGTAGGATTCCAAATAGTCCCAAAAGTTTCTTCACATTATGGGACACTTTTAATGCCAGATCATAAGTAATAACTTTTTTATGGATTGGCACCTTTTGGCTTCTTGACTAGGTTTAATGGTAAAATTTCAGCGTAGTAGTATTTTAATAGTCAATATATGGCATCTGAATAGCTTGTTTTATTTTTGATCATTATTACTCAAATTTACTTGATCTAATGTACACTGTATGTTGGCGTCAACATCTGCTCATTGAAAAGATCAAGAAAATGAGACAACACTTGAGACCAAAGAAATAACCTGCCTAGAATGGCTCCGTGTGCAACAAATGGATTGATTTTAAAGTGATTTTTTTATTACGAAAGTGGGACGTTACATCCAAAAAGTGGGAAGGTGGAACCAGTTGGAAAAAGCAGTATTTCCCATCTGAAAGTGGACTGTACTTGTATTGATAGGTTTTGGTGAATTTGTACTTAAGCACATTTTCATGTACTTGACACCAACCCTGGCTTATTCTACCAAAACTGATATTCAAAGCATCAAATTCTAGATGGCACGTAACCTAGAAAGCCTACGTTTTATTAAGATTCCAACATTTTATTATCAATTTGTCAGATAGTCAGTTTTGTTTTTTAATACATTGACACTGCTTGTATTTACACAATCAGTAGATAATTTACTCCATTGCATGTTGTTTTATTGTGTTCCAGATGAGCTCCAGATTACAGTCTCAGCCAGACTGGAAGGCACGTCTCCACGTCGCTATTGACTACCTCTTTGCTACAAATCAGTTCACGAACCGCAGTGAGTTGGAGATGGCAGCAGAATCCTTCTACAAGAAACTTGTCATTGCTGACAAGTACAAGCCAGATGCCATATTGTCACGACCTGTCCTGCTCATCAATGCGTCATCGCGTCATCCCAACAAAGAGGCAATTGGCAGCGATTATGGTTTAAGCAAGGTCAGTCTCTATTCTGACTCAGACACTTGTAGTGTATAGAATATGAGCATCAACATTTTGCTATATTACGTACCGGTACACTACAATAATTTTGTGGAAAAGTTCACGTTCCATCATTTAAAATATGAATCATCTAGAACACGTGCTCCGTTTGAAACCATTTTTGTAAAGGGTGCCATGTCTGCTGTATTCTCATTCACTACTGATGATTGTGTCATTGCATACACTGTTTGTGTGTTGACGTTTGATAATACTCACACCCTGAATGCTGGTCGTGCATGATCTATTAGTGAATTTGTGATTTGTAGTAAACATTTTCAAATTAGCACAGTACTAACCATGACTATTTAGTATTGCTACAAGTTGCTGCCAATTTTTCTATTTCATGAGGGTTTAGTATGTTTTCATTATTTGTAGGTGTGCTCGGCGCCAGTTGTCGTGCAGACGGTGGAAGGCGACCATGAGTCATTCATCCTTGGCAAGAGTGCACTCAAAGTGGCTGACATCATCAACAGGAGTCTGTCAGCTGATGTCAATGTCAACGTTTGACCGTCTCAATTGATAGCTAGATATTATGTGCAAGAACACATAGAGATTACTGAACTGGTAAACCGGTCATGCCTTGCCACATAGAAGCCGATTTCACAAGAAACTTAAGAATATCTATAGGTACATGTTACATTTCTGAAAAGGTTCATGATAACAGATTAAGTGCTTACCAAGTAATCATGTGGTGCTTAGATGTAATAATTTCAATACTTGTTTTGCTGGTGTGCTTTATTGGAATTTTATTGGCTTTCACTGGACTGTTTCAGCTTCATACCCTGAAGTGTAGCAATTCAGCATTTGCATAAATCTTTTCTTCGCTTCATAGTATCGCTTAGGAAAATGCTGTATTAGGTGGCACAGAATGTTTAGTCAGGTTAATTGTATGTTAGAATAATGCTTGTAGCTAGTCAGGTCACCTCTGATGCCATCACATAAGTAGGGCACATATATTTATGTGACCAACCACACAAAAATGAGACACTAAAATCATTGGATGGAGGAAATAGTAAGGACATACAGAGGAGAGTGCAAGCAGGAGTAGCAGCGTGGAGGAGAGTGGAAGGCGTTATGTGGGACAGAAAACTTAAGAAACAACTAAAAGGAAAAGTGTTGGAAGGCTGCGTTGTATCAGCCTGTATATAAGGGTAGAGAACACTAGCACCGGCAGAGAGACAGGAGGAGAAGATACAGATAGCAGAAAACAAAAGGGTCTGAAGAATATTCAAAATAACCCAAAAAGATAGAAGGAAGATGAAGGAATTAAGAGAAGGGATTGGCATGAAAAAACATCAAAAGATGAAAGTAGTCGGAAGCAGAATGAGATGAGCAGGACATGTGCAAAGAATGGGTGAAGACAGACTGTCAAAAAGAGCATGGAAAGCAGAAGAGGACGGTAGAAAAAGAAGAGGAAGACCAAAGCTGGAAAGACTGCGTCAAACGAGATCTTGAAAGGGCAGGTACGAACTGCCAAGAGTGGAAGACCACCGCAGAAGGCAGAGGGGAATGGAGAACATTAACAATGAAAGTGGAAGAAGCAATCAAGTGACTTGGACCTCACCCTGCAAGGGAGCAAGTGGAAGAAGAAGAAAATCATTGTGTTTTATTGCATATTCGAAAAGAGCACATTCAGATAAAAAATTATACATCATTGTTATCCATATTCACAGTATTTGCGGAGATACAGCGATTTGAATGTTGAAAATGTGAAAAATATGGTTTCAAGAAAACAACTTCTAAGTTTTCACTCTGTATTTGCAATAATTATAACTCTTGTCTATAATTAAAAATATATACCCAGGTAATTATATAATTATGATAAAGATAAAACTTGTCCAAGAGACGGTAGTTGCCGTGCAATCGCATTTCTTGTCTCGGCGACAAGTGGCATTCCCTCCTTACTCTGTGGAGCGTTATCTTCGTCCTCATTTTCCTTGAAATCAGATTTTACACTTTATGAAATAGTATAGTATTATTATAGCCAAAATATGTTGTCATTTGTTATGACTATTCATTTTTAGTCTACAAAATAATTTTAGTAGGCCATGACATAGACATGGCTATCAAATGTATAATAGTTATCATAGTATATGCCTATGCAACATAGCCTATATCAATAGTAGAGGATATAGTCCATAGCCAGGCATACGCCATTATATTTATAGTACTAGTATTGCTATTAGAGGCATAGGCTAGCTATAGCCATGTAACGATGCTGTTTGCATAATAAACATCGCTCATTCTAGCGTCATAAAAAGTTTAACAAATGCGTTTTTAACACTTAAAATATTTAATAATTTACAGATTCAACATTTTACTATTCGTCATTGTTGTACATATTGCATCTTTACAATGGTGAAAATGAGGCGGGCCCGATTTCTAGAAGTCCCAAAAACACTCGCCCCGTCATACGTGAAATAATCGATCGCCACATCTCTAAGGCTTGCATAACGAAGTCCACAGAGAGCTGCTTCATTTAGCAGATGGGAAACTCTATTCTCTGCTCAAATCCATATCAAATTAGTAAAATAGTTTGTTCCGTAGCGAAATGGACATGACAGCTTAGTCAGCTACGTAAACAAGTAAGCAGAGACTATTCGACGAGCAGCTCTGCGAAAAATGACCAAAACGTTTCTTATTCGCACAACTCTGCGAATTACGGCACAAAAAAAACTTATTCTCAGAGCAGCTCTGCGAATTACGGCAAATTTTAATTTTATTCGCAAAAGGTATTTTATTCACAGAACATCTCGGTGAATTACAGCAAATTGTAATTTTGTTAAGTTCTTTCTCTAGCTTTGCACGAACAGCTTCTTTCTGTGCTCAAGTCTCGCCAGGGATTTCCGCAATATCGTCGATGCGCAGATTCGACCTTCTGGATTGATTCTCTAGGTAATCAACGGTTCCTGATAGTTTCTGCAGACCAGCGTCAAGGGAAGACATTTGTGTTGCGGTGACGTTTACGTTGGACAATTGTTTCTTCAGCTCAGTCACTTCGTGTTGAGTGAACTCGAGGCTAGGTCGAAGTTCAGCTTGTGTTCGAACGTACTCAAACACGTACTTGTCAAATCGTTTATTGGTTGAGTCCATGAAGGCTTGAATGCACGATTGGAATGATTTTTGTTGGACATCCAACATCTTCAAGAACATTGCCTCCTGCCGGGCAAGAGCGTCGTTGACGTTGGTTAGTTGCGAGTCATCCGCAACAGGAGAGTTAGTGCTAGATGCGGTTCCCATTGGGAACGACGATAGTGCACCAGGCTGAGTCAAATGTTGCGTAATAGTGATGATTGTCAACACCAGTCACCGCGCTATGTGGCAGTGTGATTCAGTGGTCACAGTTGACCGAGCCGGTAATGTCCAGTCAAGTACCACCTGGGTCCTTGCCACACAAGTCACGCCTGGATAAACCTTATATGGTGTTACGCTCTCAGTAAGTGTTTACATTTAGTTTCGCCGGGGCATAGAATAGTTGTTGACACGCGGACAATAGCCAATAATCCTGGTGACTCCGGAGACGCCGTGCTGTATGTGGGCGATAATAGGTTTCTTTGGCAATTGAACAGGTCGGCTTGGTTTAAAGTCAGCTCACAGGGTAGATCACCGAAGTAAACGTACATCGAATTAATGTACGTAATCACAGCAACTTCGTAAAGCGTACTGACTGTAGTCCAGTTGGAATCGTTCGTGTAGTCTCACAAATTTAAGCGAAAATGTTGCACTGCATGTAGAGCCGCATCTAACAATTTTCCCGCCACTCTGTAATCAGTCCATCGCTATGTTGATACGTTGTATCAAGTCAAGATATTCTTGCAAAAACAAAATTGAAGACAATCAGCACCGAGGTCAAGTTAAAAAGATGGAAATTAGTAAGACATATCCTACGAATGGACAAGAACAACAACTGTGAGACGGCATTGACCTGGACGCCCGAAGGTAGAAGAAAGGTTGATCGACCAAAGACAACATGGCGATCAACTGTTGAAAATGAAAAACGGGGTGGAACTGCTGGATAAAAGCCTGACGTGTAGCAGCTGACATAGCTAGCTGGAGGAGATGCAGTTCGGCCTTATGGGCCACTGGGCCCGAAGAGGATAGGTGAGGTAAGATACGTGAACCGTACTTAGCGCAATGGTCTAGAGGGAGGTTGGCACTCCTCCCACATAATGGTATAGGGAATAGTATATGTTATATATGGTATAGGTATGAATGAACACAAGGCATCACAGGAGTGAACACCCAGGACAGTATTTTATTAACTAATAACTATGCATTCAGTTTACAGTGATATATGAAATCCTGACTACAGTCTTTTTTATGGATGACTTGAATACATACTATATAACAGACTAGTCGATATACTAACAATTGTAATGTAATATGTGTAATGTAATGTGTATTGTCTCAAACAATATATAATAATAATAATATTAAGATACGTTTTATTACCAAGTAGCAAGTACAAGGAATTTGTAGTACTGTGGCGTTAGTACAAACATACACTCATGCACCCAATAACACACGGACTAAACATTACATATCATCAATCGTAATACTAAAACAGTTGAAACAAACGAGAGTTATATAATAGATAAAAAAAAGTCAATTAAAAATCTGACATTGCACCTACCACCTTACAGGGGTGTCATCCTAGAACTTAACCACGCGAACAGATTGGTTACCAGATACACAGTCGTTTGTAAAGAGAGTGAAAAGGAAAGGAGAAAACACGCAGCATTGGTGGGCACCAGTGTTAAGAATAACAGGTTTGGAGAGAGAGTTGTTGACCTTGACAGACTGAGGCCTGTGAATAAGAAAGTTGAGAGTCCAGTGACAGATGGCAGGATGCACATTCAGAGATACAAGTTTAACATACAACTACACAGGAATTATCAGGTCAGGGCAGGAATCTTTAAACATTTGCCAATCCGTGCTGTCAAGGCAAGCTTTCAAAGCAATCGTCGAGTCAGCAGTCCGCTTTCTCACTGTCTTGGTGGTCGGTTTTATTGTTTTTAACTTCTTCGGTATGTAGGAATCAATACGACTGTATCGTGATCTGACTCACCCAACGGAGCCCTGGTGGTGGCACGGTAAGCGTCCTTGGAGATGGTGTAGCAGTGGTCCAGAGCTGTATTGTTACGAGTGGAGCAATTAACATGATGTTTGTATCTGGGTAGAACTTTCTTCAGATTAGTGTGATTGAATTTACCCAGGATGATGATGACACTATCAAGGTAGGTTGTTTCTGCTGCCAACACGCGGGTAGTCAACTTAGTTAATTGCACTGGTTGCGTTCGCGTGTGGCGGTATGTAAACACCCAATAAAACAACACTGGATAAAAAAACTTGTCTAAATATTCTGCTATACTAATAACTGAAATCCTGGCAAAACATACTAATATAACATACTAAATTTATCATTATTAACTGAAATCTAGTCTACATACTAACACAAAACATATACAAAAAGACGTGTCTAAATATCTTACTATACTCAATGAATAACAGAAATCTTAACATATTAAATGAATTAGTAAAAATATTGAATATGCTAATATAATAGATTTATTTTCCTAAATATTAACAACTAAAATGCTAATGCAAAACTGCTGTATTAAGTTAAAACTGGAATATATGCCCATGCAATGAAGACATACTTGAAAATGAATGTAGTGTGAACCTTCGTGCAAAAGAAGAGGCTCCATTGTTAAATAGTAACATACGTGAACGAAAGGCAACGATGCTCAAAATGCATTATGCACATGCGCAAGAAAATTGTGGACGGTGATTGGTTGATTCCTGCTCTGCGAATAGGGATAACGTTTGTTATGATTCGCAGAGCTGCTCTGCGAATAGACAGTATTAAACAAGTAACCGGAAGTTGACCAGAATGGCCTTTCAGGGCAATTGGCCAATCGGAGGCACGGACTGTGGTCACGAGGGATCGCTTAGCTGTCAGGAAATCCTCATTAACATGCATATTTTAGGGAAAGTCAATCATTAAAACGAAGTTTGATAGGTGTCACAAAACACGAAAATAAGCACATTTGAGCAGCATATATGACACTTACACCACTAAAACATTAGTCCACTTTAGTAGAGCTTCTTAGCACATGGATTGTTCAGATTGCGATACAAGCAACAAATGTGTGCTACTGCAGGTTTAAGAAAACTGACAGGTGGACCCCAACGAAATTTGTATTTTAAGGGGGCGTGGCACCATATTAAAAATGGCCGCAATGAAATTCCGAAATACATTTTTGTGGGCGTGTCTTCACTACCAATTAACATTTTTTTATGTAAAATGCTAGCCTATGGTTTTGGAACACGAGAAATGGATTAAGATAAAGGTTAGAGTGATTGGATGATTACCTCATTTGCATATATACAAAATAGCACCCATTTTGTATGAAATAGAACAATTAAAAGTGATCAGGTGAATTGGCCTACTACGTTCGACAATATCTACATACTTAATATTGTAGTAACTGTAGTAATATCAACTACGCTAATAAGCGACCATGTTTGTTATTGTCTTAAGGGGCTCGATGAAATGCAGCGGCCAGCATTTGAGCTGCGTTGCGGTGTGCAACAGAAGGTATAGAGTCTATTACCGCTTCAATGTGTCAGTCATGAACCCATATAGTAAATTCCTTGTCGAAGGATACTGTTTTCTATGCACTTGGTACTTTAAAATGTTGCATTGTGCGAGCTGAAGGAGTCAGACGGAAGTGAGAAAACGATACAATACTAAGTTGCCACGGATTTGGGTGATGCATGAAATCGAAGGACACGCAACTACATGATCATTTATGAGCATAATTTAGCCAGAAATGCACGACAACATAGCATGAAAAATAAATCGCCGTAGGTGACTGACTGGCTTGGTGGTCAAGTGCTCTGGCCGAAGCAAACATAACAACGTCAGGTAGGACAAACGTGCTGGAGGGCAAGCAAGTGACACGGACAAGATGGGCCCATCATATAACAGCCGCTAGTCCCAGTGTTCTTCAGAGAGCTGCCTACCAACAGTATATTGCCATGCATTTTGCCGACGATGCCCTGCCTACATTCCGTGAATGGTGCGAAACACAGTCAGAAGTTCACCCACAGTTCCTGTACTGGAGTACCACAATCTCACTTGAGGTCCTAGTCATGCAGTGTGTGAGATCTCTGAGAGAAGACATCTTCCAGCTGTATGTAGAGACGCTCGGAAAGTTGGTCCCGTGGTTATTTGTCATGGATCGTACGCACTACTCGAGGGGTGTGCCAGTCCATATCAGAAATATGATCCAGCTGAAGGACACACATCCAAGTGTTTACCGCCACTTTGCACAATGTCACTTCACGGCGCAAAAGACAGGACATGAGGTCATAAAGGGAGATGGAGGGGCTGTGGGATTGACCGAAAATCCAGTTGCGCTACTCAGGTGTATGGTTGCAGGATCTGAAATAGCAAGACTTGTAAATGAGTTTGATGAACACATTGACAAACATGATTGAAAACACCACGAACAGACGGCAGCTGTGCAGGCAGAGTTCAGGAAAGATGTGTGTGAGCTGACTGGAATTGTACGTCGCACTGGCAACGCATTTTTTGACGACAGTGAAAATCTTGTCATACTTGACATAAAGCAAGTGATGGACACCCCAATAGATCAGACCCTGCAAACAGCAGAAACCATTGGTCAAGCGCAGTTAGACGACGCATTTGTGCAGGAGAGATCTGTCTTGTGTGAGTAACCGCTGACAGACACTATGCCTAAGAACAACCTTTCCCTGTTCGGGACAGCACCAAAGAAGGTCCGTAGCAGAAGCCAGCATCAGCTGGCCTCACTGAAGGTGAACTGTGCTTTGCTCTCTTGATTGTACATTTCTTGCCAGTCATGCAGCGGAAATCTCACAGAGTTATTTGCACATGAAAATCAGGCTTGTGAAGTGAAAGTTTATTTAACAACAACAACAACATAATATAGGTGCATAGTATGGTGTGCTGATGCTGCTGAAGGGACATAGCTGAAGTCATCCGATTTATAACGTGCTATGCCCTTCTCAAACTAAATAAATACAATACAAGTAAAACATTAAATACAAAATAACATTCACAATTCACTGAAAATTGTCCACAGCAACTGCCATCATCTCATTGACATACTGACCAAATTTTATCAAAATCACATACCTCCAGCTCTTTTAAATCGCCCAGACGTGCGATGCCTGTCAATTTTGACAAAAATAGCCATGTATTCATGCGCCCCAGTGGCCCATTGCAGAAAAAATCCCATAAATCCCTCCGCAGTTAAACTCTTTAAAAAATGCACTGTTTCACAGCCAATAGCTTATACAAACAAACCTGTGAATATTCCTGCTCAGATGCATTCATATCACATAATATTAATTCATTAAATTCCCATTTTACAATTTCATACGCCCTACATTCGTGAAACAAAAAACAGGAAGGTCAACTGTGATCTTACCCCTGCATCAGTCCACGGCGTCTCTCGCGCAGCGACAGCCATCTCCATCACGACGTCTTGGATGGCCGGTACCTGCTCCTGCATCAATTGACTGTGGCGCCGTCATTGTCACGGGGGCGGGGACATTTCAGGTGGCACTGGGACGGACGCGACATCTATCGTCGGGACAATCGGCTCCCTTGTCACCGAGGTGGTCGTTTCAATTGTCACCGGGGCAGAAACCGTCACTGGGGAAGAGGCTGTCATCACCGCGGCTGCACCCCCAGTCCGTGGTCGTTTGCGTGGTGGGCCAGTCGGAGCACCGTCACGATACCGTGCCGGCGCAATCACTTGGCATTTACGTTTTGGAGTCATCCTGAAACACTATATATAGGCAAAGCCGATAGGTACTGGACAATTTTCTGGTTTAGAAAAATCACAACCACCCATGAAAATATAGCTTCGCTAGGAGTCAATATAAAAGGCCAAAACTATAGCAAATATAGTGTTTTGCCTCAAAATTGATAATAACCAACACCAATAATTATAATGTCCCATGGTGGAAATAATTGTGAAATTGTTCACAACAAAGAAGGCATAAGTTTTTTTACTGGCCACACACGGGCACAACCAAGAAGGCATAAATTGTTTACAGGCCACAAACGGGCATAACCAAGAAGGCATCAATTGTTTACAGGCCACAAACGGGCACAACCAAGAAGGCATAAGTTGTTTACAGACCACACATGGGCACAACCAAGAAGGCATAAATCATTTACAATTTACAAGCCACACACGGGCACAACCAAGAAGACATAAGTTGTTTACAGGCCACACACAGGCACAACTCCGAAAGCATAAGGTTTTTCTGGCCACAACCAAGAAGGCATACATTTTTTATGGGTCGTAAAACTGGACCAATAATACTACAAGAAAGGCTAACTGACAAAACAGCAGAATCGCCAAAGGGTAAGGTCCAAGCACAGCAATGATAAATTATGGCTCGTAAGTGTCATGAACGCAGCATAAATCATTACAATAGAATAAGCCATTGAAAACTAGAACATTTTAGTATTCCCTCATCGTTAAAAGGTTAATGTGGACTATGCGGTATCCTGATCTAATTAATCACCTCCCCCTTCCACATCATGTCAACTTATTAGCTACTGCTATAACTGCCCCGCGAACATTATTATAGTACTTCCTGTTACCCTCCTGGTTGAAATGCACGCCATCTTTGAGTAAATACTTTTCTGAACCTCCAAGTTGTATTCGGCCTGGTGCTCGAACCTGCGAAAAAAGACAACGTTTTATTTGTAATTGTACTGTTGGATTAAACTAAACAAACATCACAATAAATACTATCATAACACCACATAATGATAAATGAAACTGTATTAAAATAATTATAATCATATTGAAGACGACATAAAACACATAAAATTATTATATATATATATATATATATATATATATATATATATATATATATATATATATATATATATACATGCATACATGCATACATGCATACATACATATATACATATATACATATATATAATATATATATATATATATATATATATATATATATATATATATATATATATATATATATATATATATATATATATATATATATATATATATATATTTGTAATCTTGTGTCTCGGGACGCCGTATTCTCGTTCGATGCTCCTGTACGACTCGCCATGCTGAAGGGTATTGAGAGCCTCTTCTAAAGCCGCCTCGCCATAAGCACCATTAGGCCTATTGGTGACAAGTTTGTAGTCACGCCCCCTCTGAAATAAACTGTGCTTTTTAGGTTCAATATAAGTATACGACATTATGCAATTATAGTGTATTATGCATACGTTAATATTGCAAATTATACTGTATTTAGCCTTTTAGGTTAATGTAGATTGTGCATGACATTGTTATATTTATTTGCATACATTGTCCCCAAAACGCACCCCCAGTTTTAACCAACATTATTAGGGTGCCTTTTGGGAATACAGCGGGGTGCGGTTTAGGGACAACTATATTTTTTCTCGAAAATTGTCGATTTCTAGACGACAATTCGTTTAGCACGTGCTTTAAACAGCGACATCTACTGAACTGAATACTTAACGCATACATGGTGTTGCTGCGATCCGCCAGAGCAGTGGTGGGGTCGCTTTAGAGGTCAGGTGCGCGTTAGGGACTCTCCCCTAGTACACTGATGATCGCTAGGGGTCACCATATAATTCAATGTGTCACAATATGGATGCTTTATGTGAAATACAGCAGTTAATACACAGTTATGGTCTCGCACATGTTATATACGGTGGTGACATGAACACTGACTTGACTAGGAGTACACCTTATGCACATGCTTTGATGAATGTTATATTGGATTTTCATCTTACTGTAGGCATAGATGCACCAAAAGCGGAAGTGGCATATACGTATGTCAGTCCAAACGGTTTTAGTTGTCGAGTTGAACATTTCGTAGTCACGGTTACATTGGGATACAGGGTGCTGGAATGTTATATTATACACAACTTGTTGTTTTCTGATCATGTGCCGCTTAAAATCAAGTTGGACTTATATGTAAATCACATGTTGGAAAGGAACTACTGTCACATGCTACCATGGCATAAAGCCAGTACTGAACGAATTGGTCAATACAGGAGTGACCTTGAATGCAAACTTTCCAGGTCAGTATATGACAAATTGGAATTGCAGTGTAAGAATACTATATGTAAAAAAAACATGTTAATGAATTATCTAGGTTATATAATAATATATTAAGTTTGTGCATAGAAGCATCTGAATGTATACCTGCCACCTGTCCTAAGCTAAATTCATATTCAGCTGGTGGTAGAAGGAAGGTTTCTGGATGGTCGAAATAGGGGGAAAATGTAAAGTAGGAAAGTGGTCAGTGGGAAAATGATATTACAGAAATGTAACTGTAATAAGCATGTCTCAACATAAGTCGATTCAGGAAGAAGTAGGACAAGTAATGCATATCCAGGGTGCGGCGCAGCATTGACCCATCGTTGCATGGGAGGGGGCATTTCAAAATTAGAAAGGTGGCAGTGATGTCGAATTATTGGCAGTAATGGAAAACCGGTTGTTCTCCGGGGAGTGGCAACAGCCAATATTGAGGGGTGTCACTATCCGACATCGTACAGTGGTGGTGAAAATATGGTGCACACCCCCGATTGGCCAAGATTCTCACTGAGGACGCCTGGTGTTCAGGATCCACAGTGCTGATTGTTGTGCGATCGGGGAGTGTGGGCTGGATTACACTGAGCCGTTGCCATCGTTGCCTGCCCAGGGAGACTTGTTCAGGCTTCAGTTCGTCGTGGCGAAGGAGTTGGAGAAGCCACTTGTTTTGTATCTGCATGCGGGCGCCGGCCACCCCATCTCCGACGTCATGCGAGAAGCGTTAGCGATCCTTTTGGATAGTACGCACCACCAACATAGGATGCATGTCCACTGATATACTGTCGACCTTGATAGCTACCAGCATTGGGACGAGAAATTCACACTGAGCCCCTGCCATCGCTGCCTGCATCTCCGTGCGGGCGCCGGCCACCCCATCTTCGACGTCATGCGAGAAGCGTTAACGATCCTTTTGGATAGTACGCAATGCCAACATAGTGTAAAGTATAGGCCAGTTTGATTTCATTAGTTTTATGCGATAATGTTAGTAAGTCATTTGGAAGTTTATTTTTCCTGCCATAATTTTCTTGTTAAATCTTCTAGACTTTAAGAGTCTGTATACATTTTAAGTGATGTTTACATTCACTACTTTTCTTTACGGTTTACAGTGATAGATGTCTTCACTGTTATTTTTAGTTTTCATCGTGAGTGATTATATCGCTACTATGTATGTAGCGGTCTGATGTACAATATTAAAATCGTTTCGAACTTGGAGAACAGTGCGTTGACTACACTTCTGTTGTACTCTATGTACTCATTGGTCGAGTGAGTACAAATACAGTTATAAATCTCGACCTCGCGAGCGCAAAAACGACGGACAATCAAAACATCTTTCGTTGTGAGAAATGCCTCCTGGACCATTGCGTGCGGCCCCGAAGAAGACAAAAAGAAGGAGGCATGTATCTTACATTGGCGATCGACGCCAGCGATTCGGCGTACACTGATTAGCGTATATTGGCTAGCAGCGCCAGCGATTTTTTTTTTATGTACACTGACTCGTGAACGCACATTACAACGTACATTGGCAAGTCGCACACGGCAGATATTTTTTTTACGTACACTGACGAGCGTATTTTACAAATGCAGTTATAAATATCGACCTGGCGAGCGCAAAAACGACGGACAATCAAAATATCTTTCGTTGTGAGAAATGCCTCCTGGACGATTGCGTGCGGCCCCGAAGAAGACAAAAAGAAGGAGGCATGTATCTTACAATAGGATGCATGTCCACTGCTATACTGGGGACCGGGAAATTCCCGAACAGTGTGTTCGGGATACTTCAAAAGTCGATGTTACTCGACGTATCGAGTTGATCCGGCTAGACATGGAGACAAACTCTCCCATGCTGTCCCCCAGGGATATAATGGTGGGCATCCCTATGAGGTGGTGTGTCACGCACAGGAGATTGCTGTCCACCGCAATCTGCCCAGCTGGGTTGTCCTGAGGATGTCCACCATCAAGGACTAGGCACTGTATCATGTTTAGTGGGCCAGCTGCAGGAGACTAGGCCTTGCACTGGCAGCTAAACCAAAGATACTATATAGTAATTAGTATTTAATGTATTTCGTTTAACTAATCAGGAACCTCACCGCTTAGTGCTAACTGTGTGAGTTGTAAATGTATCGTTGCTTCCAAACGTCGGCAGTTACAATATCCAGGCACCTCTCCGCTTAGTACTAACTGACTTAATTGTAAATATATCGTTGTTTTCAAATTGCACATGCACTCTTAATTATAATTTTTTATTTGTATTTAGGCCACATTTATTTATGATTATTTTATTAAGATTACCATAGGCTTTAAAACACAGTGGAGGGAGAGTGTGATGGCTATCAACGCCACCTCTGGCGGCAGCACTATAGCTGGGGGCTTTTGTCACGTCTCCAGCTAACTGTGTTCCGGTTGGCTGGCTGACACTACATAAACTCGCTCTACCCCCGACGAACCGGATTGCACACCGGTTGAATGACAACAGAGTTCGTCTGTCGTCACCACCAGCGTACGACGCCGCGAGGTCTATCCACAGAGCAGTAAGTACTAAACAGCTGCTATACTGTCTGTGCACTGATGTGATTACGAACGTCCCCATTAGCTCGCACATTTATGATTGCGGTGTTATTAGAAAACAAATCCATGATTACCTAACATGAAGTTAATGCACTGTTAAAAATCATAGCTTTATGCCATTATGTCTTGTATAACGAGGTATTTCAAACATTTATGTCGGACTCGGCGTCAATTATGATACATAATACTG
The DNA here is from genome assembly GCA_033239005.1 of Lamellibrachia satsuma. Lineage (NCBI taxonomy): Eukaryota > Metazoa > Annelida > Polychaeta > Sabellida > Siboglinidae > Lamellibrachia > Lamellibrachia satsuma. The sequence goes on from BSQZ01000004.1 coordinate 5,919,990, forward strand.
CTCGCATTAGCTTGGATTATTACTAAAAGGAATTTATCTTCCTGCCAAATTAGAAATATCAGAACACCACATTATATATATATATATATATATATATATATATATATATATATATATATATATATATATATATATATATATATATATATATATATATATATATATATATATATATCGTGGTTAAAGGGTAGGCATTCAAACTGTATATTGGAGTTGTAGTAACAATGTATTCTAGCTGTGAGCTGGGGATACAGGGATTATTTTGTATTCTACATGTGTACTGAGGGTGTCATGACTATGTTATCTAGCTGTGTACTGTGGGTACAGTGATTATGTATTCTATCAGTGTACTGTGGGTACAGTGAATATGTATTCTAGCAGTGTACTGTGGGTACAGTGATTATGTATTCTATCAGTGTACAGTGGGTACAGTGAATATGTATTCTAGCTGTGTACTGTGGATACAGTAACTTTGTATTCTAGCTATATACTATGGATACAGAAACCATGTATTCTAGCTGTGTACTGCGGGTAGAGTGACTATGTATTCTAGTAGTGTACTGTTGGTAAAGTGACTATGTATTTTAGTAGTGTACTGTGGGTACATTGAATATGTATTCTAGGAATGTACTGTGGGTACAGTGAATATCTATTATATCAGTGAACTGTGGGTGTAGTGAGTATTTATTCTAGCAATGTACTGTGGGTACATTGACTATGTATTCTTATAGTGTACTGTGGGTAAAGTGACTATGTATTCTAGCAGGGTACTGTGGGTACAGTGAATATGTATTCTAGCAGTGTACTATGGGTACAGTGAATATGTATTCTAGCACTGTACAATGGGTATAGTGAATATGTATCCTATCATTGTACTGTGGGTACAGTGAACATGTATTCTAGCAGTGTATTATGTGTACAGTTATTATGTATTCTATCAATGTACTGTGGGTAGAGTGAATATGTATTCTAGCTGTGCACTGTGGATACCGTAACTTTGTATTCAAGCAGTCTACTATGGATACAGTAACCATGTCTTCTAGCTGTGAACTGTGGGTAGAGTGACTATGTATTGTAGCAGTGTACTCTGGGTAAAGTGACTATGTATTCTAGCAGTGTACTGTGGGTACAGTGAATATGTATTCTAGCTATATACTGTGTATACAGTAACTATGTTATCTAGCAGGGTATTGTGGGTACAGTGATTATGTATTATATCAGTGTACTGTGGGTACAGTGAAAATTTATTCTAGCAGTGTACTGTGGGGACAGTGATTATGTATTCTATCAGTGTACAGTTGGTAAAGTGACTATGTATTCTAGCAGTGTACTGTGGGTACAGTGAATATGTATTCTAGCTGTGTACTGTGGATACTGTAACTATGTATTCTATCAGTGTACTGTGGGTACAGTGAATACGTATTCTATCAGTGTACTGTGGGTACAGTGGATATATATTCTAGCAGTGTACTTTCGGCACAGTGAATATGTATTCTAGCAGCGCACTGTGGGTACAGTGAATGTGTATTCTAGCAGTGTACTGTGGGTACTGTGACTATGTATAATAGATGTGTACTGTTGGTACATTGACTATGTATTCTAGTTGTGTACTGAAGTTATAGTGACACTGTGTTCTAGCAGTGTACTGTGGGTACAGTGAATATGTATTATATCAGTGAAATGTGGGTATAGTGAGTATATATTTTAGCAGTGTACTATGGGTACAGTGACTATGTATAATAGCTGTTTACTCTGGGTGCATTGAATATGTATTCTAGTTGTGTACTGAGGTTATAGTGACCATGTATTCTAGCTGTGTACTGGGAGTGCAGTGACTGTGTATTACACATGTGTACATGGAGTATACTTAGTAGGCATTCAAACTGTATATTGGAGTTGTAGTAACAATGTATTCTAGCTGTGAGCTGGGGATACAGGGATTATTTTTTATTCTACTTGTGTACTGATGGTGTCATGACTATGTTATCTAGCTGTGTACTGTGGGTACCAAGATTATGCATTCTAGCAGTGTACTGTGGGTAGAGTGAATATGTATTCTAGCTATATACTGTGTATTCAGTGACGATGTATTCTAGCAAGGTACTGTGGGTAAAGCGATTATGTATTATATCAGTGTACTGTGGGTACAGTGAAAATTTATTCTAGCAGTGTACTGTGGGGACAGTGATTATGTATTCTATCAGTGTACTGTTGGTAAATTGACTATGTATTCTAGCAGTGTACTGTGGGTACAGTGAATATGTATTCTAACAGTGTACTGTGGGTACAGTGAATATGTATTCTCTCAGTGAACTGTGGGTATAGTGTGTATTTATTCTAGCAGTGTGCTGTGGGTACAGTGACTATTTATAATAGCTATGTACTGTAGGTACATTGACTATGTAATCTAGTTGTGTACTGAGGTTATAGTGACCCTGTATTCTAGCTGTGTACTGGGGGTACAGTGACTGTGTATTATACATGTGTACATGGAGTATACTTACTTGGTATTCAATATGTATACTGGAGTTGTAGTGACAATGTATTCTAGCTGTGTGCTGGGGATACAGTGATTATTTTGTATTCTAGTTGTGTACTGAGGGTGTTGTGTCTATGTTTTCTAGCTGTGTACTGTGGGTACCATGATTATGCATTCTAGCAGTGTACTTTGGGTACAGTTAATATGTATTCTAGCTGTGTACTGTGGGTACAATGATTATGTATTCTAGCAGTGTACTGTGGGTACAATGACTATGTATTATAGTTGTTTACTGTGAGTAGAGTGAATATGTATTCTTGTTGTGTACTGTGGGTAAAGTGACTATGTATTCTAGCACGGTACTGTGGGTACAGTGATTATGTATTCTATCAGTGTACAGTGGGTACACTGAATATGTATTCTAGCTGTGTACTGTGGATACAGTAACTTTGTATTCCTGCTGTATACTATGGATACAGTAACCATGTATTCTAGCTGTGTACTGCGGGTAGAGTGACTATGTATTCTAGTAGTGTACTGTTGGTAAAGTGACTATTTATTTTAGCAGTGTACTGTGGGTACAGTGAATATGTATTCTAGGAATGTACTGCGGGTACAGTGAATATGTATTATATCAGTGAACTGTGTGTGTAGTGAGTATTTATTCTAGCAGTGTACTGTGGGTGCAGTGAATATGTATTATATCAGTGAACTGTGGGTGTAGTGAGTATTTATTCTAGCATTGTTCTGTGGGTACATTGACTATGTATTCTTATAGTGTACTGTGGGTCAAGTGACTATGTATTCTAGCAGGGTACTGTGGGTACAGTGAATATGTATTCTAGCAGTGTACTATGAGTACAGTGAATATGTGTTTGCTAAAGCCAGAGCCAATATATCATAGAGAGAGGAAATCGCTCTATGGCTCTTTCTCACTAAATGTGCCAGTGTTTTCTCTAGACATAATAGAGATATCTCACCCTGATACGCCAAATCCACGTCAAACTGGGCTTCAGACCCTGTTCTTGTAAGAAAAAAGATGGAGAAATAAGGTACGATACACTGTGGATTATTGTCAGCTAAATTTCAAAACTGTCAAAGACGCGTATCCACTATCATTAATAGAGAAATGCATTGACGACACACTGTCAGGCACGCTATGGTTTCACACACTCGACCTGGCCAGTGTATATTGGCAAATCGAAGTGGTTGAACGTGATTCTTCCAAGACTGCGTTCTTAGCCAAGTGTGGCTTCTTTGAACATATCAGGATGACACGGGGATTATGTAACGCACCGGCCACATTCCAACGGGTAATGCATGTAGTCCTACGCGGCCTCGCATGGAATAGAGTACTAGTGTACTTAGATGACGTCATGGTGTTGGTTAGAAGCGTTGAAGAGTCACTTGGAAATCTAGATATTGTCCTCCAACGATTTGATGTGCGCAATCTAAAGCCGTGATGTTCTTGTGACAATCAGGTTAATCCACTTCGAAGTGCTCTCTTTTAGCACTGAGGTATGGTTCCTGGGATCCCGAGACGGAGTGTCGGTTAGAAAAGACCACACTCAATGTGTACTATATTGCCCCCAACCCATCTGTTCCGAGTCACCCGCTGCACGTCACGGTGACTCGCCTTACCCCTTGTAGATCGACTCCTCCTGGCAGAGTCACTGTGCCGCCTCCTTATGCTCTCCGGGTGGGGGAACCAAGCATGCACCCACCTACTAAGCTGATGAGACTGGGACAACGGCCCTGTGGCATCTGCCGACTTGCGACACCACGTAGAGGAGTTCCACCTGCCATGGAACTTCCATCCAGAGACAGCCTGATGGTTGTGTGAGAGAGAGTTCGGGTTCCTCACTCCCCTAATGACCCACCTGGCCCAGAACTCTACCGAGGATAGGCGAATGGACGCGCAAGGTACTCAGGCTACACACCTTCGAGGAGACGGTCAGTCTGTATGGACAAAAGGGATGGTACCCCTTTGAAACGTCACACACCAGCATGTCACATGGTGTCATGCAGTCGAAGATGGCCCGCATGATGGGGCGGCCCATGATATATGGTGATATTCAGTCGAACCCACCGCTCCTGAAATGGTTCGGTCTGATGAACATGTTGGCCGAACGGGAAGTGGGTTGTTTCCGGACATCCATCACGGGACACTCCTGATGCAGTGGAAATCGTCGCAAACTGCCACCTAACCCTACTTCAGAAACGGGAGACTCGGACCAGTAGTATAGAACGGGGCCAGTTTAACTTCGGCATTGACCCGTCGTTGCACGGGAGGGGGCATTTCAGCAGTAATGGACACCCTACATTTGCCATGAATCTCACCGAGGAAGCCTGCTGGTCAGGATCCACAGTGCTGGCTGTTGTGCGATCGGGGAGTGTGGTCTGGATTACACTGAGCCGTTGCCATCGCTGCCTGCCCAGCGAGCGTTGTTCAGGCGTCAGATCATTGTGGCGAAGGAGTTGGGGAACTTGATCTGTATCTGCGTGCGGGCGCCGGCCACCCCATCTCCGACGTCACGCGAGAACGATCCTTTTGGATAGTACGAACCGCCAACATAGGATGCATGTCCACTGCTATACTGGGGACTGGGAAATTCCCGAAATGTGTGTTCGGGATAGCTCACAAGTCGATGTTACTCGCCGTATCGACTTGAGCCGGGTAGTTCTGGAGACGAACTTACCCATGCTGTCCCTGAGGGATTTAATGGTGGGCATTCCTATGAGGTGGTGTGTGTCACGCCCAGCCGATTGCTGTCCACCGCAATCTGGGTTGTCCTGGGGATTGTCACCATCAAGGCCTAGACACTGTGTCAGGTGTAGTGCGCCAGCTGCAGGAGACTAGGCCTTGCACCGGCAGTTAAACAATATATAGTAATTAGTATTTAAGGTCTTTGATTAAAGTAATCAGGAACCTTACCTTTTAGTGCTGACTCTCTGAATTGTAAATATATCGTTGTTTCCAAACGTCGGCAGTTACACTATCCAGGCACCTCTCTGCTTAGTACTAACTGCCTGAATTGTAAATATGTCGTTGTTTTCAAATTGCACATGCACTCTTGATTTTAAAAAATGTGTCATTTTTATTTTAGGCCATATTTACATATGATTATTTTATTATGATTACCATAGGCTTTAAAACACACACGGGAGGGAGAGTGTGGTGGTTATCAACGCCACCACGGGCGGCAGCACTTTTGCTGGGGGCTTTTGCCGCATCTCCAGCCAACCGTTTTCCGGTTGGCTGGCTGACACTATATACACTCGCTCCACCCCCGACGAACCGGGTTGCACACCGATTGACTGACAACAGAGCTCGCCCGGCGTCACCAACAGCGTACGACGCCGCGACGTCTATCCACAGAGCAGTAAGTACTAAACAGCTGCTATACTGTCTGTGTACTGATGTGAGTACGCATTTCCACATTAGCTCGCACATTTATGATTGCGGTGTTATTAGAAAACAAATCCATGATTACCTAACATGAGTTTAATGCACTGTTAAAAATCATAGCGTTGTGCCATTATGTCTCGTATAACGAGGTATTTCATAACATATGTCTCGGACTCGGCGTCAATTAGGATACATAATACTGTTTGCATTAGCTTGGGTTGTTACTAACAGGAATTTCTCTTCCTGACAAAATGCTTTTGAAATACGCGATTTACTGTTCATATATCATTACTAACCAGAAATTAGACACGCGGGATGTTAACGTAACGACCCAAAAAGGATTGCAGACGAGAAGCGGTTACTTGTGTCTTGGGCTACTCCTCGGGAGCCAAGAAAGTTGAACTAACCAGTATTTCGTCACGAAATAGTATACTAGAGGATTGCTGTCTTTAATTAGACAATGTAGAAATATCAGAACACCGCATTATATCTATCGTGGTTAAAGGGATCGGTGCAGCAGGTATAACGGCAGTGCATTCACCCCTAGGGACTTCTTCATATGAAGAGTCCATCAATCAGATGGCATCAAAGAGGTCGGTGAGTACATCAAACGAAAAGGATTAAACTATCATTAATTAACAAAATCAAGTAATGACAATGCTAGGCTGAACTCCTTTTAGTTAACACTCTCTGTTGATGACATGAACAAAGTCCAAGACCCTCCCTACTGGTCCATGGGCTGGACTGTGAGGAGATGGTATATGGTAAAACAGTGACTGAGTCTATCCAGGATAAGGATGTTGTCACACAGTGCGAAATTAAAGAATAACGTTCATCTCTTCACATACTAACCCTGTGCATAATCTGACTATGATTAGGTAAAACTGTAAACATTTCATAGACAGAGGCCCGACATTTGATTTCATATATAAGATTAACAAAGAATGTGATGTTTATTCATACGGGAACATTGCTTATATAAAAGTGAATTAACCAAGATGTGTACATTATGGCATGGCATTGGTAAGAGTTCTACGGACGAATGCATTGCTAGGAAGGGACGTCCATACGGTGGTTGTGCGATCTTGTGGAAATTATCACTTACGACTGCAGTCATGGAGCTTAACATGTAAGGTTATGTGGCATTATGATTCAAATTAGTAATAACTGTGAAACGATGTGTCTCAATGTGTTCTTGACATATGATGGCATGTCCGCAAATTTGCTGAATATATGGATGCTTTAGGATACACAGTCATAGTCCCGCGCATGTTATATATGGGGATGACATGAACACTTACTTGACTAGGTGTACACCCCATGCACAGGCTTTGAGGCATTCTATATTGGATTTTCATCTTACTGTATGCTTAGATGCACCAAAAGCGGAAGTGGCATATACGTATGTAAGTCCAAACGGTTTTAGCTCTAGAATTGTTCATTTTATAGTCAGGGCTACATTGGGATACAGGGTGCTGGAATGTTCTATTATAGACAACCTGTTATTTTCTGATTATGCACCACTTTAAATCAGATTGGACTTAAATATAGATCACGTGTTGGAAAGGAACTACTGTCACATACTACCATGGCATAAAACCAGTACTGAACGAATTGATCAATACAGGAGTGACCTTGAATTTAAACTTTCCTAGTCACTATATGACAAAGGGGCATTACATTTTAAGAATACCATAAGTATGTGCAAGGAGCATTTGAATGTAAACGAGCCACCTCTCCTAAGCTAAATTCAGATTCAACTGGTGGTAGAAGGAAGATTCGTTTATGGTCGAAAGAGGTTGAACATCTAAAGCAGGAAGCTCTCTTCTGGCATATGCAGTGGCGATCAGTGGGAAAGCCACATTATGGAGATATTACAGAAATGAGGCGTATCAAAGGGTTTCGGTATCAAAGAGTTGTTAAACATATTATGAGAGAAAGTGAATCATTTGGAGCACTAAGATGGCTGAGGCCATTAGTGAGAATAGAACCCGTGACCTGTGGTCTGAGGTGCGCCGGAAAAAGGCAGAAATAAATTCCTGCATTCTAGTGTTGATGGTGTGGTGGGTGATGATGAAATAGCTCATCTTTTTTTCTGATAAATATAATCACCTCTGCAACAGTGTGTCATACGACGTTAATGAATGGAAATGAATAGTATGGGTGGGGAGATTAGCAGGCAGATTAATGAACATGTTGTATGTAATGTATCAGTTGAGGAGGTTATCGAAGGTGTCCAGCGACTAAAGCTGGGTATGTCGGGTGGTGAAGATGGTCTTAATTCATATCATATCATACACGGTCCGAGAATATTCTATGTGTTGTTAATAGTATGTTGGTACATGGGTACAATGATTCTATGTTAGTGGGAACCATGGTCCCTATACCAAAGGACACGAGACAATTAACATGCACATCAGACAATTTTAGAGCTATTGCTCTTAGTAGCAGTAGTCCACTACTCATTGCATATAATATAATGTTATGGTGGAGACAATCAGTCATTACAATGATAACGGTAGAAATGTGTTTGCTCTCATGTTAGATGCCAACAAAGTTTCGACAGAGTCAACTATTGTGAGCTTTTAAAATACTTATGTACTAGGGCGATATTTTAATATATGTATTCTTTTTCACGTATTTACGGTAAATGTCTTGTGGCGAGGTCAGAGGTTATGTCCACCTCAATTTGACGTTCAACGCACGAGGTCGACTTCAAAGTAACTATTCTGAAGTTATGGTGAGAAGGTAACATCTGGCGAGGTGACAGGGCCTTGTTGCGGGGGAAACAAAAACAGTATACCTGAGGATTGTGGTTCGGATTGTTACCCGATCGAAACTTTTTGAATGGTACCCAAACCGCAGATATATACCGCCTATAACAAGTGCATCGTCTCGAAAACCTTTTATAACGCACGAGTTGTCAGCTATAAACGTTTCTGTATGACAGCTAACAATGATGCCGTTTCATGTACGCATAACATTTTGTCTTGTCGTTGAGATTATTTTAACTGTGCATAATTAGCCGTAAGTTTTGCGTTTAAGCAACCAAACATCAGTCTTACTAATAAGTCAATATTAACACAAATGAAAGAAAACATTTATATAGTGGCGGGGTCTATTATCGTTGCGTGGTTGGACTTGTACAAAGAAATGTTGTATTGGTGACAATTGGTGCTGGCGGGAATAATACGATACTTTTATAAGCAAGTAGATAAATAAGTGGATGATGATGTCTGGCCCGCACCTACGTTGAAACAGCAGTAGCATTGTATGTGTACAGAGCGTGGTGATACGTTCAACAGAGGTGGGGACTATTTGCAAAAAGCTTAGTGAAATCTGTGACATAACGAATGTGTGAAGGTGTGCACGAAACTTTCTGCGTGACGCAGGTTTCATGTATCTGTATATTTTTGACTAATGTAATTTATTGAAATTTAGGTGTGCAGCTTCTACATTGTGCAGAAATGTTCCTTTGATCTCCTAACAGTGTGATTCGTGATTTGCAGAGTTGTTAACTTGTGTCACTCTTGTTGAAGGAAGTTCTTTATTCTCCCCACAAACTAATAAGGAATACATGCATTATAATATCATTCACAATGTCCACTGGTTTGACTTGTCCGTACCTTAGTGATCAGCACAGTAGATTACTGTAACTCTCTGCATGCTAGCATGCATATCTACAATGCAGTGGATGCAAATACATGTCTGACGAAGCTGCCTAATGAGCATCATACTGTGCAATGTACACAGAGCAAATGAAAGCTCCTTTGGGTTTTGATTGAAGTTTGGCCCAATGCTTCCAATGGGCCCATCGCCCACAAATACAACACTGTGTTTTCTCCTTGGACTTGGCTTGACAGCCAGGCATATCACATTCAAGTTGTGTGGCTAGTGAACTTCTGGAGGATGAGATGCCTGAAGTCTTATACCAAAGTCTTTTGTTATTTGTATTTAGGCCACATTTACATATAATTATTTTATTAAGATTACCATAAGCTTTAAAAAAACAGAGGGGAGGGAGAGTGTGGTGGTTACCAACGCCACCATGGGTGGCAGCACTATAACTGGGGGCCTTTGTCGCGTCTCTAGCCAACCGTGTTCCGGTTGGCTTGCTGACATTATATAAACTCGTCCCACCCCGACAAACCGGACTGCACACCGATTGACTGACAATACAGTTCCTACGTCGAAAGAGATCACCAACAGCGTACGACACCGCGAGGTCTATCCACAGAGCAGTAAGTACTAAACAGCTGCTATACTGTCTGTGTACTGATGTGATTACGCACTTCTTTATTAGCTCGCACATTTATGATTGCGGTGTTATTAGGAGACAAATCCATAATAACCTAATATGTAATGCACTGTTAGCGTTGTGCCATTGTGTCTCGTATACCGAGGTATTTCAAAACATTTATGTCGGACTCGGCGTCAATTATGACAGATAATACTGCTTTGTTTCGTTGTATTAGCTTGGGTTACAAAATGCTTTTGAAATACGCGAATTATTGTTCATATATCATTACTAACCAGAACTTAGACACGCGGGATGTTAACGTAACGACCCAAAATGAATAGCAGACGAGAAGCGGTTACTTCTGTCCAGTGTTGCAGCGGTAAAAAAAACCAGAGGGCATACACCATGGGTTCAAGTGTTAAGGTTAACACTAACCCTCACTGAGTGACCTAGCCACATAGACCCACACTCTGTTGCCCAAGTTAGTAAAGACACAGTCAGTGAGTAAGTTAATATAAAATACTGGCAGTCAATTTGCACTGAAAAAGAATGTCGAAACTACAGTCAACTTAGCCACTCAAATTCCTCAACCATCCCAATTGCTAAGTCATTGCTTTATAATCTAATGAGCCAGAGCCGTAACGTTTTCAGCCTAGTAGCTGCTCAACCATGGCTATTGCTTTAAGCACACAGCGAACATTGGAGTCATAAGAATGACAAGATGTATTGTTCAATTTGTCTTTAAATCTTTTTATTTTATATTGTTATTCTAATACCAAACTATGACTAACAAGAGTGGGAGTGTATTCATAATCATGAGCTCTTAAAGATATTGAATATGAATATCATAGCAACACAGTTCTATTAGTGAATTTGTGATTTGTAGTAAACATTTTCAAATTAGCACAAAAGGTACAAGTTTCAATTTTTTTAATTGTTGAATACAAGAGTGCACTCAAAGTGGCTGACATCATCAACAGGAGTCTGTCAGCTGATGTCAATGTCAACGTTTGACCGTCTCAATTGATAGCTAGATATTATGTGCAAGAACACATAGAGATTACTGAACTGGTAAACCGGTCATGCCTTGCCACATAGAAGCCGATTTCACAAGAAACTTAAGAATATCTATAGGTACATGTTACATTTCTGAAAAGGTTCATGATAACAGATTAAGTGCTTACCAAGTAATCATGTGGTGCTTAGATGTAATAATTTCAATACTTGTTTTGCTGGTGTGCTTTATTGGAATTTTATTGGCTTTCACTGGACTGTTTCAGCTTCATACCCTGAAGTGTAGCAATTCAGCATTTGCATAAATCTTTTCTTCGCTTCATAGTATCGCTTAGGAAAATGCTGTATTAGGTGGCACAGAATGTTTAGTCAGGTTAATTGTATGTTAGAATAATGCTTGTAGTTAGTCAGGTCACCTCTGATGCCATCACATAAGTAGGGCACATATATTTATGTGACCAACCACACAAAAATGAGACACTAAAATCATTGGATGGAGGAAATAGTAAGGACATACAGAGGAGAGTGCAAGCAGGAGTAGCAGCGTGGAGGAGAGTGGAAGGCGTTATGTGGGACAGAAAACTTAAGAAACAACTAAAAGGAAAAGTGTTGGGAAGGCTGCGTTGTATCAGCCTGTATATAAGGGTAGAGAACACTAGCACCGGCAGAGAGACAGGAGGAGAAGATACAGATAGCAGAAAACAAAAGGGTCTGAAGAATATTCAAAATAACCCAAAAAGATAGAAGGAAGATGAAGGAATTAAGAGAAGGGATTGGCATGAAAAAACATCAAAAGATGAAAGTAGTCGGAAGCAGAATGAGATGAGCAGGACATGTGCAAAGAATGGGTGAAGACAGACTGTCAAAAAGAGCATGGAAAGCAGAAGAGGACGGTAGAAAAAGAAGAGGAAGACCAAAGCTGGAAAGACTGCGTCAAACGAGATCTTGAAAGGGCAGGTAATGAACTGCCAAGAGTGGAAGACCACCGCAGAAGGCAGAGGGGAATGGAGAACATTAACAATGAAAGTGGAAGAAGCAATCAAGTGACTTGGACCTCACCCTGCAAGGGAGCAAGTGGAAGAAGAAGAAAATCATTGTGTTTTATTGCATATTCGAAAAGAGCACATTCAGATAAAAATTATACATCATTGTTATCCATATTCACAGTATTTGCGGAGATACAGCGATTTGAATGTTGAAAATGTGAAAATATGGTTTCAAGAAAACAACTTCTAAGTTTTCACTCTGTATTTGCAATAATTATAACTCTTGTCTATAATTAAAAATATATACCCAGGTAATTATATAATTATGATAAAGATAAAACTTGTCCAAGAGACGGTAGTTGCCGTGCAATCGCATTTCTTGTCTCGGCGACAAGTGGCATTCCCTCCTTACTCTGTGGAGCGTTATCTTCGTCCTCATTTTCCTTGAAATCAGATTTTACACTTTATGAAATAGTATAGTATTATTATAGCCAAAATATGTTGTCATTTGTTATGACTATTCATTTTTAGTCTACAAAATAATTTTAGTAGGCCATGACATAGACATGGCTATCAAATGTATAATAGTTATCATAGTATATGCCTATGCAACATAGCCTATATCAATAGTAGAGGATATAGTCCATAGCCAGGCATACGCCATTATATTTATAGTACTAGTATTGCTATTAGAGGCATAGGCTAGCTATAGCCATGTAACGATGCTGTTTGCATAATAAACATCGCTCATTCTAGCGTCATAAAAAGTTTAACAAATGCGTTTTTAACACTTAAAATATTTAATAATTTACAGATTCAACATTTTACTATTCGTCATTGTTGTACATATTGCATCTTTACAATGGTGAAAATGAGGCGGGCCCGATTTCTAGAAGTCCCAAAAACACTCGCCCGTCATACGTGAAATAATCGATCGCCACATCTCTAAGGCTTGCATAACGAAGTCCACAGAGAGCTGCTTCATTTAGCAGATGGGAAACTCTATTCTCTGCTCAAATCCATATCAAATTAGTAAAATAGTTTGTTCCGTAGCGAAATGGACATGACAGCTTAGTCAGCTACGTAAACAAGTAAGCAGAGACTATTCGACGAGCAGCTCTGCGAAAAATGACCAAAACGTTTCTTATTCGCACAACTCTGCGAATTACGGCACAAAAAAACTTATTCTCAGAGCAGCTCTGCGAATTACGGCAAATTTTAATTTTATTCGCAAAAGGTATTTTATTCACAGAACATCTCGGTGAATTACAGCAAATTGTAATTTTGTTAAGTTCTTTCTCTAGCTTTGCACGAACAGCTTCTTTCTGTGCTCAAGTCTCGCCAGGGATTTCCGCAATATCGTCGATGCGCAGATTCGACCTTCTGGATTGATTCTCTAGGTAATCAACGGTTCCTGATAGTTTCTGCAGACCAGCGTCAAGGAAGACATTTGTGTTGCGGTGACGTTTACGTTGGACAATTGTTTCTTCAGCTCAGTCACTTCGTGTTGAGTGAACTCGAGGCTAGGTCGAAGTTCAGCTTGTGTTCGAACGTACTCAAACACGTACTTGTCAAATCGTTTATTGGTTGAGTCCATGAAGGCTTGAATGCACGATTGGAATGATTTTTGTTGGACATCCAACATCTTCAAGAACATTGCCTCCTGCCGGGCAAGAGCGTCGTTGACGTTGGTTAGTTGCGAGTCATCCGCAACAGGAGAGTTAGTGTTAGATGCGGTTCCCATTGGGAACGACGATAGTGCACCAGGCTGAGTCAAATGTTGCGTAATAGTGATGATTGTCAACACCAGTCACCGCGCTATGTGGCAGTGTGATTCAGTGGTCACAGTTGACCGAGCCGGTAATGTCCAGTCAAGTACCACCTGGGTCCTTGCCACACAAGTCACGCCTGGATAAACCTTATATGGTGTTACGCTCTCAGTAAGTGTTTACATTTAGTTTCGCCGGGGCATAGAATAGTTGTTGACACGCGGACAATAGCCAATAATCCTGGTGACTCCGGAGACGCCGTGCTGTATGTGGGCGATAATAGGTTTCTTTGGCAATTGAACAGGTCGGCTTGGTTTAAAGTCAGCTCACAGGGTAGATCACCGAAGTAAACGTACATCGAATTAATGTACGTAATCACAGCAACTTCGTAAAGCGTACTGACTGTAGTCCAGTTGGAATCGTTCGTGTAGTCTCACAAATTTAAGCGAAAATGTTGCACTGCATGTAGAGCCGCATCTAACAATTTTCCCGCCACTCTGTAATCAGTCCATCGCTATGTTGATACGTTGTATCAAGTCAAGATATTCTTGCAAAAACAAAATTGAAGACAATCAGCACCGAGGTCAAGTTAAAAAGATGAAATTAGTAAGACATATCCTACGAATGGACAAGAACAACAACTGTGAGACGGCATTGACCTGGACGCCCGAAGGTAGAAGAAAGGTTGATCGACCAAAGACAACATGGCGATCAACTGTTGAAAATGAAAAACGGGGTGGAACTGCTGGATAAAAGTCTGACGTGTAGCAGCTGACATAGCTAGCTGGAGGAGATGCAGTTCGGCCTTATGGGCCACTGGGCCCGAAGAGGATAGGTGAGGTAAGATACGTGAACCGTACTTAGCGCAATGGTCTAGAGGGAGGTTGGCACTCCTCCCACATAATGGTATAGGGAATAGTATATGTTATATATGGTATAGGTATGAATGAACACAAGGCATCACAGGAGTGAACACCCAGGACAGTATTTTATTAACTAATAACTATGCATTCAGTTTACAGTGATATATGAAATCCTGACTACAGTCTTTTTATGGATGACTTGAATACATACTATATAACAGACTAGTCGATATACTAACAATTGTAATGTAATATGTGTAATGTAATGTGTATTGTCTCAAACAATATATAATAATAATAATATTAAGATACGTTTTATTACCAAGTAGCAAGTACAAGGAATTTGTAGTACTGTGGCGTTAGTACAAACATACACTCATGCACCCAATAACACACGGACTAAACATTACATATCATCAATCGTAATACTAAAACAGTTGAAACAAACGAGAGTTATATAATAGATAAAAAAAGTCAATTAAAAATCTGACATTGCACCTACCACCTTACAGGGGTGTCATCCTAGAACTTAACCACGCGAACAGATTGGTTACCAGATACACAGTCGTTTGTAAAGAGAGTGAAAAGGAAAGGAGAAAACACGCAGCATTGGTGGGCACCAGTGTTAAGAATAACAGGTTTGGAGAGAGAGTTGTTGACCTTGACAGACTGAGGCCTGTGAATAAGAAAGTTGAGAGTCCAGTGACAGATGGCAGGATGCACATTCAGAGATACAAGTTTAACATACAACTACACAGGAATTATCAGGTCAGGGCAGGAATCTTTAAACATTTGCCAATCCGTGCTGTCAAGGCAAGCTTTCAAAGCAATCGTCGAGTCAGCAGTCCGCTTTCTCACTGTCTTGGTGGTCGGTTTTATTGTTTTTAACTTCTTCGGTATGTAGGAATCAATACGACTGTATCGTGATCTGACTCACCCAACGGAGCCCTGGTGGTGGCACGGTAAGCGTCCTTGGAGATGGTGTAGCAGTGGTCCAGAGCTGTATTGTTACGAGTGGAGCAATTAACATGATGTTTGTATCTGGGTAGAACTTTCTTCAGATTAGTGTGATTGAATTTACCCAGGATGATGATGACACTATCAAGGTAGGTTGTTTTGCTGCCAACACGCGGGTAGTCAACTTAGTTAATTGCACTGGTTGCGTTCGCGTGTGGCGGTATGTAAACACCCAATAAAACAACACTGGATAAAAAAACTTGTCTAAATATTCTGCTATACTAATAACTGAAATCCTGGCAAAACATACTAATATAACATACTAAATTTATCATTATTAACTGAAATCTAGTCTACATACTAACACAAAACATATACAAAAAGACGTGTCTAAATATCTTACTATACTCAATGAATAACAGAAATCTTAACATATTAAATGAATTAGTAAAAATATTGAATATGCTAATATAATAGATTTATTTTCCTAAATATTAACAACTAAAATGCTAATGCAAAACTGCTGTATTAAGTTAAAACTGGAATATATGCCCATGCAATGAAGACATACTTGAAAATGAATGTAGTGTGAACCTTCGTGCAAAAAGAAGAGGCTCCATTGTTAAATAGTAACATACGTGAACGAAAGGCAACGATGCTCAAAATGCATTATGCACATGCGCAAGAAAATTGTGGACGGTGATTGGTTGATTCCTGCTCTGCGAATAGGGATAACGTTTGTTATGATTCGCAGAGCTGCTCTGCGAATAGACAGTATTAAACAAGTAACCGGAAGTTGACCAGAATGGCCTTTCAGGGCAATTGGCCAATCGGAGGCACGGACTGTGGTCACGAGGATCGCTTAGCTGTCAGGAAATCCTCATTAACATGCATATTTTAGGAAAGTCAATCATTAAAACGAAGTTTGATAGGTGTCACAAAACACGAAAATAAGCACATTTGAGCAGCATATATGACACTTACACCACTAAAACATTAGTCCACTTTAGTAGAGCTTCTTAGCACATGGATTGTTCAGATTGCGATACAAGCAACAAATGTGTGCTACTGCAGGTTTAAGAAAACTGACAGGTGGACCCCAACGAAATTTGTATTTTAAGGGGGCGTGGCACCATATTAAAAATGGCCGCAATGAAATTCCGAAATACATTTTTGTGGGCGTGTCTTCACTACCAATTAACATTTTTTATGTAAAATGCTAGCCTATGGTTTTGGAACACGAGAAATGGATTAAGATAAAGGTTAGAGTGATTGGATGATTACCTCATTTGCATATATACAAAATAGCACCCATTTTGTATGAAATAGAACAATTAAAAGTGATCAGGTGAATTGGCTTACTACGTTCGACAATATCTACATACTTAATATTGTAGTAACTGTAGTAATATCAACTACGCTAATAAGCGACCATGTTTGTTATTGTCTTAAGGGGCTCGATGAAATGCAGCGGCCAGCATTTGAGCTGCGTTGCGGTGTGCAACAGAAGGTATAGAGTCTATTACCGCTTCAATGTGTCAGTCATGAACCCATATAGTAAATTCCTTGTCGAAGGATACTGTTTTCTATGCACTTGGTACTTTAAAATGTTGCATTGTGCGAGCTGAAGGAGTCAGACGGAAGTGAGAAAACGATACAATACTAAGTTGCCACGGATTTGGGTGATGCATGAAATCGAAGGACACGCAACTACATGATCATTTATGAGCATAATTTAGCCAGAAATGCACGACAACATAGCATGAAAAATAAATCGCCGTAGGTGACTGACTGGCTTGGTGGTCAAGTGCTCTGGCCGAAGCAAACATAACAACGTCAGGTAGGACAAACGTGCTGGAGGGCAAGCAAGTGACACGGACAAGATGGGCCCATCATATAACAGCCGCTAGTCCCAGTGTTCTTCAGAGAGCTGCCTACCAACAGTATATTGCCATGCATTTTGCCGACGATGCCCTGCCTACATTCCGTGAATGGTGCGAAACACAGTCAGAAGTTCACCCACAGTTCCTGTACTGGAGTACCACAATCTCACTTGAGGTCCTAGTCATGCAGTGTGTGAGATCTCTGAGAGAAGACATCTTCCAGCTGTATGTAGAGACGCTCGGAAAGTTGGTCCCGTGGTTATTTGTCATGGATCGTACGCACTACTCGAGGGGTGTGCCAGTCCATATCAGAAATATGATCCAGCTGAAGGACACACATCCAAGTGTTTACCGCCACTTTGCACAATGTCACTTCACGGCGCAAAAGACAGGACATGAGGTCATAAAGGGAGATGGAGGGGCTGTGGGATTGACCGAAAATCCAGTTGCGCTACTCAGGTGTATGGTTGCAGGATCTGAAATAGCAAGACTTGTAAATGAGTTTGATGAACACATTGACAAACATGATTGAAAACACCACGAACAGACGGCAGCTGTGCAGGCAGAGTTCAGGAAAGATGTGTGTGAGCTGACTGGAATTGTACGTCGCACTGGCAACGCATTTTTGACGACAGTGAAAATCTTGTCATACTTGACATAAAGCAAGTGATGGACACCCCAATAGATCAGACCCTGCAAACAGCAGAAACCATTGGTCAAGCGCAGTTAGACGACGCATTTGTGCAGGAGAGATCTGTCTGTGTGAGTAACCGCTGACAGACACTATGCCTAAGAACAACCTTTCCCTGTTCGGGACAGCACCAAAGAAGGTCCGTAGCAGAAGCCAGCATCAGCTGGCCTCACTGAAGGTGAACTGTGCTTTGCTCTCTTGATTGTACATTTCTTGCCAGTCATGCAGCGGAAATCTCACAGAGTTATTTGCACATGAAAATCAGGCTTGTGAAGTGAAAGTTTATTTAACAACAACAACAACATAATATAGGTGCATAGTATGGTGTGCTGATGCTGCTGAAGGGACATAGCTGAAGTCATCCGATTTATAACGTGCTATGCCCTTCTCAAACTAAATAAATACAATACAAGTAAAACATTAAATACAAAATAACATTCACAATTCACTGAAAATTGTCCACAGCAACTGCCATCATCTCATTGACATACTGACCAAATTTTATCAAAATCACATACCTCCAGCTCTTTTAAATCGCCCAGACGTGCGATGCCTGTCAATTTTGACAAAAATAGCCATGTATTCATGCGCCCCAGTGGCCCATTGCAGAAAAAATCCCATAAATCCCTCCGCAGTTAAACTCTTTAAAAATGCACTGTTTCACAGCCAATAGCTTATACAAACAAACCTGTGAATATTCCTGCTCAGATGCATTCATATCACATAATATTAATTCATTAAATTCCCATTTTACAATTTCATACGCCCTACATTCGTGAAACAAAAACAGGAAGGTCAACTGTGATCTTACCCCTGCATCAGTCCACGGCGTCTCTCGCGCAGCGACAGCCATCTCCATCACGACGTCTTGGATGGCCGGTACCTGCTCCTGCATCAATTGACTGTGGCGCCGTCATTGTCACGGGGGCGGGGACATTTCAGGTGGCACTGGGACGGACGCGACATCTATCGTCGGGACAATCGGCTCCCTTGTCACCGAGGTGGTCGTTTCAATTGTCACCGGGGCAGAAACCGTCACTGGGGAAGAGGCTGTCATCACCGCGGCTGCACCCCCAGTCCGTGGTCGTTTGCGTGGTGGGCCAGTCGGAGCACCGTCACGATACCGTGCCGGCGCAATCACTTGGCATTTACGTTTTGGAGTCATCCTGAAACACTATATATAGGCAAAGCCGATAGGTACTGGACAATTTTCTGGTTTAGAAAAATCACAACCACCCATGAAAATATAGCTTCGCTAGGAGTCAATATAAAAGGCCAAAACTATAGCAAATATAGTGTTTTGCCTCAAAATTGATAATAACCAACACCAATAATTATAATGTCCCATGGTGGAAATAATTGTGAAATTGTTCACAACAAAGAAGGCATAAGTTTTTTTACTGGCCACACACGGGCACAACCAAGAAGGCATAAATTGTTTACAGGCCACAAACGGGCATAACCAAGAAGGCATCAATTGTTTACAGGCCACAAACGGGCACAACCAAGAAGGCATAAGTTGTTTACAGACCACACATGGGCACAACCAAGAAGGCATAAATCATTTACAATTTACAAGCCACACACGGGCACAACCAAGAAGACATAAGTTGTTTACAGGCCACACACAGGCACAACTCCGAAAGCATAAGGTTTTTCTGGCCACAACCAAGAAGGCATACATTTTTATGGGTCGTAAAACTGGACCAATAATACTACAAGAAAGGCTAACTGACAAAACAGCAGAATCGCCAAAGGGTAAGGTCCAAGCACAGCAATGATAAATTATGGCTCGTAAGTGTCATGAACGCAGCATAAATCATTACAATAGAATAAGCCATTGAAAACTAGAACATTTTAGTATTCCCTCATCGTTAAAAGGTTAATGTGGACTATGCGGTATCCTGATCTAATTAATCACCTCCCCCTTCCACATCATGTCAACTTATTAGCTACTGCTATAACTGCCCCGCGAACATTATTATAGTACTTCCTGTTACCCTCCTGGTTGAAATGCACGCCATCTTTGAGTAAATACTTTTCTGAACCTCCAAGTTGTATTCGGCCTGGTGCTCGAACCTGCGAAAAAAGACAACGTTTTATTTGTAATTGTACTGTTGGATTAAACTAAACAAACATCACAATAAATACTATCATAACACCACATAATGATAAATGAAACTGTATTAAAATAATTATAATCATATTGAAGACGACATAAAACACATAAAATTATATATATATATATATATATATATATATATATATATATATATATATATATATATATACATACATACATGCATACATGCATACATACATATATAATATATATATATATATATATATATATATATATATATATATATATATATATATATATATATATATATATATATATATATATATATATATATATATATATTTGTAATCTTGTGTCTCGGGACGCCGTATTCTCGTTCGATGCTCCTGTACGACTCGCCATGCTGAAGGGTATTGAGAGCCTCTTCTAAAGCCGCCTCGCCATAAGCACCATTAGGCCTATTGGTGACAAGTTTGTAGTCACGCCCCTCTGAAATAAACTGTGCTTTTAGGTTCAATATAAGTATACGACATTATGCAATTATAGTGTATTATGCATACGTTAATATTGCAAATTATACTGTATTTAGCCTTTTAGGTTAATGTAGATTGTGCATGACATTGTTATATTTATTTGCATACATTGTCCCAAAACGCACCCCAGTTTTAACCAACATTATTAGGGTGCCTTTTGGGAATACAGCGGGGTGCGGTTTAGGGACAACTATATTTTTTCTCGAAAATTGTCGATTTCTAGACGACAATTCGTTTAGCACGTGCTTTAAACAGCGACATCTACTGAACTGAATACTTAACGCATACATGGTGTTGCTGCGATCCGCCAGAGCAGTGGTGGGGTCGCTTTAGAGGTCAGGTGCGCGTTAGGGACTCTCCCCTAGTACACTGATGATCGCTAGGGGTCACCATATAATTCAATGTGTCACAATATGGATGCTTTATGTGAAATACAGCAGTTAATACACAGTTATGGTCTCGCACATGTTATATACGGTGGTGACATGAACACTGACTTGACTAGGAGTACACCTTATGCACATGCTTTGATGAATGTTATATTGGATTTTCATCTTACTGTAGGCATAGATGCACCAAAAGCGGAAGTGGCATATACGTATGTCAGTCCAAACGGTTTTAGTTGTCGAGTTGAACATTTCGTAGTCACGGTTACATTGGGATACAGGGTGCTGGAATGTTATATTATACACAACTTGTTGTTTTCTGATCATGTGCCGCTTAAAATCAGGTTGGACTTATATGTAAATCACATGTTGGAAAGGAACTACTGTCACATGCTACCATGGCATAAAGCCAGTACTGAACGAATTGGTCAATACAGGAGTGACCTTGAATGCAAACTTTCCAGGTCAGTAAATGACAAATTGGAATTGCAGTGTAAGAATACTATATGTAAAAAAACATGTTAATGAATTATCTAGGTTATATAATAATATATTAAGTTTGTGCATAGAAGCATCTGAATGTATACCTGCCACCTGTCCTAAGCTAAATTCATATTCAGCTGGTGGTAGAAGGAAGGTTTCTGGATGGTCGAAATAGGGTGAAAATCTAAAGTAGGAAAGTGGTCAGTGGGAAAATGATATTACAGAAATGTAACTGTAATAAGCATGTCTCAACATAAGTCGATTCAGGAAGAAGTAGGACAAGTAATGCATATCCAGGGTGCGGCGCAGCATTGACCCATCGTTGCATGGGAGGGGCATTTCAAAATTAGAAAGGTGGCAGTGATGTCGAATTATTGGCAGTAATGGAAAACCGGTTGTTCTCCGGGGAGTGGCAACAGCCAATATTGAGGGGTGTCACTATCCGACATCGTACAGTGGTGGTGAAAATATGGTGCACACCCCGATTGGCCAAGATTCTCACTGAGGACGCCTGGTGTTCAGGATCCACAGTGCTGATTGTTGTGCGATCGGGGAGTGTGGGCTGGATTACACTGAGCCGTTGCCATCGTTGCCTGCCCAGGGAGACTTGTTCAGGCTTCAGTTCGTCGTGGCGAAGGAGTTGGAGAAGCCACTTGTTTTGTATCTGCATGCGGGCGCCGGCCACCCCATCTCCGACGTCATGCGAGAAGCGTTAGCGATCCTTTTGGATAGTACGCACCACCAACATAGGATGCATGTCCACTGATATACTGTCGACCTTGATAGCTACCAGCATTGGGACGAGAAATTCACACTGAGCCCCTGCCATCGCTGCCTGCATCTCCGTGCGGGCGCCGGCCACCCCATCTTCGACGTCATGCGAGAAGCGTTAACGATCCTTTTGGATAGTACGCAATGCCAACATAGTGTAAAGTATAGGCCAGTTTGATTTCATTAGTTTTATGCGATAATGTTAGTAAGTCATTTGGAAGTTTATTTTTCCTGCCATAATTTTCTTGTTAAATCTTCTAGACTTTAAGAGTCTGTATACATTTTAAGTGATGTTTACATTCACTACTTTTCTTTACGGTTTACAGTGATAGATGTCTTCACTGTTATTTTTAGTTTTCATCGTGAGTGATTATATCGCTACTATGTATGTAGCGGTCTGATGTACAATATTAAAATCGTTTCGAACTTGGAGAACAGTGCGTTGACTACATTTCTGTTGTAGTCTATGTACTCATTGGTCGAGTGAGTACAAATACAGTTATAAATCTCGACCTGGCGAGCGCAAAAACGACGGACAATCAAAACATCTTTCGTTGTGAGAAATGCCTCCTGGACCATTGCGTGCGGCCCCGAAGAAGACAAAAAGAAGGAGGCATGTATCTTACATTGGCGAGCGACGCCAGCGATTCGGCGTACACTGATTAGCGTATATTGGCTAGCAGCGCCAGCGATTTTTTTTTATGTACACTGACTCGTGAACGCATATTACAACGTACATTGGCAAGTCGCACACGGCAGATATTTTTTTTACGTACACTGACGAGCGTATTTTACAAATGCAGTTATAAATATCGACCTGGCGAGCGCAAAAACGACGGACAATCAAAATATCTTTCGTTGTGAGAAATGCCTCCTGGACGATTGCGTGCGGCCCCGAAGAAGACAAAAAGAAGGAGGCATGTATCTTACAATAGGATGCATGTCCACTGCTATACTGGGGACCGGAAATTCCCGAACAGTGTGTTCGGGATACTTCAAAGTCGATGTTACTCGACGTATCGAGTTGATCCGGCTAGACATGGAGACAAACTCTCCCATGCTGTCCCCCAGGGATATAATGGTGGGCATCCCTATGAGGTGGTGTGTCACGCACAGGAGATTGCTGTCCACCGCAATCTGCCCAGCTGGGTTGTCCTGAGGATGTCCACCATCAAGGACTAGGCACTGTATCATGTTTAGTGGGCCAGCTGCAGGAGACTAGGCCTTGCACTGGCAGCTAAACCAAAGATACTATATAGTAATTAGTATTTAATGTATTTCGTTTAACTAATCAGGAACCTCACCGCTTAGTGCTAACTGTGTGAGTTGTAAATGTATCGTTGCTTCCAAACGTCGGCAGTTACAATATCCAGGCACCTCTCCGCTTAGTACTAACTGACTTAATTGTAAATATATCGTTGTTTTCAAATTGCACATGCACTCTTAATTATAATTTTTTATTTGTATTTAGGCCACATTTATTTATGATTATTTTATTAAGATTACCATAGGCTTTAAAACACAGTGGAGGGAGAGTGTGATGGCTATCAACGCCACCTCTGGCGGCAGCACTATAGCTGGGGGCTTTTGTCACGTCTCCAGCTAACTGTGTTCCGGTTGGCTGGCTGACACTACATAAACTCGCTCTACCCCCGACGAACCGGATTGCACACCGGTTGAATGACAACAGAGTTCGTCTGTCGTCACCACCAGCGTACGACGCCGCGAGGTCTATCCACAGAGCAGTAAGTACTAAACAGCTGCTATACTGTCTGTGCACTGATGTGATTACGAACGTCCCCATTAGCTCGCACATTTATGATTGCGGTGTTATTAGAAAACAAATCCATGATTACCTAACATGAAGTTAATGCACTGTTAAAAATCATAGCTTTATGCCATTATGTCTTGTATAACGAGGTATTTCAAAACATTTATGTCGGACTCGGCGTCAATTATGATACATAATACTGCTCGCATTAGCTTGGATTATTACTAAAAGGAATTTATCTTCCTGCCAAATTAGAAATATCAGAACACCACATTATATATATATATATATATATATATATATATATATATATATATATATATATATATATATATATATATATATATATATATATATATATATATATATATATATGTATATAAGGGTAGGCATTCAAACTGTATATTGGAGTTGTAGTAACAATGTATTCTAGCTGTGAGCTGGGGATACAGGGATTATTTTGTATTCTACATGTGTACTGAGGGTGTCATGACTATGTTATCTAGCTGTGTACTGTGGGTACAGTGATTATGTATTCTATCAGTGTACTGTGGGTACAGTGAATATGTATTCTAGCAGTGTACTGTGGGTACAGTGATTATGTATTCTATCAGTGTACAGTGGGTACAGTGAATATGTATTCTAGCTGTGTACTGTGGATACAGTAACTTTGTATTCTAGCTATATACTATGGATACAGAAACCATGTATTCTAGCTGTGTACTGCGGGTAGAGTGACTATGTATTCTAGTAGTGTACTGTTGGTAAAGTGACTATGTATTTTAGTAGTGTACTGTGGGTACATTGAATATGTATTCTAGGAAATAACTGTGGGTACAGTGAATATCTATTATATCAGTGAACTGTGGGTGTAGTGAGTATTTATTCTAGCAATGTACTGTGGGTACATTGACTATGTATTCTTATAGTGTACTGTGGGTAAAGTGACTATGTATTCTAGCAGGGTACTGTGGGTACAGTGAATATGTATTCTAGCAGTGTACTATGGGTACAGTGAATATGTATTCTAGCACTGTACAATGGGTATAGTGAATATGTATCCTATCATTGTACTGTGGGTACAGTGAACATGTATTCTAGCAGTGTATTATGTGTACAGTTATTATGTATTCTATCAATGTACTGTGGGTAGAGTGAATATGTATTCTAGCTGTGCACTGTGGATACCGTAACTTTGTATTCAAGCAGTCTACTATGGATACAGTAACCATGTCTTCTAGCTGTGAACTGTGGGTAGAGTGACTATGTATTGTAGCAGTGTACTCTGGGTAAAGTGACTATGTATTCTAGCAGTGTACTGTGGGTACAGTGAATATGTATTCTAGCTATATACTGTGTATACAGTAACTATGTTATCTAGCAGGGTATTGTGGGTACAGTGATTATGTATTATATCAGTGTACTGTGGGTACAGTGAAAATTTATTCTAGCAGTGTACTGTGGGGACAGTGATTATGTATTCTATCAGTGTACAGTTGGTAAAGTGACTATGTATTCTAGCAGTGTACTGTGGGTACAGTGAATATGTATTCTAGCTGTGTACTGTGGATACAGTGACTATGTATTCTAGCTGTGTACTGTGGGTACAGTGAATATGTATTCTATCAGTGTACTGTGGGTACAGTGGATATATATTCTAGCAGTGTACTTTCGGCACAGTGAATATGTATTCTAGCAGCGCACTGTGGGTACAGTGAATGTGTATTCTAGCAGTGTACTGTGGGTACTGTGACTATGTATAATAGATGTGTACTGTTGGTACATTGACTATGTATTCTAGTTGTGTACTGAAGTTATAGTGACACTGTGTTCTAGCAGTGTACTGTGGGTACAGTGAATATGTATTATATCAGTGAAATGTGGGTATAGTGAGTATATATTTTAGCAGTGTACTATGGGTACAGTGACTATGTATAATAGCTGTTTACTCTGGGTGCATTGAATATGTATTCTAGTTGTGTACTGAGGTTATAGTGACCATGTATTCTAGCTGTGTACTGGGGGTACAGTGACTGTGTATTATACATGTGTACATGGAGTATACTTACTTGGTATTCAATATGTATATTGGAGTTGTAGTAACAATGTATTCTAGCTGTGAGCTGGGGATACAGGGATTATTTTTTATTCTACTTGTGTACTGATGGTGTCATGACTATGTTATCTAGCTGTGTACTGTGGGTACCAAGATTATGCATTCTAGCAGTGTACTGTGGGTAGAGTGAATATGTATTCTAGCTATATACTGTGTATTCAGTGACGATGTATTCTAGCAAGGTACTGTGGGTAAAGCGATTATGTATTATATCAGTGTACTGTGGGTACAGTGAAAATTTATTCTAGCAGTGTACTGTGGGGACAGTGATTATGTATTCTATCAGTGTACTGTTGGTAAATTGACTATGTATTCTAGCAGTGTACTGTGGGTACAGTGAATATGTATTCTAACAGTGTACTGTGGGTACAGTGAATATGTATTCTCTCAGTGAACTGTGGGTATAGTGTGTATTTATTCTAGCAGTGTGCTGTGGGTACAGTGACTATTTATAATAGCTATGTACTGTAGGTACATTGACTATGTAATCTAGTTGTGTACTGAGGTTATAGTGACCCTGTATTCTAGCTGTGTACTGGGGGTACAGTGACTGTGTATTATACATGTGTACATGGAGTATACTTACTTGGTATTCAATATGTATACTGGAGTTGTAGTGACAATGTATTCTAGCTGTGTGCTGGGGATACAGTGATTATTTTGTATTCTAGTTGTGTACTGAGGGTGTTGTGTCTACGTTTTCTAGCTGTGTACTGTGGGTACCATGATTATGCATTCTAGCAGTGTACTTTGGGTACAGTTAATATGTATTCTAGCTGTGTACTGTGGGAACAGTGAATATTTATTCTAGCAGTGTACTGTGGGTACAGTGAATATGTATTCTAGCTGTGTACTGTGGATACAGTGAATATGTATTCTTATAATGTACTGTGGGTAAAGTGACTATGTATTCTAGCACTGTACTGTGGGTACAGTGATTATGTATTCTATCAGTGTACAGTGGGTACACTGAATATGTATTCTAGCTGTGTACTGTGGATACAGTAACTTTGTATTCCTGCTGTATACTATGGATACAGTAACCATGTATTCTAGCTGTGTACTGCGGGTAGAGTGACTATGTATTCTAGTAGTGTACTGTTGGTAAAGTGACTATTTATTTTAGCAGTGTACTGTGGGTACAGTGAATATGTATTCTAGGAATGTACTGCGGGTACAGTGAATATGTATTATATCAGTGAACTGTGTGTGTAGTGAGTATTTATTCTAGCAGTGTACTGTGGGTGCAGTGAATATGTATTATATCAGTGAACTGTGGGTGTAGTGAGTATTTATTCTAGCATTGTTCTGTGGGTACATTGACTATGTATTCTTATAGTGTACTGTGGGTCAAGTGACTATGTATTCTAGCAGGGTACTGTGGGTACAGTGAATATGTATTCTAGCAGTGTACTATGAGTACAGTGAATATGTGTTTGCTAAAGCCAGAGCCAATATATCATAGAGAGAGGAAATCGCTCTATGGCTCTTTCTCACTAAATGTGCCAGTGTTTTCTCTAGACATAATAGAGATATCTCACCCTGATACGCCAAATCCACGTCAAACTGGGCTTCAGACCCTGTTCTTGTAAGAAAAAGATGGAGAAATAAGGTACGATACACTGTGGATTATTGTCAGCTAAATTTCAAAACTGTCAAAGACGCGTATCCACTATCATTAATAGAGAAATGCATTGACGACACACTGTCAGGCACGCTATGGTTTCACACACTCGACCTGGCCAGTGTATATTGGCAAATCGAAGTGGTTGAACGTGATTCTTCCAAGACTGCGTTCTTAGCCAAGTGTGGCTTCTTTGAACATATCAGGATGACACGGGGATTATGTAACGCACCGGCCACATTCCAACGGGTAATGCATGTAGTCCTACGCGGCCTCGCATGGAATAGAGTACTAGTGTACTTAGATGACGTCATGGTGTTGGTTAGAAGCGTTGAAGAGTCACTTGGAAATCTAGATATTGTCCTCCAACGATTTGATGTGCGCAATCTAAAGCCGTGATGTTCTTGTGACAATCAGGTTAATCCACTTCGAAGTGCTCTCTTTTAGCACTGAGGTATGGTTCCTGGGATCCCGAGACGGAGTGTCGGTTAGAAAAGACCACACTCAATGTGTACTATATTGCCCCCAACCCATCTGTTCCGAGTCACCCGCTGCACGTCACGGTGACTCGCCTTACCCTTGTAGATCGACTCCTCCTGGCAGAGTCACTGTGCCGCCTCCTTATGCTCTCCGGGTGGGGGAACCAAGCATGCACCCACCTACTAAGCTGATGAGACTGGGACAACGGCCCTGTGGCATCTGCCGACTTGCGACACCACGTAGAGGAGTTCCACCCGCCATGGAACTTCCATCCAGAGACAGCCTGATGGTTGTGTGAGAGAGAGTTCGGGTTCCTCACTCCCCTAATGACCCACCTGGCCCAGAACTCTACCGAGGATAGGCGAATGGACGCGCAAGGTACTCAGGCTACACACCTTCGAGGAGACGGTCAGTCTGTATGGACAAAAGGGATGGTACCCCTTTGAAACGTCACACACCAGCATGTCACATGGTGTCATGCAGTCGAAGATGGCCCGCATGATGGGGCGGCCCATGATATATGGTGATATTCAGTCGAACCCACCGCTCCTGAAATGGTTCGGTCTGATGAACATGTTGGCCGAACGGGAAGTGGGTTGTTTCCGGACATCCATCACGGGACACTCCTGATGCAGTGGAAATCGTCGCAAACTGCCACCTAACCCTACTTCAGAAACGGGAGACTCGGACCAGTAGTATAGAACGGGGCCAGTTTAACTTCGGCATTGACCCGTCGTTGCACGGGAGGGGCATTTCAGCAGTAATGGACACCCTACATTTGCCATGAATCTCACCGAGGAAGCCTGCTGGTCAGGATCCACAGTGCTGGCTGTTGTGCGATCGGGGAGTGTGGTCTGGATTACACTGAGCCGTTGCCATCGCTGCCTGCCCAGCGAGCGTTGTTCAGGCGTCAGATCATTGTGGCGAAGGAGTTGGGGAACTTGATCTGTATCTGCGTGCGGGCGCCGGCCACCCCATCTCCGACGTCACGCGAGAACGATCCTTTTGGATAGTACGAACCGCCAACATAGGATGCATGTCCACTGCTATACTGGGGACTGGGAAATTCCCGAAATGTGTGTTCGGGATAGCTCACAAGTCGATGTTACTCGCCGTATCGACTTGAGCCGGGTAGTTCTGGAGACGAACTTACCCATGCTGTCCCTGAGGGATTTAATGGTGGGCATTCCTATGAGGTGGTGTGTGTCACGCCCAGCCGATTGCTGTCCACCGCAATCTGGGTTGTCCTGGGGATTGTCACCATCAAGGCCTAGACACTGTGTCAGGTGTAGTGCGCCAGCTGCAGGAGACTAGGCCTTGCACCGGCAGTTAAACAATATATAGTAATTAGTATTTAAGGTCTTTGATTAAAGTAATCAGGAACCTTACCTTTTAGTGCTGACTCTCTGAATTGTAAATATATCGTTGTTTCCAAACGTCGGCAGTTACACTATCCAGGCACCTCTCTGCTTAGTACTAACTGCCTGAATTGTAAATATGTCGTTGTTTTCAAATTGCACATGCACTCTTGATTTTAAAAAATGTGTCATTTTTATTTTAGGCCATATTTACATATGATTATTTTATTATGATTACCATAGGCTTTAAAACACACACGGGAGGGAGAGTGTGGTGGTTATCAACGCCACCACGGGCGGCAGCACTTTTGCTGGGGGCTTTTGCCGCATCTCCAGCCAACCGTTTTCCGGTTGGCTGGCTGACACTATATACACTCGCTCCACCCCCGACGAACCGGGTTGCACACCGATTGACTGACAACAGAGCTCGCCCGGCGTCACCAACAGCGTACGACGCCGCGACGTCTATCCACAGAGCAGTAAGTACTAAACAGCTGCTATACTGTCTGTGTACTGATGTGAGTACGCATTTCCACATTAGCTCGCACATTTATGATTGCGGTGTTATTAGAAAACAAATCCATGATTACCTAACATGAGTTTAATGCACTGTTAAAAATCATAGCGTTGTGCCATTATGTCTCGTATAACGAGGTATTTCATAACATATGTCTCGGACTCGGCGTCAATTAGGGATACATAATACTGTTTGCATTAGCTTGGGTTGTTACTAACAGGAATTTCTCTTCCTGACAAAATGCTTTTGAAATACGCGATTTACTGTTCATATATCATTACTAACCAGAAATTAGACACGCGGGATGTTAACGTAACGACCCAAAAAGGATTGCAGACGAGAAGCGGTTACTTGTGTCTTGGGCTACTCCTCGGGAGCCAAGAAAGTTGAACTAACCAGTATTTCGTCACGAAATAGTATACTAGAGGATTGCTGTCTTTAATTAGACAATGTAGAAATATCAGAACACCGCATTATATCTATCGTGGTTAAAGGGATCGGTGCAGCAGGTATAACGGCAGTGCATTCACCCCTAGGGACTTCTTCATATGAAGAGTCCATCAATCAGATGGCCTCAAAGAGGTCGGTGAGTACATCAAACGAAAAGGATTAAACTATCATTAATTAACAAAATCAAGTAATGACAATGCTAGGCTGAACTCCTTTTAGTTAACACTCTCTGTTGATGACATGAACAAAGTCCAAGACCCTCCCTACTGGTCCATGGGCTGGACTGTGAGGAGATGGTATATGGTAAAACAGTGACTGAGTCTATCCAGGATAAGGATGTTGTCACACAGTGCGAAATTAAAGAATAACGTTCATCTCTTCACATACTAACCCTGTGCATAATCTGACTATGATTAGGTAAAACTGTAAACATTTCATAGACAGAGGCCCGACATTTGATTTCATATATAAGATTAACAAAGAATGTGATGTTTATTCATACGGGAACATTGCTTATATAAAAGTGAATTAACCAAGATGTGTACATTAGGGCATGGCATGGCCATCACTGGTAAGAGTTCTACGGACGAATGCATTGCTAGGAAGGGACGTCCATACGGTGGTTGTGCGATCTTGTGGAAATTATCACTTACGACTGCAGTCATGGAGCTTAACATGTAAGGTTATGTGGCATTATGATTCAAATTAGTAATAACTGTGAAACGATGTGTCTCATTGTGTTCTTGACATATGATGGCATGTCCGCAAATTTGCTGAATATATGGATGTTTTAGGATACACAGTCATAGTCCCGCGCATGTTATATATGGGGATGACATGAACACTTACTTGACTAGGTGTACACCCCATGCACAGGCTTTGAGGCATTCTATATTGGATTTTCATCTTACTGTATGCTTAGATGCGCCAAAAGCGGAAGTGGCATATACGTATGTAAGTCCAAACGGTTTTAGCTCTAGAATTGTTCATTTTATAGTCAGGGCTACATTGGGATACAGGGTGCTGGAATGTTCTATTATAGACAACCTGTTATTTTCTGATTATGCACCACTTTAAATCAGATTGGACTTAAATATAGATCACGTGTTGGAAAGGAACTACTGTCACATACTACCATGGCATAAAACCAGTACTGAACGAATTGATCAATACAGGAGTGACCTTGAATTTAAACTTTCCTAGTCACTATATGACAAAGGGGCATTACATTTTAAGAATACCATAAATATGTGCAAGGAGCATTTGAATGTAAACGAGCCACCTCTCCTAAGCTAAATTCAGATTCAACTGGTGGTAGAAGGAAGATTCGTTTATGGTCGAAAGAGGTTGAACATCTAAAGCAGGAAGCTCTCTTCTGGCATATGCAGTGGCGATCAGTGGGAAAGCCACATTATGGAGATATTACAGAAATGAGGCGTATCAAAGGGTTTCGGTATCAAAGAGTTGTTAAACATATTATGAGAGAAAGTGAATCATTTGGAGCACTAAGATGGCTGAGGCCATTAGTGAGAATAGAACCCGTGACCTGTGGTCTGAGGTGCGCCGGAAAAAGGCAGAAATAAATTCCTGCATTCTAGTGTTGATGGTGTGGTGGGTGATGATGAAATAGCTCATCTTTTTTTCTGATAAATATAATCACCTCTGCAACAGTGTGTCATACGACGTTAATGAATGGAAATGAATAGTATGGGTGGGGAGATTAGCAGGCAGATTAATGAACATGTTGTATGTAATGTATCAGTTGAGGAGGTTATCGAAGGTGTCCAGCGACTAAAGCTGGGTATGTCGGGTGGTGAAGATGGTCTTAATTCATATCATATCATACACGGTCCGAGAATATTCTATGTGTTGTTAATAGTATGTTGGTACATGGGTACAATGATTCTATGTTAGTGGGAACCATGGTCCCTATACCAAAGGACACGAGACAATTAACATGCACATCAGACAATTTTAGAGCTATTGCTCTTAGTAGCAGTAGTCCACTACTCATTGCATATAATATAATGTTATGGTGGAGACAATCAGTCATTACAATGATAACGGTAGAAATGTGTTTGCTCTCATGTTAGATGCCAACAAAGTTTCGACAGAGTCAACTATTGTGAGCTTTTAAAATACTTATGTACTAGGGCGATATTTTAATATATGTATTCTTTTTCACGTATTTACGGTAAATGTCTTGTGGCGAGGTCAGAGGTTATGTCCACCTCAATTTGACGTTCAACGCACGAGGTCGACTTCAAAGTAACTATTCTGAAGTTATGGTGAGAAGGTAACATCTGGCGAGGTGACAGGGCCTTGTTGCGGGGAAACAAAAACAGTATACCTGAGGATTGTGGTTCGGATTGTTACCCGATCGAAACTTTTTGAATGGTACCCAAACCGCAGATATATACCGCCTATAACAAGTGCATCGTCTCGAAAACCTTTTATAACGCACGAGTTGTCAGCTATAAACGTTTCTGTATGACAGCTAACAATGATGCCGTTTCATGTACGCATAACATTTTGTCTTGTCGTTGAGATTATTTTAACTGTGCATAATTAGCCGTAAGTTTTGCGTTTAAGCAACCAAACATCAGTCTTACTAATAAGTCAATATTAACACAAATGAAAGAAAACATTTATATAGTGGCGGGGTCTATTATCGTTGCGTGGTTGGACTTGTACAAAGAAATGTTGTATTGGTGACAATTGGTGCTGGCGGGAATAATACGATACTTTTATAAGCAAGTAGATAAATAAGTGGATGATGATGTCTGGCCCGCACCTGCGTTGAAACAGCAGTAGCATTGTATGTGTACAGAGCGTGGTGATACGTTCAACAGAGGTGGGGACTATTTGCAAAAAGCTTAGTGAAATCTGTGACATAACGAATGTGTGAAGGTGTGCACGAAACTTTCTGCGTGACGCAGGTTTCATATATCTGTATATTTTTGACTGATGTCATTTATTGAAATTTAGGTGTGCAGCTTCTACATTGTGCAGAAATGTTCCTTTGATCTCCTAACAGTGTGATTCGTGATTTGCAGAGTTGTTAACTTGTTTCACTCTTGTTGAAGGAAGTTCTTTATTCTCCCCACAAACTAATAAGGAATACATGCATTATAATATCATTCACAATGTCCGCTGGTTTGACTTGTCCGTACCTTAGTGATCAGCACAGTAGATTACTGTAACTCTCTGCATGCTAGCATGCATATCTACAATGCAGTGGATGCAAATACATGTCTGACGAAGCTGCCTAATGAGCATCATACTGTGCAATGTACACAGAGCAAATGAAAGCTCCTTTGGGTTTTGATTGAAGTTTGGCCCAATGCTTCCAATGGGCCCATCGCCCACAAATACAACACTGTGTTTTCTCCTTGGACTTGGCTTGACAGCCAGGCATATCACATTCAAGTTGTGTGGCTAGTGAACTTCTGGAGGATGAGATGCCTGAAGTCTTATACCAAAGTCTTTTGTTATTTGTATTTAGGCCACATTTACATATAATTATTTTATTAAGATTACCATAAGCTTCAAAAAACAGAGGGGAGGGAGAGTGTGGTGGTTACCAACGCCACCATGGGTGGCAGCACTATAACTGGGGGCCTTTGTCGCGTCTCCAGCCAACCGTGTTCCGGTTGGCTTGCTGACATTATATAAACTCGTCCCACCCCCGACAAACCGGACTGCACACCGATTGACTGACAATACAGTTCCTACGTCGAAAGAGATCACCAACAGCGTACGACACCGCGAGGTCTATCCACAGAGCAGTAAGTACTAAACAGCTGCTATACTGTCTGTGTACTGATGTGATTACGCACTTCTTTATTAGCTCGCACATTTATGATTGCGGTGTTATTAGGAGACAAATCCATAATAACCTAATATGTAATGCACTGTTAGCGTTGTGCCATTGTGTCTCGTATACCGAGGTATTTCAAAACATTTATGTCGGACTCGGCGTCAATTATGACAGATAATACTGCTTTGTTTCGTTGTATTAGCTTGGGTTACAAAATGCTTTTGAAATACGCGAATTATTGTTCATATATCATTACTAACCAGAACTTAGACACGCTTGATGTTAACGTAACGACCCAAAATGAATAGCAGACGAGAAGCGGTTACTTCTGTCCAGTGTTGCAGCGGTAAAAAAACCAGAGGGCATACACCATGGGTTCAAGTGTTAAGGTTAACCCTAACCCTCACCGAGTGACCTAGCCACATATACACACACTATGTTGCCCAAGTTAGTAAAGACACAGTCAGTGAGTAAGTTAATATAAAATACTGGCAGTCAATTTGCACTGAAAAAGAATGTCGAAACTACAGTCAACTTAGCCACTCAAATTCCTCAACCATCCCAATTGCTAAGTCATTGCTTTATAATCTAATGAGCCAGAGCCGTAACGTTTTCAGCCTAGTAGCTGCTCAACCATGGCTATTGCTTTAAGCACACAGCGAACATTGGAGTCATAAGAATGACAAGATGTATTGTTCAATTTGTCTTTAAATCTTTTTATTTTATATTGTTATTCTAATACCAAACTATGACTAACAAGAGTGGGAGTGTATTCATAATCATGAGCTCTTAAAGATATTGAATATGAATATCATAGCAACACAGTTCAGAAAAAGGTTTCTTTAATTGTTGAATACATCAGCCATTGCCTGATTCTCAGTTGAATATGCCATGGATGTTGCTTATGACTACAATAATTCACAAAACTGACCAAACATTCTCATATCGTTTGTCATCACTACAATCACTAACCTTTCTTGTCCTATTGTCATCGACATTTCTGTGAAATGTAAGCCATTCCTTGACATATTTGTCAGGCTCAACATTTGATTGAAGTGGGCCCACCAAATTAAGAAACAGGAGATTGCTGACAGTCTCAACAAGACGCCTGTTCCTGCATTTGGTGGCAATGACATTCATTGTAGAAAATCCACGTTCACAATCTGCAGTTGATACAGGTAGAATGTGAATGATGGATTTCAAAAGAAGTATTTCATGGGGGAATGACGGTGGGTCACCAACAGTCTCTGAATGCACGCTTGACAGCTGGACCGTTCATACCAAAGCAGTCGCATAATTTCTTGATCTTTGCTTCACCCTCCAGCCAGGGTGACTCTACTGCTGTTGGCCATTTACTTGGTTCAAGTAAATCAATTTGGTCGAGAAATTATCTCAGTTCTGGGTTCGCTGACAAGCGAGCATCTAGATTTGTCAATCAGAGTTTGGTAGATTCTGTCTTGGTGAATAGTCTTTACTTTAGAGTAACTGGTTAGGACAATCTGACGGTGAAAACCAGTGGCACATGATTCGTCTGTAGTTTTAGTATGCTCCCCATTATGCCCTTCCTTGAATTGGATCAACGCCCTGATACAGCGCCTCAATAACTTGTCTGCTCGGCTAAGAGAAATGGATAGATATTGTGTAATCCGCTCAAGGTGGGCTTATTAAGGTTATCAGCAACGTGTTTTGCTAATGCTGTGTAATTTGGCCAAATTTACTGAAGTGCCCTGCGACTAGACGCACACAAACGAGTCCAAATAACCCTCCCTATGAGGATCACATCACATAAATCCTCTGAACAGGATTCCAACTCTCGCTGAATTATTGTAATGGCATAATAGAGATTGTAAAGCTTGTCCATGAAAATTTGCATGTGATTGATTTCGCTTTGATCCTTTACAGAATCGCCTATTGCCAGTACAATTATGTGACACATACATTGCCACAGTTGAACTCTAGGGAACTGTTGTTTGAGTCGAGTGAGTACCACATTGTCGAAGCACCATCGCCGCATACCCCAATGAGATTTGCTATGAGATATTTCTTATTAAAGCTATGTTTGGCGAGTAAAACAAGAAGGGCTGAAGTTATTGTTTGAAATCCAATTCTGCAAGTTCTAGTGGAAAAGTAATGGCGCCTCTATCTTTCCACCCTGTGAAATATAAAGATGATTCACGTATGTACACTACTATGACATACTTTGTTGAAACTGTACCGGACTCATCGAGAAGAACATATATTTTCATTTGATGATCAGCAATAAAACGGTACAAGTTGCCACGCATTACATGATAAATAGTCTCTACAATAGCAGTGGCTGAGTATCTTGAGTGGAGAGTCACACCTAAATCTATGCCATTGAGTCGTTGTAGCTGACATATCTCAGGATGATCAGAAAAGGGATGGTTTGATTTAGAAAGAAAGTACACAGATCTGAAGATCTTCTCGGTAGTGTAAGCATCTTTCGCACTAACTTGGCTAGAGCAGGTCTTCCAGGTCTCCTTCGCCCTCAGTTATAACGTTCTTGTGGCCGCTTGATGAGCTTTTGAGTCGTTGTGTTTCTTCATTTTATTACGTAGACTTGCCTTCTTTGTTTTGGTATTGTTCCCAGACGATCTCATCTCATCGCCCATTTCTCTCCAGCTGTTCTCCAGCTGTACATGTTCTTCACCTTCAAGCAGTGATTCATGCAACAATTAACACAGCCACCATGTCATTATTTAGCACTGGTGAACACGTTGTAAGGTAGTGCAATGTAATCTCAATTATGTATAGCACTGAGTAGGACGTAAAAATTCCTCTCCTGTAGTGAGAGAATCTAGTCCACTATACGTTGAGCATACAAGGGCTCCGTCATCCCGTATACTCAACCAAGAACGATTTCGGAGGTGAGCTGCAGCATCTTGTGAGGTCCAGCCATCTGGTAGCACTGGGGTAGTCTCTGGTGGGGTGTCCGATGAGGGGAAAGTAAGCTGTGTCGTCGACGGAATCTCTGGTGGAATCACTGGCAGAACCTCATCATAAGACGTAGCATGTTCAATCTACGAGTGTGATCAGTACAAATTGTCAGGATAAGCATGACCTTGATTTTAAATTTAAAGCGGTGGTGGAGAGAATTCTAGCTAAGTAATATTACTTGCCTACATGTGTGATGTAGGTATATCGCATCTGAAAGCAATTGATCAATAAAGAATATGGTAATAGGAACCAACCTCGAACGAGATTAATTGTTGGTTTGATACATTCCAAACAACATTCAGTGTGCATCTACTCATTGGTAGGCCCCTACTCTTCCCTAGAGCACGCATATAATGTTCTCTCAATTTATTTAAAAATGGACGATATATGTGCTTTGCTATCGATGAGTTTCCATAACAAAGTTGATCGTGCTATTTTCTACCTTTTAAATATTCACACAAACCGTTGCCGTTGGCGTTGGTACAGTTTTCGTTCGTTTCTCTTGCCATCTCATCTGAAATGGACGAGATTGCGCATATATTACGGTCGAGAATGGTTATCTCTCAGCATCTATAATTAGTAATATTTTGACAATGAATGGTACTCAAATACTAGCCTACACTACAGAGTAATAATGATACTCACCGATCATACATTCCAGCAATCGTAAATTGTCGTTTTTGTTTGCATGATGCGTTCGAAGTACGTGCGGTTCTGCTAGCTGCGTAGTTGTGCGGTTCTGCTGACGCGAATTTAAACTGCGTATATCGTTATATGTGAATAAACTTAAGTATATGTATTTACTACATCGGTTATTAAGGTAGCGTACAGTTAAAACATGAAGGGTTGGCTGCTTCCTAAGCACTGACTACATCATGTCATAGTCAGTCTACTCGATCACGCTTCATTCAATTTACCACATACAGTCGACACTAAATTCTGGTGAGATAAAAGTGTGTCTTCAATAAAGCAGAGAGCATAGAGCGTATGCCCTGAAACAGGCCAAAATTAGCAGAGAGCATATGCGTATAACCGCGTATAGCTACGACTACATCACTGCGTGTGCCTTAGGCTACTTCGCGGGAGCCAAGAAAGTTAACTAACCGATATTTCGTCACGATACTCTCGTTTTTCAATACCATGTGTTATCACTTAATCATTTCTTTTCCGCAATGGCGGAAATCGTAAGTAGCTTACGGAACACAGGAAAATAAACAATGTTTATTCAAAAGAACACATGCTGTCTTTAATTAGACAAACAAGAAATATCAGAACACCATATTATATGCATAAATACTGATACAGATGTATCACTGACATATGACTACATACATTGTGCATATATTTCAAGCCAAAGTCTATTTTGCATTTGTCATGTAATCATGAGCTAAGATGTTTGCATCCCAAATAGTGAGTATATACGCTATTGCAATACACGTAATGTAGCCAAATTATTGTTATTTACAAAATGTTCTTGTCAATATCATGGTGTTTGAACACCAGTTCAGTCATCATATAGTTATTGTTGTTTTTGCCGTTTATTGAGTCTATTGAACGCACGCACACTGGTGTGGCTATATAATGTACACACATTTCATATAATATATTCATATAATACAATTCATATAATACTGATGTGACTGTATCAAATTGTTGGCCTCTTGTGACAGGGGCCTTGTAGCGGGGAAACTAAAACAATATACTTGAGGATTGCGGTTCGAACTGCTACCCGAGCGAAACTTTTTGAATGGTACCCAAACCGCAAATATATCGCGCATATAGCAAGTGCATCATCTCGAAAACTTTTTATAACGCACGAGTTTTCAGCTATAAACGTTTTGTCTGACAGCTAACAATGATGCCTTTTCATGTAGGCAAAAAATTATGTCTTGTCGTTGATATTATTTTAAGCTGTGCATAATTAGCCGGACGTTTTAGGTTTAAGCAAACAAACATCAGCCTTACTAATAAGTCAACATTAGCACAAATGAAAGAACACATTTATATACTGGCGGGGTCTACTATTGTTGCGTGTTTGGACTTGTACAAAGACATGTTGTATTGGTGGCAATTACTGCTGGCAGGAATAATAATAACTGTATGTGTACAGAGCGTGGGAACACGTTCTACAGTCGACGGAATAGCGCAAACCACAGTTCTTTTTGTCCCGTTGTTAGCAAATATTAACGTTTTCATGATATTGAAAGGACACGTAACAATCACACATTCTAACACTTGATGATATCCACTGGTAATATGTTACCGATGTTCTCAACAGTTCGGTGAAAATCACTTACCTTAATCATGTCGCAAACGCGCTTACCCTCAAAACGACCAGATTTTGCCAAATATTAATATACCTACGGTGTTTCGAGAATGTCGCCACCAACATGCCTACGCGTTTTCATCTCATTGCCAAAAGTCCAACATTTTAAACGTTTCAGCTTTCCAGGCTGAATATTGTTACCTCTTGTGGTAAAAAAAAATCATTGGCATCTGCTGACTTGGGTATGGCAGTTATCTGTGGCAATGTCCCACGTTTGTATGTTAGAAATGTCCTTTTCTGAGGAA
The DNA here is from genome assembly GCA_033239005.1 of Lamellibrachia satsuma. Classification (NCBI taxonomy): domain Eukaryota; kingdom Metazoa; phylum Annelida; class Polychaeta; order Sabellida; family Siboglinidae; genus Lamellibrachia; species Lamellibrachia satsuma. Next base: position 5,960,202 of record BSQZ01000004.1, read on the forward strand.
AAAGTGCAGGAGCAATTCTGACTTGATGAACAAGATCCGACTACAATAAAAGGGGGTACCCTGGCACCTGGTGGACACCGCCTGCATCCACCCATGAAGGGAGTAACATTTAGCAGGGGGTTCGTTATTACCTAGATAATGATGACCTAAAGGGGTAATTATTACCTAGATAATAATGACCGTGGGGTAGGTATCACATGGGGGTATTTATTAAGTGTGACACCGGCCCTCCTGAACCTAAACCAAGTCAAAGAAATGCATTTAACGTATTTACGGCTGACAGTATCAGCATATGCAGTGGCGATCAGTGGGAAAGCCACATCACGCTGATATTAAAGAAATCAGGCGTATCACAAAGGCTCGGTGTCATAGGGCTGTTAAACAAATTATGAGAGAAAGTGATAAAATGTGTACCACGAAGTTGGCTGAGGCCATTAACGAGAATAGAACACGAGACCTGTGGTCTGAAGTGCGCCGTATAAAGGGCAGAACTAAATTCCTGCCTTCTAGTGTTGAAGGTGTGATGGGTGATGATGAAATAGCTAAACTTTTTCTGATAAATATAATCACCTCTACAACAGTGTGTCATACGACGTTGATGAAATGAATAGAATAGGTGCGGAGATTAACAGGCAGATTAATAAAAATGTTGTATATAATATAACAGTTGAGGAGGTTATCGAAGGTGTCCAGCGACTGGAGCTGGTTAAGTCGGATGGTGAAGAGGGTCTGATTTCATACAGGGTCCGAGAATAATCTATGTGTTGTTAGCATTAGTATTTAATAGTATGTTGTACATGGGTATAATCCTGAATCTAGGAACCATGGTCTCTATACCATATACAAGAGACAGTTAGCATGCACATCAGACAATGTTACAGTTATTTCTCTTAGTAGCGTTGTTTCCAAATTGCTTGATGTTATTATACTATCTAAGGATCAACATGCGCTTGCAATATCGCATTTGCAATTTGGATTTAAACAAGACATGTCCACTATTCACTGCACATATGTTATGGTGTAGACAATCAATCATTACAATGCCAACACTACTAATATGTAAGTAGTATGTGGAAGGTTTTGGGACCCCCGTTATCGCATCGATCTATAGATCAAAGGAAGAGATCAAGGTAAATGTCCCTAATATCGCTCAGAGTGCGCGCAGCCAATGAGAGAGCAGTAGAGCAGTAGAGCGCCCCCTGGCGATCGTAGTTGAGCGTAGTGCATGCTGGGTAAGGTAAGCGCCCCCTAGGGACTGGAGGAGGAACGAATATTGACCTAGTTACGTTTACCGGAGGGTCATTAACCTAATAAGGAGACGAACACAATCGTACGGTGCACACGTATTTTATTGAATACAACAAAGCGGCAGCAGTACAAACGAGGCGATCGTGTGTGATTGGATACAACGAGCTGGGTATGATGAATATGAAGACGATGACGAGGCGACTTGCGAATGGTGACCATCGCGCCAGAGGTCGCGAACTTAGGGGTGTCTCCACCGCGCCAGAGGTTCGAGGGCGAGCTTACGGGTGGAGCGACCACCGCGCCAGAGGCTCAGTATGATGCGTGATAGTACGAGTAGTATACGGAGGTTTCTCAGACCTCCTTATCGCATCGATCTATAGATCAAAGGAAGAGATCAAAGGAAAGGCCCCTAATATCGCTCAGAGTGCGCGCAGCCAATGAGAGAGCAGTAGAGCAGTAGAGCGCCCCCTGGCGAGCGTAGTTGAGCGTAGTGCATGCTGGGTAAGGTAAGCGCCCTCTAGGGACGGGAGGAGGAACGAATATTGAATATTGAAAATTGAAAATTGAAAAAACACGTAATATCACCCACCCACCCCACCACCGACCCACCCACCCACGTAAACACGTGACCGTGTGACCTTGACCCGACGGAGTGACCAGTCCGAGTGGTCAGCTGACGGCGACCGGACGTCCGAACGACTGGAGTTAAGTGTGAGCCGAGGCGTTTATCCAGCTGTGAGCCGTAGCGCGAGATCAAAGGACGCTAATCGGTACAATGTAGCAAGGGAGCCGAGCTAATCGGCGATAAACAGCAACAATGTGGCAGAGACGGCTATTGATGTGTGTTATAGCGGGTTATGTGGAGTGAACGAAAGACGTAATAAAAGTAAAACCGATAAAGATGAGGGTAATATGTAATGGTTATGAATTAGCCGACATGCATGGCTATAAAACAACCGCTGGACGACGGAAATCGGACCGTTGGTTAAATAAAATGTAGCAGGACGAAAATGGACTATATATATATATATATATATATATATATATATATATATATATATATATATATATATATATATATATATATATATAATATGGTATTAAATAAAATGTAGCATAATATGCCAACAAAACGCAATACAAGACGGGAATAAGGTGCAAACTTTAATACATGAAATAAACACAAGTACAATAGTAATACATGAAACAAATAAAAATGAACGGTTGTATAAGTGTTCATTCGGGCTGAGAGTTGAATGCCGACAAGAGAGATCGCCGAACGGAACGAGCAGTCATTCGACGCATCAATGCAATGCGGAGGGAGACCGATCGTCGTCGCCGGAACAGTGAAGGAAGATGTACGGGACCTCTGTGCAGGCGATGGAAGATAGGGATGGGTGACGGGGCGTGTAACAGCATTAATTGGTGCATAACACATTCCCACTGTAGCATGTGGGCACGGAAGGCGAGTCGAAAACCGTCCGAGTCCTCGTGGGTGTCGGCGGTGTCGGCGGCGGCGATATCATCAGCGTCGTCGGCGTCGTCGTCGTCGTCGTCGTCGTCGTCGTCGTCGTCGTCGTCGTCGTCCCACGACTCAGGGACGGTAGAATGGGTACGAAAGCCAGGGCCGTAGTAGAATTCGATGTCAGACATGACATGGCGCCAACGAGCGGCATGCTGACCGAATGCTGCGAGCAGATCGGCGTCGGACAGAGCGTCGCGAAATAGTGCTGTGGCCTGACAGGCCCGTCGGTGTGCGGTCGACACGAGTAGCTGGACCATGACACCCGGCCAGTGAAAGCGAGGTATTCTGTAAGTAAAGAACACAACCAGAGTGAGAACATGCATAGACATCTAAATATAACAGACGTAACCAAGCAACGAGAGATATGTAATACGAAACCGATCGGCTGGCAAGCCGCTACATATGGAACTTGGACCCGACGAACACGGCGAGACATGTATACACAGGAACGATAGAACAGTATGTACAGTGAAAAGCAGTTAATAGCTATGTAGAGGTATGTAGAGCTATGAAAGTATAATAGTAATAAATAAAGAAATAAAAGAAATAAACGAAATACTCACAGACGAATCACTAGCGGCATCAACGTGTCTCCCATCAAGGTGAGAATAGCCAAAAAATCGACAAAGTCGCGTACCGGTATCGGAATGACAGGCATGGTTGAAGGCAATGGCGGTTGTAATGACGACACGACGAACGCAGCGTCTATATACCATGTCAGAAATAAAACCAGACAGCTGACGCAACCCGAGGAACAATACGACACTGATTAGAAAACAGATAAGCGGCCGGCAACTGTCAGCCTACCGACACCGGGCATCCATCACGCAAGGAAAAAGTGGGGGTGACTAGTACTCGAGAGCGCTAGAACGGGCGTGTATTTAAGACAGTAACTGTACAATTTAACGTTATAAAATCACCATGAACCGTGATATACGCTTCAGAGGCGGGCGCCATTTCCTGTCAAACTTCTACGTGTGCAGGATACGTGTGTGGAATAAAGAATTTACGAGTGTCGAAAGCGCTTACCAATGGCGGAAATGCATGCATCACGGTGACCTGCAAACCGCAGAAAAAATGCTGTCCACGCGCACTGGTCTACAGGCGAAACACCTCAGCAAGAGCATACGAGAAAAAGAACAGTTACGAGCATCGTGGAACCATCAACGATATTCACTAATGTATGCGTTAGTTGCTGTTAAATATCGCGACCCAACCCTACGTAAACGACTCCTAGACACTGGGTATTCCCAGTTGCAGGAATGGGTCAAGAGTCGTGAAGGATACTGGGGGGCGCTAACATACAGCGGTCAAGCCGGTCAGAACATGCTAGGACATATACTCGAGAGAGTACGCGAGTTCATTCGATTACATCAGCAGACGTAATGCGAGCCGGTCACAAGACCGGTGAACAGAGTACAGCGAGATATAGATGCCAGACATCTGGCATCACGCGCACGACCAAGGGTTGTGATAAGAAATCGCGCCATAGGCAGTTGGAGGTGTATATAAACCGGGCTCAGAGTGAACGAGACACACAACCGCACTTCGATTCACAGACGACTTCAAGACCACTAGCAGCAGCACGCAGAGAGAGAAATGGCCGCCCAAGACGCCAATATGATGTTGACAGTCAGCCAACTGGAGAGAGAGGTAGGTAACGGGACGTATATATTTAGACGGCCGTTAACCATAGTACAATGTGCTGTTCAAGATAAATATATAGTGTATCCATCATGTCAGCAGTGCAACAAACGTGTGAGTCCCGAAAACAACGGGTATGTGTGTCCGGTGCATCGATGGCAGCGTGGTGTAGTGTATCAGTTCGCTATGCGTGTCCTCCTACAGGACGCCATCGGTAGTGAAGTGTGGGCAACCTTATTTAATGCCAAGGCAGTCCAGGTGTTGGGATTTAGCGCTAATGAGTACATAAGTATGAAGTCAGACGCCGAGCGGTATGCATCACTGGACTTGTTGCGAGGGGCCCAAGTCATGGTGACCGTTAGGAAACGCGAGGCGGGGCAGTATGTAAATTACACGGTGTCAGACATGGAAATAGTCACAGTGTGAAACCATCTGTTGACAGGCTCCCATCGCTGCTGCAGCAACAGCTACTGCAGTTGCGACCGGAAGCAGTGACGTCAGCGATGGACGCTCTAAGGTAATGGAATGGTTACATGCTAATAGCTCGGAGATACTATTCTCCCCCTCTGCGGACAGCTGTTCGCCGCCATCAGTAATTAGAATATCAGATGACTCGGACGATGGTGCGTCACAGCGTGACGTCATATCCATAAGCAGTAGCGATGATATGGAGGCTACGGTGAGTGGTTTAGATAGGCTACGGGATCGATCCGAAGCCATGACGAACGAAAATACCTTCTATAAGGCACTAGAGGTCGCTAGCGTGCAATTTGCCTGTGACGAGGTGCAACGCATAATGAATTTAAATGATGATGATACGGAACGTTACGTACCATCGGTCAGTATGGTCATGCACGTGTTGCGGTGGCTATCGATAGATGTCATCGCAACGTGTGGGAACATGAAATGGCGTCAGCAAGTGACAGATTTGGTTAGAAAGAGTATGTACGCCCATTACAACGATATACAGGGCGACGTGGATGACAATATGTCGAATGTAACTGATTCTCTCTATTCAACAGACGGTTCTAACGCAGCTGGAGAAGTCATACAAGCGCCAGCTGGACGAGCAGTATGACGCCGATGACGAGGACGAGGCATCGGGGAAACGACAGAAGATAGCAGATGACTACCCAGAGACGCAAGAAATACCATGGGGGTCCCCGTCGGAGACCGAGTCTGAGGATGAGGCTGAGACGACAACAGATGACAACACCAGAGAGGGGGTGGCGGCGGCGCAGCAGTTACCGTGGGGTCCTGTTGAGAATCTGTCGGACACTGAGAATGAGGAGGAGAAGGAGGAAGAAGAAGAATCGGATGAGCCGTACGATAGGTGGAGCATCAATACCCCTTCCGATTACTCCTATGCTGATGGTGATGAGGATGCTATCGCCTCATCCCCAGCACCCGAGAAAGACGATGACAAGGACTTCGAATTCAGTCCCGTGTCACCATCATATCTGCCACCGACAACAGATGAGGATGACGACAAGGACGTCGCGATCAGTCCCGCGTCACCACCACCATCTCCACCACCGACAACAACAACAACAACAACAACAACAACATCTCCACCACGTACACTCTACGTACTGCCGACCTCAACCATCGTCATGACGCCAGACGGGAGGTGCACACACATTCCGGACCAACGGGTGATAACTGCACCGAAGCCGTCGACGTCGACCGCCGATGATGATGAGCCGTCGACGTCGACCGCTGATGATGCGCCGTCGACGTTGATCGCCAATGACGATGACGCGCGACAGGTGTGTTCGCATCACATCCAAATTCAGAACAATATCGTATCTTTAATTGCGCGTAAGTGGAGGACATCCGCCCCATCCACTATAGAAGCCACGACCTTGGACGTGAGCCGCGACGTAGCCTTTAGCATATTGGCGGCATCGTACCAGAATATGCTTATGGATTATGTGCGATGTGCCGTCGGACGACTCGATGAACCGTAGTCGGTAGTCGATAGTCGGCAGTTAGTTAGGTAGTAGTAGTAGTAGTAGTAGTAGTAGTAGTAGTAGTAGTAGTAGTAGTAGTAGTAGTAGTAGTAGTAGTAGTAGTAGTAGTAGTAGTAGTAGTAATAGTTGTGTTGTTGTTATGTAGAATGAAGTGTACGACGAGGCACCCGTACTCCCAGCCAGCATTCGAAATCGAGCTGTAGTACTGAACGGTCCGTATATGATGTCGTCAAGAGAATATTATTATTATTAGTAGTAAACATAACCGAGTTAGTAGGTAGTGAAATGTTAGTATATCGTTTAATTTGTTCTGTAGGATGATGATGATGATGATGATGATGACGTACCTGTGCGACCGATTGAAGCACGTAGGCGTGCAAGTCGTCAATTAATAGTGCTACTAATAGAATATATCATATCGACGCACGATGAACAATAGGTGTATTTCTGTATGTAGGAGGAGGTGAAGGAGGAGGAGGTGAAGGAGGAGGAGGAGACACCCGTACTAGCACGAGCCGAGAGGACACGTGCACTACATAGACTATTACAAATAATTATTGATTTCATGGTAGAAACGCCGGCATTTAATTAGTGTAACGGCTTGAACTGTAGTAGCTCTCTCTCTCTCTTTTATTGTATGTAGTCATATTACATATACGTATTCATTGTATGGTAGAAACGTAGTCATATTAAGAAGCACCGTTTGCAACGGTAGCTCTCTCTTTTATTGTATTTAGTCACTGTCATATTGTAGTGGCATGACATAGAGTAATAGTTATATACATATATATATATATATATATATATATATATATACATACATACCGACTTATATAGTACATCATCACCATCATTGCACGTAACCTCTGTCGCGGCGTAAAAGCCCACAAGTTAATAATCATGTTACTAGCCACTGGCGTTTCGATAATCGAACGTAAGCTAGGGTCCCTGTCGAGGATGGAACACTCCCACAAACCGTACAGTCATCAACATCATAGTAATTATATAAGTCTAACCGTGTATATGTATATGTATATGTATAATATGTCTATGTCTATGTCTATGGCAGTATATACTCAATAAAAGTCATACAATGATTGAAACGTGTTGTCAGTGGTGTTGCCATGGTATACATAGGTGAAAGAGAACCCGTAGCCATCGATATCGGACACACAGTAGCCAATACCACAGGATCGCACCTTAGGTCATACACCCTTCACCACCACCACCACCACCACCACCACCACCACCACCACCACCACCACCACCACCACCACCACCACCACACGTACTATATAGCTGTACTAAGGACCACTCTCTCTCAGTTGTAGACACGTAGAGCAGCATGAAACGACACCAATGTCGGCACTGCGGGCTGGTGCTCGACACGTACGCAGCGTTAAAACGCCACCTAGTGAGTCATGCGACACCGGCAGTGAGCGAACACACGTATTCGGTGGCGCAACCAATAGAGGTGCCATCTAGCGATCAGGCAAAGCGAACGAAATATTCGTGTAAATGTGATGCGACGTTTGAGATATGGGACGATCTGCAACAACACGTGAGGTCCGTATGTCGTCTTAGCAGTAGCAGTAGCAGTAATAGCAAAGAGACCACAGTGTACACATGTGCGAAATGTGGACAGACGTTCACTAGCCACCGTGCCCTGACCAAACACGCACGAAAACACGTCACGAAGCCACCATCTCCAAAGAGACCAATCAGGGAACCCACCACACCCCACCATCCACTCGTTACCGATGCAGACCCCATAGACCCACCTGCTCGACTCCCCTTCGCCGACAACCTGTCGACGGAACTGCTAGATGTCGTACGAGCGCACTGGTCGAGCATACGGACACGTGTAGCGAGAGGTCCTCTGCAGTCCAGGTACGAGTACAGGTTAACGACTCTGGACACGACCGTTCTAGAGACGCCGTTGAGGAACGTGTTCCAGGAACAGACCAACGCTTTCAAGATTAACCTCAGTTACGGGTTCATTCTGAGAAACAAGAACACGGGTCAATACAAGTACTACCATCCCTCGTGCAACTGCTGTGGACGCTACCTGGACGAGCCCAGTCTCATCACCAACAGCAAGGACTTTGATGAGTTCCTCGAACGCATCCGAGAACGCGACGTCCTGCAATGGGCCATCAATCAAAGACCGGATTCGGCGTGGGTGTGCGAACTCGTGACCAATGTCTCATTTTACGTCAATCGCATCATCGAACACCCGATAGGATGTGTAGGAATGACCGACCTTCCAGCCTACATCAAGAAGAACAGAGCCGTCATCGGATTGGAAAAGGAACCCATCCATGCCAACAGATACAGTGACAACCTGTGTCTCTTCCGATGTCTGGCCCTGCATCGAGGATGTGACAAGCGTCGATTGGAACCAGCCGTGAAGACGCTGTACGATACTTACGCCCAAGACGACGTATCCATGACAGCCTTTGCCGGGGTCACGATGGACGACCTCTATCGTGTAGAGACCACGTTCCAAACGAATGTGTGCGTGTACAGTCTAGTACCACCGGATGGAGAGGATGGAAAGCCAACTGCAGAACTCGTTCGTCGCTCGGTATGTAAGTACCCTGACACGCTCTACCTCAATCTTCACGGGACGCATTTTTCCCTCATCCAGGATAGACGCATGTACTGTCACTCGTACAGATGTCGGAAGTGCGGTGACTCGTTGTGGAAAGACGCATGGCATCTACGCAACCACGAGAGCACGTGTACGGGGGGTGTGCGCCGAGTCTATCCTGGTGGCGTGTACCATTCGACTCCGTCGGTGTTCGAACGCCTGGCCGACGAGAACATCCGAGTGGTCGAAGAGTTGCAGTACTATCCGTACCGAGCCACCTTCGACTTCGAGTGTTGGTTCGACACCGAACACCTTCCGGAGGACAGTGCCCAGGTTCACTGGGTTGCGCGTCACGTCCCGCTGAGCGTCAGCGTGGCATCCAACGTACCCGGACACGAACAGGTGACATGCATCGTCACGGACGGAGACACCAACAAGTTGGTGAGCGCCATGATGACCATCCTGCAATCGATGAGCGAGGCCGCGTACGACAAGATCAAAGGCTCATACGATCACGTGTTGGACCAACTCGCCGAAGAGATGTCGAATTGGGACGCACGGGAGGAGGCTGCACGCTCAGCCACTGACAAGGACGCTCGACCGGCAACCAATCCGTACAAAACGCTGATGGGACAACTGTATGGATGGATGCGTCGGTTACCCGTCATCGGGTTCAATTCGGGGAAGTATGATCTCAATGCCATCAAACAGTTCCTCATACCGTACTTCCTGACGACTTCAAATACCGTGGAGCAAGACGAGACCGAGGACGAGAGGGAGCAAGAAGGCAACAAGAAATCCGAGGACGATGGCGTCGGGGCAATGTTCGTCATCAAACGCAACAACACTTTCATGAGTCTTGCGACGGATCAACTGCAATTCCTCGACATGGTCAACTACATAGCCCCGGGTTCAGCTACGACAAGTATCTGAAAGCGTACGGATGCGAGGTGACGAAAGGTCATTTCCCGTACGAGTACATGGACCGGCTGGAGAGACTCGACGACACCGCTCTTCCGCCGAAAGAGGCCTTTTTCAGTCGACTGAAGAACGAAGGTATTTCCGACGAGGATTACGTCAGTTGTCAGGAGGCCTGGCGCGTCAATGACATGAAGACGTTGCGCGACTTTCTCGTCTGGTACAACAACAGGGACGTGGTTCCCTTTCTGCAGGCCATCGACAGACAGTTCGCGTTCTATCGACAACGGGGAATAGACATGTTCAAGCAAGGCATCAGCGTACCTGGTCTGACCCTGCTGTACCTGTTCAACGACCTTCCAGAGAAGACCTACTTTACCGTCTTCAACGAGAAGAATAAAGACCTGCACGACCTCGTCAAAGAGAACATCGTAGGCGGGCCGTCGATCGTGTTTCATCGCTATCACGAGAAAGGTGTCACCACGCTACGTCAGAACGAGTACGGAGAGGCGGCTCGTCCGTGCCGAGCGATCGTCGGATACGATGCGAACGCGCTGTACCTGTGGTCGCTCATGCAAGACATGCCCATGGGATGGTACACGCGACGACGAGCAGAGAAGGACTTCCGCCCCGAATCGGCGCAGCTGTACGGACAGATGGCCGGGGAATGGTTGACGTGGGAATCCGAACGCACGGGACGTCCCATACGACATCAGATCAACGGACGAGAGAAGAGAATAGGCAAACATCGGGTGGACGGATGGTGTAGCGAGACGAAGACGGCTTATCAATTCCAAGGGTGCTACTTTCACGGTTGTGCGTGCAACCGTGACGAGGTGAACGCCGTCAACGGGAAATCAATGGCGGAACTGCTCGCCGAGACCCGAAAGACCACCGCCTATCTACGTCACTTTGTCACGGTCGTCGAGCTGTGGGAATGCGAGTGGAAAGAGATGAGACGAACCCCGGCCGTACGCGAGTTTCTGGATGCTGCATTTCCCCGACGTCGACACGTGCGCTGGACCATGACGTCGCAACAGATCCTGAACGGAGTGCGTGCAGGAACCGTGTTTGGCATGATCGAGTGCGACATACGCGTACCGGAAGAATTGCGCGCGCACTTTGCCGAGATGCAGCCCGTGTTCAAGAACATCAGTATGATGCGCGAGGATCTCGGTCCGTTCATGCGCCGATACGCCGAAGAACACGACATCATGAAGACTCCGCGACGCATGCTCGTGGGTAGTTATTGCGGCGATAAGATACTGCTCGCAACGCCACTGCTGCGATGGTATCTGGACCACGGTCTCGAGGTGCTGCACGTGTACCAGGTCGTCGAATACGATCCCATTCCGTGTTTCCGGCGGTTCGGCGATGCAGTGTCCAAGGCCCGACGCGAGGGCGACGTTCACCGAGACAAGACCATCATCGCGGACACCATGAAGTTGCTGGGGAACTCGGGCTACGGAAAGACCATCACCAACGTCGACCGACATCGTGACGTCAGCTACTGCACGGAGAAGGCGGCATCGCTCCTGGTCAACGATAAACGGTTCCGACAACTCGATATGGTCGTCGACGACGCGTACGAGATAGAGTTGAACAAGAAAGTCGTCAAGTACACCCTACCCATACACGTGGGATTCTTCGTTCTGCAATACGCCAAGATGCGCATGTTGCAGTTCTATTACGACTTCATCGTCAGATACGTGGAGCGCCCTCTGTTTCAGTACTGCGAGACAGATACAGATTCCGCCTATTTGGCCTTGGCCGACGAGTCCGTCGACGCCCTCGTGACCCCGGAACTACGAGAACATTACTTCCGGCACCGCTCCGAATGGCTCCCGTCGGAATGTTGCGACGACCATCGGAACGAGTACGTGCGCTGTCGTCTCGCCAATCGACCGTGGGTCGGAGACGATGCGTGCTGTAAGGCGCGAAGAGCGTTCGACAAGAGGACACCGGGTCTGTTCAAGGTCGAGTGGTCCGGCGACGGGTTCGTGGGGTTGTGCAGCAAGACGTACTATTGTTTCGGAGCGACCGACAAGTACAGCACCAAAGGACTGAACAAAAGGTGCAACACGATCGACAAGGACGCGTTCCTGGCGGTGCTCACCAACCGTCGGAGCGGAGGTGGATCGAACCGTGGTTTCCGGGTGCATAATTCTAGCGTGATGACGTACGTGCAGGTACGGGATGCACTCACCTACTTTTACGCCAAACGCGTGGTGCACGAGGACGGGGTGAGCACGGGTCCGGTGGACGTATAGTAGAAAAGGCGATGCACGCTGCACTCGTTTCATACGCGATCATGGATGCCCGATGGAAACACCCCTTCACGTGCATCGTCGCCGGACCGACGGGATGCGGCAAGAGCACTTTCGTGACGCGTATGTTGCGTCACGCCGCTGCGATGATCGATCCGCCACCCGAACAGATAACGTGGTGTTACGGAGAATGGCAAGAGGCTTACGCAACGACGGGCCTGGGTCACGTGCGATTCGAGGAAGGGTTACCGACGGCGGACATGTTCGTTCCGACGACGAGGAACCTCATCGTCATAGACGATCTCATGGCGGAAACGGACGAACGGGTCACGACCCTGTTCACTAAAAACAGTCACCACAGGAACACGTCCGTGCTGTATCTCGTACAGAACCTGTTCCCTAAAAACAAAGAAAGTCGCACCATCAGTCTGAATTCCCAGTACATGGTGGTGTTCAAGAATCCACGTGACGCATCGCAGATGGCGACCTTGGCGCGGCAGATGTATCCGGGACGCGGCAAGTTCGTGCAAGAGGCGTTTAAAGACGCCACGGCAGTGCCGTACGGTTATCTATTGATCGATCTCAAACAGGACACGCCCGAGGACATGCGTCTGCGCACGGCCATATTTCCAGACGACCGTGTTCAGTACGTGTACCTGCCGAAGGTATAAAACGACCGAGCGTGGGGATAGTCTCTTCATTCGCATCATGTCTGCCCTGGTGAAGAGACACATCGTGTGCATACAGGCTCTGGCCAGAGTCAAGAACAACAAAATTAAAAAGGCCATCATCGCCAACGCCGACGCCGATCTGCTGTGTGCACTGGCCGAGTGTGCCTACAACATACTGACAAAGAACATTCCAGTGTCCGCCATACAGAGGCGACGATTGAATAAATACAAGACGAAATTACGCGAGTTGGCTAATAAACGAACGGTCGCTGCCAGACGAAGACGCATCTTGCTGCAGCCGCAGGTTGGCGAGGGACAGAGCGGCGGTTTCCTATCGGCCTTCCTAGCACCGTTGGCAAGTACGGTCTTGCTACCCTTGCTCCGACAGGCGCTGACCTCAGGGGGGTAGATAAATGGAGCACGCACGCCGGATGGCCTTGGTGGACCCGCGACTGTTGGACGCGCTGCGGTCACCCCCACCCCCACCCGCAACCGACACCTTAGGCAGGAAGGTGCAAGCCCTCGATGACGAGATGAAGACCATCCTAGATAGAACGGACCTAGACGACGGGACCAAGGTGACCCTGTATAATCAGGTGTTGCAGCGGTACAACGTCTTGGCCAATAAACGCGTCAAGGAACCGCTACGCGTGGTCACGGTGAACGAGTCGGAGGCGACGTCGGAGTCGGGGTCGGAGGGTACGGCACCAGCCCCTATCAGCGGACTGGAGGCCACCGTCTTGGCCACCGTTCCCAAAACCATGAAGGCCAAAGCCAGCCGTTTGATGGAGCATCTCAAGAGAGACGTCGCGTGGACCGCTCGCGGCGAACTGATACACGAGGGCGTGCCGGTTGGCGGAAGTAACGTGGTGGATCTCGTTAACGATCTGTTGCGTAAGAGCAAGAGTAAGACCGCGCCGACGGGTTGGCAGCCATTCGCCCGACAACTCCGTGCCATCAACCTACCCTTGACGTTGGTCGGTAACGTCTCCAGGAGAGCCTACATACGGCCGGACCCGCCGGTCACTCCCTCTCGTCGGTCACGTGCTACTCCGCGTGCTGCATCGGGTAGTGCACGACGATCGCTAAGTTGGTCACCCCTCGTCCGTCAGAGCCGTCGAATGGAACATACCATGCCCACCCCACCCCCCGAATCACGCAAGGCGGTGTCGTCATTGGCTGGTTGGGACAACCTATAGGATGGTGCGATGCGTGTCCGGAGCGCAGTGTTCGTCATGTCGCCCGATCCACAGGACGACGTGTACCGCTCCATCGTCGGTGCGATATTTATCAGTGGACTTTACATGATTGCTCACGGTATACTCCAGAGTTATATGCAACAGGCGTTATTCGAACCCCCCTCGCTCGACGAACGGACCATTCCTCGTCCACCCACCCACCCTCCCCCCACATCACGCAAGACTTCGTCGTCGTCATTGGCTGGACGGAACACCGTATAAGGTGGTACGACGCGTGTCCCTAGCTCAGTGTTCGTCATGCTCGTCGATCCACAGGACGCGTACCGTTCCCTCGTCGCTGCGCTATTGTTCGAAGGACTCACCTTGCTGGGAGACGTTGCAGCCGGCGTTCTTATACAACAGGTGTTATTCAGACTATGGTTACGCTACTAGACCGTTGTTGTTCCACCGCTTGCGTTGTGGGTGCCATAGTGTGTGTCCTAGTACACGTCGGCGTGCTCCTCGTCATTCGTCAGCAGTCGTACTCCGGAGTCAACGTCACCACCACCCCCGTCAACGCATCGGTCCTCCTCTTTTGATGGCACAGAGGGGAGACCGCACCTTGAGTGGGGTCTACTTCGATCCCACGAAGGTAGGCAGTTATGGAGGCGTCGCTGGCTTGCGACGCGTCGCGCGCCTGCCAGAGAAGACCGTCAAGGCATGGTTGTCGGCACAGGACACCTACACCTTACACAAACCAGCGAGACGTCATTTCAAGAGACGACAAGTCATCGTGGGTGGTATGCATCAGCAGTGGCAGGCCGATCTCGTGGACATGTCGAAGGTCAAACGCTTCAACAACGGCATGGCCTTTCTCCTCACGATGATCGACGTCTTCTCGAAAGTGGCCTGGTGTGTTCCCATGAAGAACAAGTCCGCGGCGTCGTTGGTGGCGGCGCTGCAATCCACGTTCGTCGACGTTCGCCCCAGACCTTGCAGACGGATAAAGGCACAGAATTCCGGAACAAATCCGTTCAGGCGCTATTGAAGCGTTACGACATACATTACTTCTACACGCACAACGCGGAGACGAAGGCAGCCGTCGTGGAACGGTTCAACGGAACGTTGAAGAAGCGCATGTGGCGCTACTTCACGAAACACCAGACGTGGCGGTTCATCGACATCCTTCCGGACCTGATGCGATCGTATAACAATGCCCGCCACCGCATGATCGGTATGGCTCCGTCACAGGTGAATGCACAGAACCAGGAACAGGTGTGGCAACGTCTGTACGGTCACGATGGTAAGGCGTGCCCAAGTTGCACGTGTCGGATCGCGTGCGTGTCAGCAAGTACAAACGCACGTTCGAAAAGGGCTACGAGACGAACTGGAGCGAAGAGTTGTTCACGATACACGAGGTTCACCCTCCGATCCACCCGTGTATCGGCTGCGGGACGATCTCGGCGAAGTGCTGGAGGGTACCTTCTACGAACTGGAGCTGCAGAAGGTGACGGTACCCTTTGATAAGGTGTACCGTGTTGAAGCGGTACTGAAACGCCGTACGGTCGGTAGACGAAAGGAAGCTCTGGTGAAATGGTTCGGCCATTCCTCCCACTTCAACAGCTGGATCGATGCCAAGGGACTCGTCAACTATAAAGACTAGCCTCGCACATGCCGCCACTGCATTCGAGCAATGACACACGACGCGACACCCCCACAACCGACCTGCACCACCACCACCATCATAGACGAGGAGAAAGAGGTGAACGAACACGAGGACTGTACTGACGCTGCACCGACCGAGCCAGACAGCACTCCCTGGCATCTGTTCGGTACCGAGTGCCCCAAAGAGGAGATCGTGTTTCTGTGTCAGGTCGTCGTCTTGTACACGGTCATTCTGATCAGCATTTACAACCTGACGAAAGGTCACGTCGATTCTAATCTGTGGACGGCTCTGTTGAGTAGTTCTTTGGGTTACCTACTGCCCAATCCCACGTTGAGACGTCATGGCGACTGATTTCTACATGACGCTGCCTAGCAACGCTTCCATGAAGATGCACCCCGGCAACACCTTGACCCATTACGTCACGGCCTTGCCTCAACGCATCGATCTTACCGGCGAGTGGGAGTGTGGGTTGGCTGAGATCCAGTATCCGCACACTTGGTACAACGTCACGGAGAACGACGTCTGGTTCTTCCTCAACACGCTCGATGCTACGGACTCGTCCCACCGTTCGAAGTTGCCGTGCGGGTATTACGACGATCCGATATCATTGATGTATCACGTCAACAAGGGACTGTACAGTATGCAGACGGAGAAGACAAAGGCTCACATGAGCTATAGTTCCATCACTCGGAAAATTACGTTACACATGACAGAGAACACCCTGTTCACCATACCGCACCACAGCGCGACCGCGTCCCTGTTGGGATTCCGTGAACCAGTAGCCAGCGAGCCGAAGGCGGTTACGTCATATCCCGTCCTCCCCGACGACTCCCAACATCCCGACTCGGCGTACCCCTTCCACATCGAGGCGCCCGATGTGGTGGACCTGACGCAGGGGTTCGACACCCTCTACGTCTACACGGACGTCGTGGAGTCTCGTATAGTGGGTGACACTCTCGCGCCTCTGTTGCGTACCCTTCCGATTAGCGGCCGTCACGGTGACAGGGTGACCGCTAGTTTCACTAACGTGCACTACATGCCCCTGATGCGCTCGAGCTTCAGCTCGATCGAGGTGGATATAAGGAACGACATGGGTCGACGCGTGCCATTCGAATACGGTAGAGTGTCGGTGACGCTTCATTTTCGTCGACGCAAGACCGGACTGTTCTGATGAATTACAACGATTATTACGCGCGTCAGGCTGGCGGTGCGCTGCCCTATTTCGCCGGTGCGCAATACCAGCGAGGTCACGGACTGGGCAGTCTGTTCGGCGGTCTGTTGCGCAGCGCCATGCCGCTCATCAAGAGAGGTGCCGTGGCGTTGGGTAGGGGAGCGTTGAAGACCGGCATTCGCATAGCTGGCGACGTCTTATCGGGCCAGAACATAAAAACGGCTGCCAAACGCCGCGTCACCGATGCCGTGCTGAGCAGTATTCCGCGACCCCCTGGTAAACGTATAAGAGGAGCGGGTGCAAGGACGGTCGGCACTGCAGTAACGAGACGTCGCAAGAAACGGACGTCCAAGAAACGCACGGCCGACATATTCGACGACAACGATGGCGTTCGTGCATAGACAGTCGTGCGAGGGGGTCAAGACCGAGCTGGATCTCTTTACCGTACCCCCCACTCAGAACTGCATCGCCGACAGTCACGTGGTGGAACATCAACCCATGGCCTCTCTGGACTCTGGAGGCCCGATAGAATTCTTCATCCCCGGATCGGGTGACGACTACATAGATCTCGCCAACACGATGCTCCACCTGCAGGTGAAGGTGACGCGCGCCGACGGTAACCCTATCGATGCGGGCGAGCCCGTGGGACCGGTGAACAACTTCTTGCATTCGCTGTTCAGCCACGTCGACCTCTCCATGAACGGCACGCTCGTGACCTCTTCGTCCTCCAACTCGTACCCGTATCGTTCATACATAGAGACGCTGATGAGTTACGGATTCGATGCCAAGTCGACGCAGCTGACGAATCAGCTGTGGTACAAGGACAAGGCTAGTCGCATGCACGCCGCCGAGCTGGTCGCCGGACCCGATCCTAACCCCGGGTTCGTGACTCGACGAGACTACATAGCCGGCGGTCGCGTGGTCGACATGATGGGTCGTCTCCACGTGGATATGTTTCTGCAGGATAAATTCCTGATCAACGGTGTCGACCTCAAGTTACGCCTGGTGCGCAGCACGCCCGAGTTTGCGCTGATAGCCGGTGGAGCGAACGAGTACAGGATAATCGTCGTCAACGCGTCCTTGTTCGTCAAGAAGGCTACCATCGCTCCGGCCGTGCAGAAGGCTCACATCATGGCTCTCGAGCGGGCCACGGTCAAGTATCCGTTACGACCCGTCGAATGCAAGGTGTACTCCATTCCCACGGGCGCTCTGTCGCACACGCACGAGAACCTGTTCCTCGGCTCCCTGCCGAAACTTCTCGTACTGTGCTGCATCGACAACGACGCCTACAACGGCACGTACGCCACAAACCCCTTTCACGCCAAGAACAACGCCATCAGCTTCGTCTCCGTGTACGTGGACGGTCGTCAGATACCCGCCAAACCCTTCCAGCCCAACTTCGCAGAAAACCTCTTCGCCAGGAGCTACGCGAGCATGTTCACCTCGACCGGCAAGCTGTGGCAGGACGAGGGGAACGGTCTGACTCGCGACGACTATCGAGACGGATACACCTTCTTCTGTTTCGACCTTACCCCCGACCAGTGCGACGGTCCCTGCTTTCATCTGATACAAAAGGGCAACCTGCGCTTAGAATTCCATTTCCGCGAAGCGCTTCGGACCACCGTGAACGTCGTCGCCTACGCCGAATTCGAGTCCGTGCTGGAGATCGACAAGAACCGCAACGTCATCCACGACTACTGAGATGGACACCCTGCAGATCGCCCGTCTACTGGCGATGGATCCGAAGACCCGGTCCGTCTTTGGTGGCGTCGTACCCCGAGATGGACTGCCTGCAACAATTGACGCTTTGCCGATCGCCTTCGTGTGCAACACCGACGACGGCGACGAACCGGGCGAACATTGGATAGCGCTGTACCTGTCCTCCGACGGGCGCGGCGAATACTTCTGTTCGTACGGTCTGCCGCCTCGTCACGCGGCGTTCCGCACCTTCTTGAACAAACACTGTTCCGAGTGGACTCATAACAGCAAGAGACTTCAGAGTCCTCTGTCTAACGTTTGCGGACAATATTGCGTCACTTATATACTGTTTCGTTGTAACGGCGCTCCCATGCGCACTTTCGTCAATGCTTTCCGCACCGATCTGGTCGCTAACGATTGTCGCGTGTTCGATTGGATTAAGCTGCTGAAAAAGGGTATACCATACTATCGCACATCGTACTGAGCCTCTGGCGCGGTGGTCGCTCCACCCGTAAGCTCGCCCTAGAACCTCTGGCGCGGTGGAGACACCCCTAAGTTCGCGACCTCTGGCGCGATGGTCACCATTCGCAAGTCGCCTCGTCATCGTCTTCATATTCATCATACCCAGCTCGTTGTATCCAATCACACACGATCGCCTCGTTTGTACTGCTGCCGCTTTGTTGTATTCAATAAAATACGTGTGCACCGTACGATCGTGTTCGTCTCCTTATTAGGTTAATGACCCTCTGGTAAACGTAACTAGGTCAATATTCGTTCCTCCTCCAGTCCCTAGGGGGCGCTTACCTTACCCAGCATGCACTACGATCAACTACGATCGCCAGGGGGCGCTCTACTGCTCTACTGCTCTCTCATTGGCTGCGCGCACTCTGAGCGATATTAGGGACATTTACCTTGATCTCTTCCTTTGATCTATAGATCGATGCGATAAGGAGGTCTGAGAAACCTCCGTATACTACTAGTACGGTATACCCTTTTTCAGCAGCTTAATCCAATCGAACACGCGACAATCGTTAGCGACCAGATCGGTGCGGAAAGCATTGACGAAAGTGCTCATGGGAGCGCCGTTACAACGAAACATGATATAAGTGACGCAATATTGTCCGCAAACGTTAGACAGAGGACTCTGAAGCGTCTTGCTGTTATGAGTCCACTCGGAACAGTGTTTGTTCAAGAAGGTGCGGAACGCCGCGTGACGAGGTGGCAGACCGTACGAACAGAAGTATTCGCCGCGCCCGTCGGAGGACAGGTACAGCGCTATCCAATGTTCGCCCGGTTCGTCGCCGTCGTCGGTGTTGCACACGAAGGCGATCGGCAAAGCGTCAATTGTTGCAGGCAGTCCATCTCGAGGTACGACGCCGCCAAAGACGGACCGGGTCTTCGGATCCATCGCCAGTAGACGGGCGATCTGCAGGGTGTCCATCTCAGTAGTCGTGGATGACGTTGCGGTTCTTGTCGATCTCCAGCACGGACTCGAATTCGGCGTAGGCGACGACGTTCACGGTGGCCCGAAGCGCTTCGCGGAAATGGAATTCTAAGCGCAGGTTGCCCTTTTGTATCAGATGAAAGCAGGGACCGTCGCACTGGTCGGGGGTAAGGTCGAAACAGAAGAAGGTGTATCCGTCTCGATAGTCGTCGCGAGTCAGACCGTTCCCCTCGTCCTGCCATAGCTTGCCGGTCGAGGTGAACATGCTCGCGTAGCTCCTGGCGAAGAGGTTTTCTGCGAAGTTGGGCTGGAAGGGTTTGGCGGGTATCTGACGACCGTCCACGTACACGGAGACGAAGCTGATGGCGTTGTTCTTGGCGTGAAAGGGGTTTGTGGCGTACGTGCCGTTGTAGGCGTCGTTGTCGATGCAGCACAGTACGAGACGTTTCGGCAGGGAGCCGAGGAACAGGTTCTCGTGCGTGTGCGACAGAGCGCCCGTGGGAATGGAGTACACCTTGCATTCGACGGGTCGTAACGCATACTTGACCGTGGCCTGCTGGAGAGCCATGATGTGCGCCTTCTGCACGGCCGGAGTGATGGTAGCCTTCTTGACGAACAAGGACGCGTTGACGATGATTATCTTGTACTCGTTCTGTCCACCGGCTATCAGCGCAAACTCGGGCGTGCTGCGCACCAGGCGTAACTTGAGGTTGACACCGTTGATCAGGAATTTATCCTGCAGAAACATATCCACGTGGAGACGACCCATCATGTCGACCACGCGACCGCCGGCTATGTAGTCTCGTCGAGTCACGAACCCGGGGTTAGGATCGGGTCCGGCGTCCAGCTCGGCGGCGTGCATGCGACTAGCCTTGTCCTTGTACCACAGCTGATTCGTCAGCTGCGTCGACTTGGCATCGAATCCGTAACTCATCAGCGTCTCTATGTATGAACGATACGGGTACGAGTTGGAGGACGAAGAGGTCACGAGCGTGTCGTTCATGGAGAGGTCGACGTGGCTGAACAGCGAATGCAAGAAGTTGTTCACCGGTCCCACGGGCTCGCCCGCATCGATAGGGTTACCGTCGGCGCGCGTCACCTTCACCTGCAGGTGGAGCATCGTGTTGGCGAGATCTATGTAGTCGTCACCCGATCCGGGGATGAAGAATTCTATCGGGCCTCCAGAGTCCAGAGAGGCCATGGGTTGATGTTCCACCACGTGACTGTCGGCGATGCAGTTCTGAGTGGGGGTACGGTAAAGAGATCCAGCTCGGTCTTGACCCCTCGCACGACTGTCTATGCACGAACGCCATCGTTGTCGTCGAATATGTCGGCCGTGCGTTTCTTGGACGTCCGTTTCTTGCGACGTCTCGTTACTGCAGTGCCGACCGTCCTTGCACCCGCTCCTCTTATACGTTTACCAGGGGGTCGCGGAATACTGCTCAGCACGGCATCGGTGACGCGGCGTTTGGCAGCCGTTTTTATGTTCTGGCCCGATAAGACGTCGCCAGCTATGCGAACGCCGGTCTTCAACGCTCCCCTGCCCAACGCCGCGGCACCTCTCTTGATGAGCGGCATGGCGCTGCGCAACAGACCGCCGAACAGACTGCCCAGTCCGTGACCTCGCTGGTATTGCGCACCGGCGAAGTAGGGCAGCGCACCGCCAGCCTGACGCGCGTAATAATCGTTGTAATTCATCAGAACAGTCCGGTCTTGCGTCGACGAAAATGAAGCGTCACCGACACTCTACCGTATTCGAATGGCACGCGTCGACCCATGTCGTTCCTTATATCCACCTCGATCGAGCTGAAGCTCGAGCGCATCAGGGGCACGTAGTGCACGTTAGTGAAACTAGCGGTCACCCTGTCACCGTGACGGCCGCTAATCGGAAGGGTACGCAACAGAGGCGCGAGAGTGTCACCCACTATACGAGACTCCACGACGTCCGTGTAGACGTAGAGGGTGTCGCAGCCCTGCGTCCGGTCCCCCACATCGGGCGCCTCGATGTGGAAGGGGTACGCCGAGTCGGGATGTTGGGAGTCGTCGGGGAGGACGGGATATGACGTAACCGCCTTCGGCTCGCTGGCTACGGGTTCACGGAATCCCAACAGGGACGCGGTCGCGCTGTGGTGCGGTATGGTGAACAGGGTGTTCTCTGTCATGTGTAACGTCATTTTCCGAGTGACGGAACTATAGCTCATGTGAGCCTTTGTCTTCTCCGTCTGCATACTGTACAGTCCCTTGTTGACGTGATACATCAATGATATCGGATCGTCGTAATACCCGCACGGCAACTTCGAACGGTGGGACGAGTCCGTAGCATCGAGCGTGTTGAGGAAGAACCAGACGTCGTTCTCCGTGACGTTGTACCAAGTGTGCGGATACTGGATCTCAGCCAACCCACACTCCCACTCGTCGGTAAGATCGATGCGTTGAGGCAAGGCCGTGACGTAATGGGTCAAGGTGTTGCCGGGGTGCATCTTCATGGAAGCGTTGCTAGGCAGCGTCATGTAGAAATCAGTCGCCATGACGTCTCAACGTGGGATTGGGCAGTAGGTAACCCAAAGAACTACTCAACAGAGCCGTCCACAGATTAGAATCGACGTGACCTTTCGTCAGGTTGTAAATGCTGATCAGAATGACCGTGTACAAGACGACGACCTGACACAGAAACACGATCTCCTCTTTGGGGCACTCGGTACCGAACAGATGCCAGGGAGTGCTGTCTGGCTCGTTCGGTGCAGCGTCAGTACAGTCCTCGTGTTCGTTCACCTCTTTCTCCTCGTCTATGATGGTGGTGGTGCAGGTCGGTGGTGGTGGGGGTGTCGCGTCGTGTGTCATTGCTCGAATGCAGTGTCGGCATGTGCGAGGCTAGTCTTTATAGTTGACGAGTCCCTTGGCATCGATCCAGCTGTTGAAGTGGGAGGAATGGCCGAACCATTTCACCAGAGCTTCCTTTCGTCTACCGACCGTACGGCGTTTCAGTACCGCTTCAACACGGTACACCTTATCAAAGGGTACCGTCACCTTCTGCAGCTCCAGTTCGTAGAAGGTACCCTCCAGCACTTCGCCGAGATCGTCCCGCAGCCGATACACGGGTGGATCGGAGGGTGAACCTCGTGTATCGTGAACAACTCTTCGCTCCAGTTCGTCTCGTAGCCCTTTTCGAACGTGCGTTTGTACTTGCTGACACGCACGCGATCCGACACGTGCAACTTGGGCACGCCCTTACCATCGTGACCGTACAGACGTTGCCACACCTGTTCCTGGTTCTGTGCATTCACCTGTGACGGAGCCATACCGATCATGCGGTGGCGGGCATTGTTATACGATCGCATCAGGTCCGGAAGGATGTCGATGTACCGCCACGTCTGGTGTTTCGGGAAGTAGCGCCACATGCGCTTCTTCAACGTTCCGTTGAACCGTTCCACGACGGCTGCCTTCGTCTCCGCGTTGTGCGTGTAGAAGTAATGTATGTCGTAACGCTTCAATAGCGCCTGAACGGATTTGTTCCGGAATTCTGTGCCTTTATCCGTCTGCAAGGTCTGGGGGCGAACGTCGACGAACGTGGATTGCAGCGCCGCCACCAACGACGCCGCGGACTTGTTCTTCATGGGAACACACCAGGCCACTTTCGAGAAGACGTCGATCATGGTGAGGAGAAAGGCCATGCCGTTGTTGAAGCGTTTGACCTTCGACATGTCCACGAGATCGGCCTGCCACTGCTGATGCATACCACCCACGATGACTTGTCGTCTCTTGAAATGACGTCTCGCTGGTTTGTGTAAGGTGTAAGTGTCCTGTGCCGACAACCATGCCTTGACGGTCTTCTCTGGCAGGCGCGTGACGCGTCGCAAGCCAGCGACGCCACCATAACTGCCTACCTTCGTGGGATCGAAGTAGACCCCACTCAAGGTGCGGTCTCCCCTCTGTGCCATCAAAAGAGGAGGACCGATGCGTTGACGGGGGCGGTGACGTTGACTCCGGAGTACGACTGCTGACGAATGACGAGGAGCACGCCGACGTATACTAGGACACACACTATGGCACCCACAACGCAAGCGGTGGAACAACGGTCTAGTAGCGTAACCATAGTCTGAATAACACCTGTTGTATAAGAACGCCGGCTGCAACGTCTCCCAGCAAGGTAAGTCCTTCGAACAATAGCGCAGCGACGAGGGAACGGTACGCGTCCTGTGGATCGACGAGCATGACGAACACTGTGCTACGGACACGCGTCGTACCACCTTATACGGTGTTCCGTCCAGCCAATGACGACGAAGTCTTGCGTGATGCGGGGGGAGGGTGGGTGGGTGGACGAGGAATGGTCCGTTCGTCGAGCGAGGGGGGTTCGAATAACGCCTGTTGCATATAACTCTGGAGTATACCGTGAGCAATCATGTAAAGTCCACTGATAAATATCGCACCGACGATGGAGCGGTACACGTCGTCCTGTGGATCGGGCGACATGACGAATACTGCGCTCCGGACACGCATCGTACCATCCTATAGGTTGTCCCAACCAGCCAATGACGACAACGCCTTGCGTGATTCGGGGGGTGGAGTGGGCATGGTATGTTCCATTCGACGGCTCTGACGGGCGAGGGGTGACCAACTTAGCGATCGGCGTGCACTACCCGATGCAGCACGCGGAGTAGCAAGTGACCGGCGAGAGGGAGTGACCGTCGGCTCCGGACGTATGTAGGCTCTCCTGGAGACGTTACCGACCAACGTCATGGGTAGGTTGATGGCACGGAGTTGTCGGGCGAATGGCTGCCAACCCGTCGGAGCGGCCGTACTCTTCCTCTTACGCAACAGATCGTTAACGAGATCCACCACGTTACTTCCGACAACCGGCACGCCCTCGTGTATCAGTTCGCCGCGAGTGGTCCACGCGACGTCTCTCTTGAGATGCTCCATCAAACGGCTGGCTTTGGCCTTCATGGTCTTGGGAACGGTGGCCAAGACGGTGGCCTCCAGTCCGCTAATAGGGACTCGTGCCGTACCCTCCGACCCCGACTCCGACGTCACCTCCGGCTCGTTCACCGTGACCACGCGTAGCGGTTCCTTGACGCGTTTATCGGCCAAGGCGTTGTACCGCTGCAACACCTGATTATACAGGGTCACCTTGGTCCCGTCGTCTAGGTCCGTTCTATCTAGGATGGTCTTCATCTCGTCATCGTGGGCTTGCACCTTCCTGCCTACGGTGTCGGTTGCGGGTGGGGGTGGGGGTGACCGCAGCGTGTCCAACAGTCGCGGGTCCACCAAGGCCATCCTGCGTGCGTGCTCCATGTATCTACCCCCCTGAGGTCAACGCCTGTCGGAGCAAGGGTAGCAAGACCGTACTTGCCAACGGTGCTAGGAAGGCCGATAGGAAACCGCCGCTCTGTCCCTCGCCAACCTGCGGCTGCAGCAAGATGCGTCGTCTTCTGGCAGCGACCGTTCGTTTATTAGCCAACTCGCGTAACTTCGTCTTGTATTTATTCAATCGTCGCCTCTGTATGGCGCTCAATGGAATGTTCTTTGTGAGTATGTTGTAGGCACACTCGGCCAGTGCACACAGCAGATCGGCGTCGGCGTTGGCGATGATGGCCTTTTTAATTTTGTTGTTCTTGACTCTGGCCAGGGCCTGTATGCACACGATGTGTCTCTTCACCAGGGCAGACATGATGCGAATGAAGAGACTATCCACACACGCGGTCGTTTTATACCTTCGGCAGGTACACGTACTGAACACGGTCGTCTGGAAATATGGCCGTGCGCAGACGCATGTCCTCGGGCGTGTCCTGTTTGAGATCGATCAATAGATAACCGTACGGTACCGCCGTGGCGTCTTTAAACGCCTCTTGCACGAACTTGCCACGTCCCGGATACATCTGCCGCGCCAACGTCGCCATCTGCGATGCGTCACGTGGATTCTTGAACACCACCATGTACTGGGAATTCAGACTGATGGTGCGACTCTCTTTGTTTTTAGGGAACAGGTTCTGTACTAGATACAGCACGGACGTGTTCCTGTGGTGACTTTTTTTAGTGAACAGGGTCGTGACCCGTTCGTCCGTTTCCGCCATGAGATCGTCTATGACGATGAGGTTCCTCGTTGTCGGAACGAACATGTCCGCCGTCGGTAACCCTTCCTCGAATCGCACGTGACCCAAGTCCGTCGTTGCGTAAGCCTCTTGCCATTCTCCGTAACACCACGTTATTTGTTCGGGTGGCGGATCGATCATCGCAGCGGCGTGACGCAACATACGCGTCACGAAAGTACTCTTGCCGCATCCCGTCGGTCCGGCGACGACGCACGTGAAGGGGTGTTTCCATCGGGCATCCATGATTGCGTATGAAACGAGTGCAGCGTGCATCGCCTTTTCTATACGTCCACCGGACCCGTGCTCACCCCGTCCTCGTGCACCACGCGTTTGGGGTAAAAGTACGTGAGTGCATCCCTTTCCTGCACGTACGTCATCACGCTAGAATTATGCACCCGGAAACCACGGTTCGTTCCACCTCCGCTCCGACGGTTGGTGAGCACCTCCAGGAACGCGTCCTTGTCGATTGTGTTGTGTCGTTTGTTCAGTCCTTTGGTGCTGTACTTGTCGGTCGCTCCGAAACAATAGTACGTCTTGCTACACAAGCCCACGAACCCGGCACCGGACCACTCGACCTTGAACAGACCCGGTGTCCTCTTGTCGAACGCTCTTCGCGCCTTACAGCACGCATCGTCTCCGACCCACGGTCGATTGGCGAGACGACAGCGCACGTAGTCGTTCCGATGGTCGTCGCAACATTCCGACGGGAGCCATTCGGAACGATGTCGGAAATAATGTTCACGTAGTTCCGGGGTCACGAGGTCGTCGACGGACTCGCCGGCCAAGGACAAATAGGCGGAATCTGTATCCATCTCGCAGTACTCGAACAGAGGGCGTTCCACGTATCTGACGATGAAGTCGTAATAGAACTGCAACATGCGCATCTTGGCGTATTGCAGAACGAAGAATCCCACGTGTACGGGTAGGGTGTACTTGACGACTTTCTTGTTCAACTCTATCTCGTACGCGTCGTCGACGACGAGATCGAGTTGTCGGAACCGTTTATCGTTGACCAGGATCGATGCCGCCTTCTCCGTGCAGTAGCTGACGTCACGATGTCGGTCAACGTTGGTGATGGTCTTTCCGTAGCCCGAGTTCCCCAGCAACTTCATGGTGTCCGCGATGATGGTCTTGTCTCGGTGAACGTCGCCCTCGCGTCGGGCCTTGGACACTGAATCGCCGAACCACCGGAAACACGGAATAGGATCGTATTCGACGACCTGGTACACGTGCAGCACCTCGAGACCGTGGTCCAGATACCATCGCAGCAGTGGCGTTGCGAGCAGTATCTTATCGCCGCAATAACTACCCACGAGCATGCGACGCGGATTCTTCATGATGTCGTGTTCTTCGGCGTATCGACGCATGAACGGACCGAGATCCTCGCGCATCATACTGACGTTCTTGAACACGGGCTGCATCTCGGCAAAGTGCGCGCGCAATTCTTCCGGTACGCGTATGTCGCACTCGATCATGCCGAACACGGTTCCCGCACGCACTCCGTTCAGGATCTGTTGCGACGTCATGGTCCAGCGCACGTGTCGACGTCGAGGAAATGCAGCATCCAGACACTCACGTACGGTCGGGGTTCGTCTCATCTCTTTCCACTCGCATTCCCACAGCTCGACGACTGTGACAAAGTGACGTAGATAGGCGGTGGTCTTTCGGGTCTCGGCGAGCAGTTCCGCCATTGGTTTCCCGTTGACTGCGTTCACCTCGTCACGGTTGCACGCACAACCGTGAAAGTAGCACCCTTGGAACTGATAAGCCGTCTGCGTCTCGCTACACCATCCGTCCACCCGATGTTTGCCTATTCTCTTCTCTCGTCCGTTGATCTGATGCCGTATGGAACGTCCCGTGCGTTCGGATTCCCACGTCAACCATTCTCCAGCCATCTGTCCGTACAACTGCGCCGATTCGGGGCGGAAGTCCTTCTCTGCTCGTCGTCGCGTGTACCATCCCATAGGCATGTCTTGCATGAGCGACCACAGGTACAGCGCGTTCGCTTCGTAGCCGACGATCGCTCGGCACGGACGAGCCGCCTCTCCGTACTCGTTCTGACGTAGCGTGGTGACACCTTTCTCGTGATAGCGATGAAAAATGATCGACGGCCCGCCTACGATGTTCTCTTTGACGAGGTCGTGCAGGTCTTTATTCTTCTCGTTGAAGACGGTAAAGTAGGTCTTCTCTGGAAGGTCGTTGAACAGGTACAGCAGGGTCAGACCAGGTACGCTGATGCCTTGCTTGAACATGTCTATTCCCCGTTGTCGATAGAACGCGAACTGTTTGTCGATGGCCTGTAGAAAGGGAACCACGTCCCTGTTGTTGTACCAGACGAGAAAGTCGCGCAACGTCTTCATGTCATTGACGCGCCAGGCCTCCTGACAACTGGCGTAATCCTCGTCGGAAATACCTTCGTTCTTCAGTCGACTGAAGAAGGCCTCTTTCGGTGGAAGAGCGGTG
The DNA here is from genome assembly GCA_033239005.1 of Lamellibrachia satsuma. Taxonomy (NCBI): domain Eukaryota; kingdom Metazoa; phylum Annelida; class Polychaeta; order Sabellida; family Siboglinidae; genus Lamellibrachia; species Lamellibrachia satsuma. The sequence continues at coordinate 5,988,750 of BSQZ01000004.1, forward strand.
TCGTCGAGTCTCTCCAGCCGGTCCATGTACTCGTACGGGAAATGACCTTTCGTCACCTCGCATCCGTACGCTTTCAGATACTTGTCGTAGCTGAACCCGGGGGCTATGTAGTTGATCATGTCGAGGAATTTCAGTTGATCCGTCGCAAGACACATGAAAGTGTTGTTGCGTTTGATGACGAACATTGCCCCGACGCCATCGTCCTCGGATTTCTTGTTGCCCTCTTGCTCCCTCTCGTCCTCGTCCTCGGTCTCGTCTTGTTCCACGGTCTTTGACATCGCCAGGAAGTACGGTATGAGGAACTGTTTGACGGCATTGAGATCATACTTCCCCGAATTGAACCCGATGACAGGTAACTGACGCATCCATCCATACAGTTGTCCCATCAGCGTTTTGTACGGATTGGTTGTCGGTCGAGTCTTCTTCTTCTCGGCATCCTCCCGTGAAGCTGCCTCCCTTGCAGCCTCCTCCCGTGCGTCCCATTTCGACATCTCTTCGGCGAGTTGGTCCAACACGTGATCGTATGAGCCTTTGATCTTGTCGTACGCGGCCTCGCTCATCGATTGCAGGATGGTCATCATGTCGCTCACCAACTTGTTGGTGTCTCCGTCCGTGACGATGCATGTCACCTGTCTGTGTCCGGGTACGTTGGATGCCACGCTGACGCTCAGCGGGACGTGACGCGCAACCCAGTGAACCTGGGCACTGTCCTCCGGAAGGTGTTCGGTGTCGAACCAACACTCGAAGTCGAAGGTGGCTCGGTACGGATAGTACTGCAACGCTTCGGCCACTCGGATGTTCTCGTCGGCCAGGCGTTCGAACACCGATGGAGTCGAATGGTACACGCCACCAGGATAGACTCGGCGCACACCCCCCGTACACGTGCTCTCGTGGTTGCGTAGACTCCATGCGTCTTTCCACAACGAGTCACCGCACTTCCGACATCTGTACGAGTGACAGTACATGCGTCTATCCTGGATGAGGGAAAAATGCGTCCCGTGAAGATTGAGGTAGAGCGTGTCAGGGTACGTACGTACCGAGCGACGAACGAGTTCTGCAGTTGGCTTTCCATCCTCTCCATCCGGTGGTACTAGACTGTACACGCACACATTCGTTTGGAACGTGGTCTCTACACGATAGAGGTCGTCCATCGTGACCCCGGCAAAAGCTGTCATGGATACGTCGTCTTGGGCGTAAGTATCGTACAGCGTCTTCACAGCTGGTTCCAATCGACGCTTGTCACATCCTCGATGCAGGGCCAGACATCGGAAGAGACACAGGTTGTCATTGTACCTTTTGCTATACTTGGGCTCCTTTTCCAATGCGATGACGGCTTTGTTCCTCTTGATGTAGGCTGGAAGGTCGGTCATTCCTACACATCCTATCGGGTGTTCGATGATGCGATTGACGTAAAATGAGACATTGGTCACGAGTTCGCACACCCACGCCGAATCCGGTCTTTGATTGATGGCCCATTGCAGGACGTCGGGTTCTCGGATGCGTTCGAGGAACTCATCAAAGTCCTTGCTGTTGGTGATGAGACTGGGCTCGTCCAGGTAGCGTCCACAGCAGTTGCACGAGGAATGGTAGTACTTGTATTGACCCGTGTTCTTGTTCCTCAGAATGAACCCGTAACTGAGGTTAATCTTGAAAGCGTTGGTCTGTTCCTGGAACACGTTCCTCAACGGTGTCTCTAGAACGGTCGTGTCCAGAGTCGTTAACCTGTACTCGTACCTGGACTGCAGAGGACCTCTCGCTACACGTGTCCGTATGCTCGACCAGTGCGCTCGTACGACATCGAGCAGTTCCGTCGACAGGTTGTCGGCGAAGGGGAGTCGAGCAGGTGGGTCTATGGGGTCTGCATCGGTAACGAGTGGATGGTGGGGTGTGGTGGGTTCCCTGATTGGTCTCTTTGGAGATGGTGGCTTCGTGACGTGTTTTCGTGCGTGTTTGGTCAGGGCACGGTGGCTAGTGAACGTCTGTCCACATTTTGCACATGTGTACACTGTGGTCTCTTTGCTATTACTGCTACTGCTACTGCTACTGCTAAGACGACATACGGACCTCACATGTTGTTGCAGATCGTCCCATATCTCAAACGTCGCATCACATTTACACGAATATTTCGTTCGCTTTGCCTGATCGCTAGATGGCACCTCTATTGGTTGCGCCACCGAATACGTGTGTTCGCTCACTGCCGGTGTCGCATGACTCACTAGGTGGCGTTTTAACGCTGCGTACGTGTCGAGCACCAGCCCGCAGTGCCGACATTGGTGTCGTTTCATGCTGCTCTACGTGTCTACAACTGAGAGAGAGTGGTCCTTAGTACAGCTATATAGTACGTGTGGTGGTGGTGGTGGTGGTGGTGGTGGTGGTGGTGGTGGTGGTGGTGGTGGTGGTGGTGGTGGTGGTGGTGAAGGGTGTATGACCTAAGGTGCGATCCTGTGGTATTGACTACTGTGTGTCCGATATCGATGGCTACGGGTTCTCTTTCACCTATGTATACCATGGCAACACCACTGACAACACGTTTCAATCATTGTATGACTTTTATTGAGTATATACTGCCATAGACATAGACATAGACATATTATACATATACATATACACGGTTAGACTTATATAATTACTATGATGTTGATGACTGTACGGTTTGTGGGAGTGTTCCATCCTCGACAGGGACCCTAGCTTACGTTCGATTATCGAAACGCCAGTGGCTAGTAACATGATTATTAACTTGTGGGCTTTTACACCGCGACAGAGGTTACGTGCAATGATGGTGATGATGTACTATATAAGTCGGTATGTATATATATATATATAACTATTACTCTATGTCATGTCACTACAATATGACAGTGACTAAATACAATAAAAGAGAGAGCTACCGTTGCAAACGGTGCTTCTTAATATGACTACGTTTCTACCATACAATGAATACGTATCTGTAATATGACTACATACAATAAAAGAGAGAGAGCTACTATTTCCCATACAGTTCAACACGTTACACTAATTAAATGCCGGCGTTTCTACCATGAAATCAATAATTATTTGTAATAGTCTATGTAGTGCACGTGTCCTCTCGGCTCGTGCTAGTACGGGTGTCTCCTCATTCACCTCCTCCTCCTCCTCCTCCTTCACCTCCTCCTACATAAAGAAATACACCTATTGTTCATCGTGCGTCGATATGATATATTCTATTAGTAGCACTATTAATTGACGACTTGCACGCCTACGTGCTTCAATCGGTCGCACAGGTACGTCATCATCCTACAGAACAAATTAAAAGTTACTAACATTTCACTCCATATTACTTAATACTACCTACTAATAATACTAATAATATTCTGTTGACGACATCATATACGGATTGATCAGTACTACAGCTCGATTCCGAATGCTGGCTGGGAGTATGGGTGCCTCGTCGTACACTTCATTCTACATAACAACAACAACACTATTACTACTACTACTACTACTACTACTACTACTACTACTACTACTACTATCATGGTTATAAGTGCATACTACCTAACTAACTGTCGACTACCGACTACCGACTACGGTTCATCGGGTCGTCCGATGGCGCATCGCACATAGTTCATTAGCATGTTCTGGTATGAAGCCGCCAATATACTAAACGCTACTTCTCGGCTCACATCCAGGGTCGTGTCTTCTATCGTGGATGGGGAGGATGTCCTCCACTTACGAGCTATTAACGATACTATATTGTTCTGTATTTCTATATGATGGGAACACACCTGTCGCGTAGTCTCATCATCATCATCATCATTGGCCGTCGACGTCGACGGCTTCCGATCATCATCATCGGCGGTCGATGTCGACGGCTTCGGTGAAGTTATGGTGCGTTGATCAGGGATGTGTTTGTACCCTCCGTCTGGCGACAGGACGATGGTTGAGTTGGGTAGTACGTAGAGTGTAGGTGCTGTTGATGTTGTTGATGTTGTTGTTGTCGGTGGTGGAGATGGTGGTGGTGACGCGGGACTGCACTCGAAGTCCTTGTCGTCATCGTCTTTCTCGGGTGCTGGGGATGAGGTGATAGCATCCTGTGGTGGTGACGCGGGACTGAACTCGAAGTCCTTGTCGTCATCGTCTTTCTCGGGTGCTGGGGATGAGGCGATAGCATCCTCATCAACATCATCATAGTAATGAGGGGGGGTCTTGATGATCCAAGGATCATCCTCCTCCTCATTCTCAGTGTCCGATAAATTCTCTACAGGACCCCACGGTAACTGCTGCGTCGCCGCCACCACCACCCCTCCTCCTCTGGTGTTGTCATCTGTCGCCTCTTCATCCGACTCAGTCTCCGACGAGGACCCCCACGGTATTTCCTGTGTTTCTGGGCATTCATCTACCGGGCCTGTCTTCTGCCGTTTCCCCGATGGCGTCACCTCGTCCTCGTCATCTGCATCATAAAGATCGTCCAACTGGCGCTTGTATGCTGTCTCCAGCTGCGTTAGACCCGTCTGTTGAATAGAAAGAATCGGTTACATTCGACATATTTTCATCCACGTCGCCCTGTATATCGTTGTATTGGGCGTACATACTCTTTCTAACCAAATCTGTCACTTGCTGACGCCATTTCATGTTCCCACACGTTGCGATGACATCTATCGATAGCCACCGCAACACGTGCATGACCATGCTGACCGATGGTACGTAACGTTCCGTATCATCATCATTTAAATTCATTATGCGTTGCACCTCGTCACAGGCAAATTGCACGCTGGCGACCTCTAGTGCCTTATAGAAGGTTTGTTCGTTCGTCATGGCTTCGGCTCGATCACGTAGCCTATCTAAACCACTCACCGTAGCCTCCATATCATCGCTACTGCTTATGGATATGACGTCACGCTGTGACGCACTATCGTCCGAGTCATCTGATATTCTAATTAATGGTGGCGGTGAACAGCTGTCCGCAGAGGAGGTGAATAGTATCTCCGAGCTATTAGCATGTAACCATTCCATTACCTTAGAGCGTCCATCGCTGTCGATGACGTCACTGCTTCCGGTCGCAGTAGCCTGTCTGTCACTGCTTCCGGTCGCAGTAGCCTGTCAACAGATGGATTCACACTGTGACTATTTCCATGTCTGACACCGTGTAATTTACATACTGTCCCGCCTCGCGTTTCCTAACGGTCACCATGACTTGGGCCCCCCGCAACATGTCCAGTGCTGCATACCGTTCGGCGTCTCCTTTCATGCTCATGTATTCGTTAGCAGTGAATCCCAACACCTGGACAGCCTTGGCATTAAATAGGGTTGCCCACACTTCACTACCGATGGCGTCTTGTAGGAGGATACGCATAGCGAACTGATACACTACACCACGCTGCCATCGATGAATCGGACACACATACCCGTTGTTTTCGGGATTCACACGTTTGTTACACTGCTGACATGATGGATAAACTATATATTTGTCTTGAACAGCACATTGTACTATGGTTAACGGCCGTCTAAATATATAAGTCCCGTTACCTACCTGTCTCTCGAGTTGGCTGACTGTCATCATCATATCGGCGTCTTGGGCTGTCATTTCTCTCTCTGCGTGCTGCTGCTGCTAGTGGTCTTGAAGTCGTCTGTAAATCGAAGTGTGGTTGTGTGTCTCGTTCACTCTGAGCCCGGCTTATATACACCTCCAACTGCCTATGGCGCGATTTCTTATCACAACCCTTGGTCGTGCGCGCGTGATGCTGGATGTCTGGCATCTATATCTCGATGTACTCTGTTCACCGGTCTTGTGACCGGCTCGCATTACGTCTGCTGATGCAATCGAATGAACTCGCGTACTCTCTCGAGTATATGTCCTAGCATGTTCTGACCGGCTTGACCGCTGTATGTTAGCGCCCCCCAGTATCCTTCACGACTCTTGACCCATTCCTGCAACTGGGAATACCCAGTGTCTAGGAGTCGTTTACGTAGGGTTGGGTCGCGATATTTAACAGCAACTAACGCATACATTAGTGAATATCGTTGTTCGTTCCACGATGCGCGTAACTGTTCTTTTTCTCGTATGCTCTTGCTGAGGTGTTTCGCCTGTAGACCAGTGCGCGTGGACAGCATTTTTTCTGCGGTTTGCAGGTCACCGTGATGCATGCATTTCCGCCATTGGTAAGCGCTTTCGACACTCGTAAATTCTTTATTCCACACACGTATCCTGCACACGTAGAAGTTTGACAGGAAATGGCGACCGCCTCTGAAGCGTATATCACGGTTCATGGTGACTTTATAACGTTAAATTGTACAGTTACTGTCTTAAATACACGCCGTTCTAGCGCTCTCGAGTACTAGTCACCCCCACTTTTTCCTTGCGTGATGGATGCCCGGTGTCGGTAGGCTGACAGTTGCCGGCCGCTTATCTGTTTTCTCATTAGTGTCGTATTGTTCCTCGGGTTGCGTCAGCTGTCTGGTTTATTTCTAGCATGGTATATATATAGAAGCTGCGTTCGTCGTGTCGTCATTACAACCGCCATTGCCTTCGATACCGTTCATCATGCCTCCTGTCGTTATGGTCCTCGACTTTGCAGAGTTTGTGACTCTTCTCAGTGTTATGGGAGATGCGTTGCTCCCACTAATGCGTCGTGTGTGAGTATTTCTTTTATTTATTTATTTATTTATTTATTTATTACTATTATACTTTCATAGCTCTACATAACTGTACATAGATAATAACTCTTTTCACTGTACATACTGTTCTATCGTTCCTGTGTATAAATGTCTCGCCGTGTGTTCGTCGGGTCCAAGTTCCACATGTAGCGGCTTGCCAGCCGATCGGTTTCGTATTACCTCGTTGCTTGGTTACGTCTGTTATATATATAGATGTCTATGCATGTTCTCACTCTGGTTGTGTCCTTTACTTACAGAATCCCTCGCTTTCACTGGGCATGCGTAATGACACAGTTGCTCGTCAAGACAGTCCACCGCCGGGCCTGTCAGGCGACAGAGCTATTTCGAGACGAGTTGTACGACGCCGGTCTCCTGACGGCATTCGCCAACCATGCAAGCCGTTGGCGTCATGTCATGTCGGACATTGAATTCTATTACGGACCTGGATTTCGTCGTACTTCTACAGTCCCTGAGTCGTGGGAAGACGACGACGACGACGACGACGACGACGACGACGATGATATCGCCGCCGCCGTCGCCTCCGACACTCACGAGGACTCGGACGATTTCCGTCTCGCATTCAGGGCTCACATGTTACAGTGGGAGTGCGTCATGCACCAACTCCTGCTGTTACATGCCCCGTCACCCCTCCCTATTTTCCGTCGCCTTCACAGAGGTCCCATCCATCATCCATCACTCTGCCATCGTCGTCGATCCGTCTCCCTCCGTATTGCATTGGCCCGCAAGTTGACTGCGCGTTCAGTTCGCCGCTCACTCTTGCCGGCTTTCAACTGTCAGCCCGAATGAACACTTCTACAAACGTTCATTTTTAATAAACTTTACTACCGTCATTGATTCATGTATTACAGTTTGCATATTCCCGTCTTGTATTGCATTGTTTCATGTATTAAAGTTTGCATCATCTTATATTCCCGTCTTGTATTGCGTTTTGTTAGCATATTATATTTTCCACATAGTCCATTTTCATCCTGCTACATTTTATTTAATGCCATATATATTATATATATATATATATATATATATATATATATATATATATATATATATATATATATATATATTATATATATATATATATATATATATATATATATATATATATATATATATATATATATATATATATATAATAGTCCATTTTCGTCCTGCTACATTTTATTTAACCAACGGTCCGATTTCCGTCGTCCAGCGGTTATTTTATAGCCATGCATGTCGGCTAATTAATAACCATTACATATTCCCCTTATGTTTATCGGTTTTACTTTTATTACGTCTTTTGTTCACTCCATATAACCCGCTATAACACACATCAATAGCCGTCTCTGCCACATTGTTGCTGTTTATCGCCGATTAGCTCGGCTCCCTTGCTACATTGTACCGATTAGCGTCCTTTGATCTAGCGCTACGGCTCACAGCTGGATAAACGCCTCGGCTTACACTTAACTCCAGTCGTTCGGATGTCCAGTCGACATTAGCTAACCACTCGGACTGGTCACTCCGTCGGGTCAAGGTTCAGGTCACGCGGTCACGTGTTTACGTGGGTGGGTGGGTGGGTGGGTGGGTGGTGGGTGGGTGCTTTACGTGTATTTTCTTTTTTCCTATGTCCATCATCGATGACTACTGGTCAATATTCGTTCCTCCTCCAGTCCCTAGGGGGCGCTTACCTTACCCAGCATGCACTACGCTCAACTACGATCGCCAGGGGGCGCTCTACTGCTCTACTGCTCTCTCATTGGCTGCGCGCACTCTGAGCGATATTAGGGACATTTACCTTGATCTCTTCCTTTGATCTATAGATCGATGCGATAACGGGGGTCCCAAAACCTTCCACATACTACTTATGTATACACTCATATTAGATACCAGCAAAGCTTTCGAAAGAGTTAACAATTGTAAGCTTTTTGGAACACTTATAAAACGTAAGGTGTCACCCCTGGTGTTTACATTGTTGCTGTATATGTATACTAAACACAAACTTCAAGTGAGGTGAGGCTGTTGTATCTCGTCCAGTTTACCGCCTGTAATGGAGTCAAGCAGGGAGCAATCCTCTCTCTGTATATATGGATGGATTGTTTGAAAATTTAGAGAAAGTGTTGTGGAATGACACATGGGCAACCACTATACGGGTGACATAGGATATGCAGATGACCTGACCCTGCTAACACTTACAAGGTCTGGACTCAAAGTATTATTCGAGATATGTAAACAATATGCAAATGAATACTGTGTAAAGTTTAATACCGGTAGTGCAAAGAGTATGTTTCTTGTTTTTAGAGGTCGCAATTGTAAACTCGACAACAGCACAGTTGTTTTGAATGGCACCGAGTTGCAGAGTGTTCAGGATGCTGTACATCTGGGCCACCATATATCCACTATTAATAAGGATAGCTTTGTCGCAGATGGTATTGCAAAATTCTGGAGAGGGCATAATATGTTCATTGGTGATTTTGGCCATATAAACACCGCTGTAAATTGCAAGTTATTCAAGCAACACTGCTGCTCTTATTATGGAGCTCCACTATGGGATGTCCAGAGTAAAAGTGTTGGCAATATGACGCAAGGCACTCTGAAAGTTGTGGGGGCTGGCATCACTTACACACGGCGATGTTGTCTCGTTGTTGTCTGATAGTTTGCCACTATTGGTCAATCTAAAGCAAATATTCATAAAGTTTATTCATAAGGCTATAAACCACAAGTCACATGTGATAAACAGTTTTGCTAAGTTATCAATTCAAAATCCATGGTCGACTTATGTTGGTAACTACGGTCATATGCGCTGTGAATACAACGTGTATGGGGACGTGTATGTTCGTGACGTAGGCCGCGTGTGGCAGGCAGGCCTGACCGACGAAAGGATATCTGAAGTGAGTGTTCTATATGACGTGATAGAAATAGAGTGTTCTATATGACGTGATAGAAATTAGCGTTGATCTTTTTTAATATTATACAATTGCTATTTTTAATTTGCGAAATAATTTTTTATTATTTACATAAATACTGACAGAGATATCACTGACACATGACTACGTGCATTGCCAATGTGCATATCTGTATTTCAACTCAAAGTCTATACTGCATTTTGCATGTAATCACGAGCTAAGACGTTTGCATCCCATATAGTGAGTAGTAAATAATATATCCTATTGGGATAAACGTAATGTAGCCTCATAGTTTGCATTATGAGCATAGCTAGCCACTTATTGTTATTTACAATATATTCTTGTCCATATCATGTCCATATCATGTTTGAACACCATTTTAGCCTTCACCACAAATATCATGCGCATATTGCAAGTGCATCTTCTCGAAAACTTTTTTTTATAACGCACGGGTTTTCAGCTATAAACGTTTTGTCTGACAGCTAACAATGATGCCCTTTTATGTAGAAAATTATGCCTTGTCGTTGAGGGTCTATTGTCGTTGCGTGGTTGGGCTTGCACAAAGAAACGTTGTATTGGTGGCAATTGCTGCTGGCGGGAATGATAAGTTATTTCTATAAGCAAGTATATAAATAAGAAGACGATTATATCTGGCCTACATCTCGCACTGTATATGTACATAGCGAGGTGAAACGTTCTACAGACGACGCAAACCACTGTTATGTTTCCTATTGGTGGCATGTATTAACGTTTTGCATGAGTGAAAAAACATGTGGCAATAACACATTCTAACACTTGATGACATCCACTGGCAATATGTTACCGAAGTTTGGTGAAAATCACTTACCTCCAGCTCTTTTAATCATGTCGTAAACGCGCTCACCCTCAAAATTACCAGATTTCGCCAGATATTAACATACCTGTGGTGTTTCGAGAATGTCGCCACTAACATGACTACGCATTTTCATCTCATTGCCAAAGATCCGACATTTTAAATGTTTCAGCTTTCCTAGATAAAAAATTATTGAAGTTTGTCTTTCAGCAATAGAAATCATTTAGATAGGTAGAGCACATCATAACAAATAAAAGGCTTTTTGATTTTTTATTCTATTCCAGTTCATAGATATTCAACGTTTAGTGCAGAAATTTTAGTCGATTTTGTTTTGTTTACAATATTTTGAATAATTTTTTTTTTAGAAACAAAAACATTACAAAGCAACTAATTGATAATGAATATTATATATATATATAGATTCATTATCATTATGTTGCCTTGTAATGTTAGTAATAAAGATAAGAATGCACCACTTATTTTTCTTAGTACTAGTTATACAGATACCACTAGATGACCACTGCTCTTAGCCTATAAGCCATATCAGATGACCATCGTCTAGATGATCCCTCGATTAGTCCTCAGGCGATTCCAAGATGTCCATCCAAGTCGTCAGGCGATTCCACCCCGACCCCCTGCACACAATTTGATCCCTCTTAATAGATATTCACCCATGACCTTTGACCCCCTGTTCATTCATTTCACATTCATTTCACATTTACATTCATCACACATCAATGATATTTTAACATCAATGAACGTCTAAATTGGGAAAGTGTGTGCTGTACATACTGTGCATGGTGAACGCAGCAGTCCCGGATGAAGGGCGATGGGCAGTCCCGCCACCCTGGTGAAGACGCAGTCCTCTAGATCATCCGTGTCCATAGTACGACCAGCTGGGTGGCGTGGACCGGGTAGCTGGTAGTTCCCTGGTTCGCTGGTGCTGTGTCCTGCCTGTGTCTATGGGATCGAGGTGACTTAGCAGCCTTGGCTCGTGCCTTGGCCTCCATACGCCGCCGATGTTCTGTACGGGTACGTGTCAGCTCAATTGCTACCATATCCGCCTCCCTGCATAGGCAGATATATTACTTTCAAATCATTTAGAAAACGTTTTGTTTTCTAATTTAAAACCAGCACGACTTCTACAAGGAAGACACAATAAAGGGTATTGTGTCATAACAGCTGTAGGCAATACCATATTCATCATACAAAACACTTTTTGCTTAAACTTACACGAGAAAGACACGCCTATGATCAGGTGACAGTAGCTGCCGGATACGGCTGGCAGTAGTATCGTGCAGCTCAGCGTTGCCTTCACGTGATGGGTGCAGGCCGTCAACGTTTAAGAGTGCAAGTCGCATCATGATGTCCCAATCCCACAAAGAGATACTAGGTATCTGAGCTGTCAGCCGGTGTAACCTCTGGTTGTATAGCAACCCCATCTCGTACAGGGCATCACTGTACAAAGGAAGGATAAGTAGATTCAAATTAGTTATTCATACGCATGTAAATCAAATGTTTACACACCGACTCCACTACAATGCATCAATGTAAACATGCATGTCAACAAAATGTAAATATAATGGTAAAAAAATTGGAATCTCGGAATTCCCCATAAAACCATCGGAATCTTCTTCTTCTTGCATTTAGCCTCATAACTTTATGTTAGCGACATATAAATAGTACTGGTACTGAAACTTACTCATCCTAACGTGTGAGTACAGCAGAGACAGTAAGGGGCACTCCATGATACATCCCCTGCCTTTCCTGAATTACTCGTCGATGTTAGTCGAGCGTCTGGTCCAGGCGACGCATGTCATTTCAAATAGTCTCCAGGTGGTTTTTGGCCACTTAGAGTACTACAGCATCCACTTCCAGTGGTTCTGCCGCAGGAAGCACTAAACATAATGATGTTAAGTCAAGTCAGTTAATTAAAAGGTAAAACAAAGTTGTTATATATAGTACACTGAAATAAAGATTAAACGAAGTTTAAGTTTAAAAGAAGTACTTTTTGAAACAAATATAAGCAATACGAATCTCACCACGCCGAATGTCAGCAACACTAGCACCACGTCTGATGAATACATCAAACTCAGTGCGAAGTTTTCATGTCTATAACCCTCACGCAATTAAGACTCAACGTCTTTAACACAAATAAAATTAGCAATATTATCAGTATTTTCACTTTATAATATATAACTTTTATCATTTACTTATATAAATTTTAAATTTAGTGTCACTGATAGGTTGTTTTTTCATGTATACGTCTTGTGACCTACTTTAACACATAGCTTTGCCCGCCGCTAGTCGCCTACTTGTAAAAACTACACAGCTCACTTGCTGCTATTGTTGCTCACTGGTCGCCGGGTCAATACGACAAGCGGCCTGATATGACCTACTTTGATACAAAGCGGCGTGCTTGTTGTTGGCAATCTACTCATAAAAACTAGGGTGCTCCTTCGTTGCTAGTAGTTCTCCGCCTACTGTTAAAAAACTGATCCGCTCACTCGTTGCCTGTCCGCCGACCACCAGCCCAATTCGGTAACAGTTAGCGTTAGGGCTAGGGTTCATTAAATGACCTCTGGCCGATGACCGGCACACCCTTCGTACGGTTAGGGTTATTGTTAGCGTTAGTGTTACGGTTAGGGTTACGGTGGCTAGTGACCTTTCACTCTGCATAATAGAAGTCCACCCATGACCTTTGACACCTGTCCATTCAATGACCACTGACCGATGACCACCAGACCTTTCGTGCTGCAGTCGCCAGGGACGCTGACGTCCAGTGAGCAAAATATTTGAGCGTGTTATCTTGGCACTTCAATGAATATGCTACAATCTGGCGAAGGCCGCCAGTACAGATAGCAATGTGGTGCCACCTTGCCGCTAAAAGCACACACTATGAATTACTTCTAAGAATTCTACAAGGAGGCGCCAGCCTCGCTTCCGCTTCAATATATATATATATATATATATATATATATATATATATATATATATATATATATATATATATATATATATATATATATATATATATATATATATATATATATATATATATATATATATATATATATATATATATATATATATATATTTTATTTTTTATTAAAATTGGCTATTATTTGGCAAGCTTTCGACCCGAGTAGCACAGACGGAATAGCCGCGATAAAACATGTCAGCCTGTCTAAATCAGTGTAGTCCAGTGTATGTGATAGATCCAATGCATTTATAGTGTAACATGTATCTTTGATAACTTGTACATGTGTGCATAATTGTGGACTACGGGTACATGGAATATTCATATGTATAATTTTTAATTAATCTTGATTGGAAAAGGTCTAGTTTTTCATACACTATCTATGACTGCATCTCTGCAAAATTGCACTAGTATCCGTAATATTTACTCATGCATAGAAATTAGCTACAATAAAATGCTTTTGTGATTTCTATGACAACTTTGTTGAGAAAAAAAGGAATTCCAGATATGAAATGTGTTAGTAAATTAGTTAACAACAAATATACCTAATTCGACCTATTAATAGTACACGTCCTAATTAGCGCACACCCCTTTTTTAATCAGCATGATCTTTAGTTATTTTAATTTGACTAGTGTCGAACAAATGAAAAGTGTCGTCATCTCTTATTAAACAGTTGGCACCACTTTTCAGTTCTACACTAGCCACCAAATGACAACATTAGTGTTAAACAATTACATGATTGACTGAACAAACACATTTTGGTGTACGCTTATACAAACAGATTCCTTGACATTTTATTGGCCTGATTTGTTTTCAAGCTACTGTACGTTTAATGGTCGAATATGGTATATGTAAACATTTGAAATTCAAAACACAAAAAAAAAATCAACAGCAGTTGCGACATTGGATGATTTTGTGGCAACATATCTGATTGGTTGGTGGAGCAAGAGGGACAAAATATCAAATCCATGTTAGTAGGGGTGGATCTTAGAGGCATGAAAAGGGTGATGTTGTTGAAACGTAGTTTTGTTGATGAAAAACCAGCATATTAAATGGCAGAATTAAAATACAAATATTTTAAGCGGTATTAACCACAAAAACGACTGGCAATAAGAGGATGTGGTGTTTTGATGTTTCAGAATATTAACTGATGGTAGAGGAAATAAGCCAGTCAGAGCAATGAACGAGAAAGGTGAGAGTGATGATGATGTCGTCTTCACGGGCATCTCTGGACGACTTCCCGAGTCAGAGAACATTGACGAGTTCCGCAGCCATCTCATCAATGGTGAAGACATGGTGACAGATGACGACAGGCGTTGGCAGCCAGGTACAGTGGCACCGGGAGAAATATTACTGTAGGAAACAATGGGACAAAGTGTAAAGGAATCCTTTGGGCGTTATGCTTTATATATTTGATTTAATATTATACTCTATTTATATGCTCGGGTTGTCCTACTTTCTTTGTAATCTGATTTTTTTTTTAAATTCCACTTCTTTGTAAATTTGTGAAACTCCAGTTTGTGTAATCAGCCGTTGAGCGTGAAGTGTTACCACATGTGATGTTTAAATTGAATAAAGGACATCTAGGACTGAGAAATTTTCAAGGGGGCATCTCAAGGGTTAAGCTACAATTTATAATATATACATTGTCTAAGATATTTCCAAAGATGGGCACACTCTGAAGAAGCCACTCCAAGTTGGGTTTTAACATATTTGAACTCATCATTTGTGAGTTGATTAATTAGGCAGTTGTACTGAATACACCTTGAGAATAAATCCAGGCTGAATACAAATTAGGAATTAAGAAGAACAGATGCAGCAACACTAAGGGCCACTGCTGCTAAAATTTTAATATATGACATTTACAAAAAGCAGGTAATTGCTCTTTACAATGAACATAATTACGAGAATACGGTCAGACATGACCAGTATTTTAACATGACCATGTTTTAAAAATAGGTAAATAAAATGTTGGCATAAACATTATGTATAATTGTATTGTGCTCATGGCCTTAATCTTACATATACTGTTTCAGGTCTAAATGGATTACCTACGCGCAGTGGCAAACTGAAGGACATTTCTAAATTTGATGCTGCTTTCTTTGGGGTCCATCCAAAGCAGGCCAACTGTATGGACCCACAGCTCCGCATGTTGTTGGAAGTCACCTATGAAGCCTTAGTTGATGCAGGTGTGTAATTACCACATTTGATGCTTGTTAGGATTATTTATGTTTCACCTTTCTTTGCAATGTTTTCATAGTCTTAGTCAGACTCGGGGGTCAGTTACACTGTAATTTCAATTGAAATGCAAATTCCAATTTCGGTATTGCAATTGGTGGGTTTTTAAAAGAATTGGTGAAAATGTAATTGGTATTTTCAATTACTGTTTCATTTACATCATGTAACATTTTAACTAAAATTATTCACTAAGTAATCGGTAAATATAATATGTTGCGTATACAGATATAAAATTTAGCCCAAAACTGAGGAAGGGAGGGAGGGAGGGATTATTAGCCATTTGCAATGATATCCTTGAACGAATAACTAATAAAATAAAACATTATTTTGGCCAATACCTTGGGCATAAGCAACAAGTGCAGGAAGTATGAACAACAAGGTCAGGGATGAAAATTAAATGTTTCAATTTGAAACTGAACATTAGCCGTGAAGTTCATGCATTTTTGCGACAGTATTACAAATAAAATTATTATTACGAACACCTAGAATAATTATCAACCACAAAACGTCCAAGAATACAAATGAGAAAACTATACCTTTAAGCGAATATTGTCATTTTCAACATTTCACAGAACTTCAGAAACAGTTATATACTTCGTTCACCAATCAGTAACATTATCATTAGTTACAAACATTAAATAATAATAATAATAATAATAAATAGTTACAAACATTAAATAATAATAATAATACAGCATATTTTTTCTGCGCCATATACAAGTGTATCTGGCAGGTTTGGCAATTCAGAGACGCATTACAGTAATAAAATATTAATAAATGAGTTTTAAATAAAGAATATATGTGACTAAGACGTATAAAGCATTACAATAGTATTAATTTAAATAAATAAATAAAACACAAGTTAAATAATGAATAATAATAGTTAGAAGTGAATACTAAAATGTTTGTTATTTACAGAGCAAAATGCACGTTTAAAAAGAAGAGTATTCAGCTGCTTCTTGGAGCTGTTATGGCAACCTGCAGCACGCATGGCTAGACGTGGATTGTTCCAGAGGCGCGATGCTGCGTGTGAGAATGCTGTGTCGTTTTGAGTCCTGACCAAGAAGATGGTCAGAACTTCCGTAGAGCAGAACATTTCCATTGTCAAGGCGAGATGTCACGTAAACATGCACCATCACCTATGTGGTCTTCTGATTCAGAAGATTTCTAAATCTGCCAATATTGTGGAGATGGTAATATGCCACTCGACACACATGCTGTACATGGCTCTTTATACTTTATGCTCTATGTGCGGCATAGAGATTTTGTCCTTAATGTGAGGCGAGCATATCATAATAGCCTCTGTTTTTGTCAGAATTATTTTTAGTTTAATCATGAGCATCAATTCTTGTATTTCAACGACACATGTTTGTTTGCGCTTCACAGTCTGTGTTGTGTCAGATGAGTCGGGATCGGATCTAGCTTCCACGATTTACAGGCCGACTTGCTGAGCAATTTGGTGATCTCATTTGTTGTGGTGGGCAGGAACACTGATAGACGTGAGGAGATACCACGGGGTTCATCCAGGCAAATAGGTGTGTGTCTATCCTGGACATCAAGATCGTGTATGATAGTGGTAATTGTGATAGTGAAATAATTGCTGAAAATATTAAGCAGTATTCTGCTCGTATTCTGGCAGCGCAGCGTATGGCCGCAGGGAGCCAACTGTCTGGAACTGGGCTTTTTGGTTGCCAGCCTGGTCGTGAATTTTTTTAAGAATAAAATGTAGATCTGGCAGTGTGCAGCATTCTCTTCGTTCTCTCTGTTTGTTTGGTGAAAATCTCTGTGTCAACGGTGATCCTGGAGAATCTCCAACGTCGCTCCAACCGGCGCCTCTCTTTCCTGGCTGAGAAAAAAACGGTCATCCATCCATGGCGCATCAGGTCGGATGGTGAGACATTTCCTCTTCAGCGGTGCGTGTTTGTCAAGCAACTCACTAAGGACAGGGTCATACTGACATACCAATTCTTCTAGAGAATGTTCAGGGTTTTTACGTAGGTAGAAGTTAATAACGTCCGACGAAAATGACAATGTATTAATCGCCTTAACCTTGCGGTATGTTCTCTCTTCGCGTTTAAACGACTGCCAACTATTACAAGCTCATTTATCTGTGTTGTATATATCTGTCCAGAATAACTGCAAACTCGTAGAAAAAGTCAGCAACCGATGGTTCTTATTAGTCGGTGGTGGTCGGTAGACCACGAGCAAAATTATGCTTTTTCCATGAGATGTTAATGTTAAGCTCATGTCTTCAAAAAAGCGAATATCAATGAAAATGTTCACAGCTGTTGTTTCGGTTGAATCCTTATGAAGTATACCAATGCCACCACCGCGACGACTGGATCTTGAGTGGTGGATCAATCTGTAGCCAGGTGACGTAAAATCTCATCTGATTACACGGAGGTCAGGGTCTTTGTTCGAAAACCAGGTTTCGGATAGAACAAAAATGTCTAAATTGTGTTCATGAATGTAGTCTAAAATGTCCGTTGTCGTATTGCGAACGGATCTTGTATTCATGAGGCACACGGAGACTTGTGTAGTCGGGCAAGTTTGAGGATTGCAGGAAAGTTTCACAGGAATCAAATTATCATGCATTTGTGAAGATACTAAGCCTACTATGTCCACTTCGTTTACTTTATGAGTTGTTGGCCTATGGCCGATCACTGTGGCGATACGTTGTTGTTGTTGTCGTTCAGTTAAGTCCGCCACTACGCCAGCGGTGTCGATAACAGTAGACGGCATTGTCTTTGGATATCGACATTGTCTTAGACCACCAGTGGTCCCTCTGTGGGTTGGCCTTGTGTAAAAATACCCAATTCTTTTTACGCAATTATTGGGTGAAAACTATTCGTTCACATATCCACCACTGTCTGTATTGCCAGGTACTCATTTATACAGCTGAGAGAACTGTGGCAACGTGGGGTGGTCAAACTTGCCAAAGGTTCGAAGCGACAGCATTGGGATCTGAAACCGGGTTCTCTCGATTGAGAGTATGGCATGTTAATGTTCTTAAATATGAAATTCATAATTGGTATTTTGGAATTAGCATTTTTGAGGTGGAATTGGAATTAGTTTGTGTAATTGGAATTGATATAGTGTAATTGACCCCCCCCCCCGAGTCTGGTCTTCGTACCCACAATTCTGGATACAGCTAGTTTCTGAAAGTCTTGCACCAACCATTATTTGTATCTAGTTTCGTATATTGTATATATATATATATATATATATATATATATATATATATATAATATATACCTTGATTTTCTGCCGCCAGCCAGGAGATTGACAAATGGGAATGTCTTTCAAGGGTGTTCGTGTGCCTACGCTACGATCACCGCACTGATCAAATGCATAATATAATTGCTTTGACAATTCTCAATAAACATGATGATGAACTGTGAACTACGTCAATGAACGAGTGGCGACGTGTTTATTTTGCACTGCCCCGGCAACAACCGCTGATGCTGGCGAGATTCACTAATACGCCTCGTGTAAGAACCAGATAAACAGTCTTAAATACAATTTAGTATGCAGTACCAATATAACAATGGGGTGAAATAGCATGCTTCCATTTCGTAATAAATCTAATAATTTTCGCGATGCGAAAACAAAGTACCAAATGCCTAAACCCAAGTCGTTACCAGTGCGCGAAAATACGAATTAATCATCCGCATGAATCGACTTTAAGTGGTGCATCATGAATTTATGCTTCGATCAAGATCGGTTGAAAGACGAAGCGAAACAATTATTAATTCTACATATTGTCGTTTTCTATGTTTAATCAGCTTTCACACTGCGTGTGTCAACTCATAATATTCGGCTGCTCAGATGCAGGTTACAATTTTCGATTCATAGGCATATTGGACCAGTAGTGATCGTCATCATAGCATATATATGCATGCATGTATTTTATTCAGTTCAACATTCAATAGTGTGTGACATTTAAAATAGTGCTGCTGACCATAGTTGACTCGTATAATAAGCTATATAAACCGCGTATTGACTTATAGACAGCGCATATGGGGACACCTACCTAAATATATATATATATATATATATATATATATATATATATATATATATATATATATATATATATATATATATATATATATATATATATATATATAAATTGTAATAGTTATACCATATTTCTTATTTATTCATTATAATATTATAAATATGTATGGATCCGTGTGTTATTATAATTTGCTATGACCAGTTTATCGATTTTGTCGGTAAAAACATGTCCGATACGTGTTGTATCACTTGTATTTGTACCCACTAGACCCCACACATTGAATTAAGCGTGTGCTGCTTTTCCCCGGGCAACTGAGGCAGATTTTGAATTATGGGTGCTTGTAGTTTTTAAGCTGTAGCTTCAAAAGTATTGCTATCTTATAATTGCAAGTTATGTTTATTTTGAAGCAAATTGAATTATTTATGCAATGGTGTAACTGTGGTATATATAAGCCTGTTATATGTTGTCACTGTGATGTGTGGAACTTCGGAAATTATTTTTTTTAACAAATATTGAGAGTGAAGTTTGAAATGATAGTCATATTTTATTACAATAACGTCACCAACTGCTGGCTCCACACAAGGAAATGTTCTTCCCATGCATGGTACTGCACAAAGAATTAAATTTTGCACAAATGCACATTGCATGTCAGACATCCAAAGCATGTCTCAATTGCACGTCCAGATGGCCGTTTCACTCCGTTTTCACGACACAACTGACAAGCTCATTTTGATGACAATGAGTTATTGGAGTTCTCATCAGGGATATCATCACTACTATTACATTCCACCTGAAACAAACAAACAGCTACAGTAATGAAAACAGAATAAGAATTGTTATGCATTTGTCACATGTCATATCCAACACAACAAATATTTGAACCATTGGGTAATAGTGACCATAATCAAATACATTTTGACATCAATGTAAAATCAGAAAGTAAAAATAAGAAAACGTACAAGAGAAACTTCCACAAAGATAACTACAAAGATATGAGAAAATACTTAGCAAAGCTAGATTGGAATAATATGCTGATGAATAAGACCGCAATTGAATGTTGGAATATTCTAAAATATGAAATTGAGAGTATCATCGATAAATTTGTTCCCTTCCATAAACAAAGAAAACGGTGTAGAAAGAAACACTTGTCAAAAGAGGCAATTAGAAAAATAATGCTAAAACAAACTATGTGGAGGGTTTATAGGCGTACCAGAAAGGAAGAAGACTATGCAAAATACAAAGAGGCACTTAATGCAGCTATAACTGAAATCAGACAATCTAAAAGAAGATATGAGCAAAAACTAGCATGTAACATAAAAAATGACAGCAAGAATTTTTATGCATATGTCAGGAGTAAACAAAACGTACAAGACAATGCTGGACCTCTAGAAGACAGTGCTGGAAATATAATATCACAGGGGTTTTTAATGGCGGAAGACCTAAATGGTTACTTCAGTTCAGTGTTTACCAAAGAAGATATTAGTTCATCACCAGTTGCTGATGCTAAATTTCAGGGGGCTAAATCTGACTATTTAGGTCCATTAGTTGTAACTCCAGAATTGATAGCTAAGAAAATAAAGGCAATGAAGGATAACAAATCACCGGGAGTGGATGGGATTCCTCCAAAATTACTAATGGAAACAGTAGCACAAATCAGTATACCACTTGCAAGAGTATTCAACTTGTCATTAAAAGAGGAAGTTGTTCCGTTTGAATGGAAAGAAGCAAACATCATACCATTATTTAAAAAGGGTTCGAGAAATAAGTCAGAGAATTACAGACCAGTGAGTTTAACGTCAGTGATTTGTAAATTATTAGAAAGGTTAATTAAATACCATATGGTGGACTTCCTCGTTAAGCATAAATTATTCAATTCATCTCAACATGGATTCCTTAAAGCGAGGTCATGCTTAACAAATATGTTATGTTTTTTGGAAGAAATCACTAAGTGGATAGACGTGGGATCGCCAGTAGATATTATCTACTTAGATTTTCAGAAAGCTTTTGACAAAGTGCCACATCAAAGATTACTACTTAAATTAAAAGCCCATGGTATCGGGGAGAGCATAACTGACTGGATAGAATGATGGCTGACTGACAGAAGACAACCAGTTGTAGTAGATGGAGAAGTTTCAAATTGGAAATCGGTTTTGAGTGGGGTACCTCAAGGATCAGTATTAGGACCTATATTATTCTTAATTTATATCAATGACTTGGACGACAGTATAACAAGTAACGTACTGAAATTTGCGGATGACACAAATCTGTTTAGAAAGGTTAATACTGATGGTGATAAACAACATTTACAAAACGATTTAGACAGATTAGTGAAATGGTCTGAGAAATGGCAGATGCTGTTCCATTTTGGGAAATGTAAATGCCTACATACAGGACATTGGAACTTGAATGTAAACTATAAAATGGGAGATAATGTTCTGGGTACTACTGTAAAAGAAAAGGACTTAGGAGTTACAATAAGCGCTGATATGAAAGTTTCAGAGCAGTGTGGTATTGCAGCTTCAAAGGGTAATCAAATTCTTGGATTGATTAGAAGAAACATAACATACAAGGGAAAAAAGTTAATTATACCTCTTTATAAAGCAATAGTTAGACCTCAGTTAGAACACTCTATACAAGCATGGAGACCATATCGTAAGAAGGATATAGATACGCTTAGAGACCTTAGTTATGAAGAACGCCTGAAAGAATGTGGTTTAACAACTCTAGAGACAAGGAGGTTAAGAGGAGATCAGATTGAAGTTTTTAAGATATTGAATGGGTATGAAAATATTGACAGAAATATGTTTTTCTCACTCAAGAAGGATAGCAGAACTAGAGGACATAAGGTAAAATTAGTAAAGGATCAATGTAGATTGGACATCAGGAAGCACTCGTTCTCACAGAGGACAATAAATGAATGGAACACATTGTCTACAGATTGTGTAACTACTAGCAATGTGAATATGTTTAAAACAAGTTTGACACATATCTCAGGAGGGCGGGTTATAAGTAGATGAACATTGTTGGACTCTCGATAAGCCAATGGCTTCCTTGTCCACTTGCCATCTGGGCCTTTGGCTTGGATGGCAAATCTTGTTAAACAATGTTAAATTATCATTTTTACAAGCAGCCAGTAATTATGACTTTTTTATATAGATAATAATATAGATAAATATAATTAATTACAAAGACCACTGACACCGTTAATATAGTAAAATTGTCAACAATGTCCAAAGGCAAAGCAACAACACCACCCATCCAGGCACCGCCCAGGCCAGGGCTTGAATGTTTACATGCTCGTCGGGCCAGATTTTTATGTTTTATTTACTCATTTGCTTTATAAATCATCGTATAACAACATGCACAACTAACCACGTAATCTAAGCCGAGTAAATGGCACAAAACTAATAATGTCAGTGTTGAAACAGTCGACAAGCTGAATAAGACGGTGACCAAGCTACTCTTGGACGAAGAAAACCAACCGACTCCATCTTCAATTTATCGCTCACTCAGTGAAAGATCGAGCCACATATAAATCTTACCTCCACATCCATCTCAGAAGCACTTTCATCCGAAGATGCATCCCTAAAATCGCGCAAACTTCACCTGCAGAGAAACGGTCATTTTTAAAGCCCACCAGTGCTCGACTTCAAACTCGATTATCTTCGAAATTTTCAATACGGGAGTCAGACCACAGTTGAAAATTGCATTGGTGGCCATGTTAACGTTTTGTTAGATTATAAGAAAACGTGACCACTAAAAATTCTGAAATTTTTTTCACAGCAACTGCCATCATCTCATTGACATGCTGACCAAGTTTTATCAAAATCACATTTCTCCAGCTCTTTTAAAACGCCCCAACGTGCGATGCCCATCAATTTTGACAAAAATAGCATTGTATTCATGCGCCCACGTGGTCCATAGCAGAAAAATTCCTATAAATCCCTCCGCATTTTAAACTCTAAAAAAATGCACCATTTCACAGCCAATAGCTTCTACAAACAAACCTGTGAATATACCTGCTCAATTGCACTTATGTCACATCATATGAATTCTTTAAATTCACATATCGCAATTTAATACGCCCTACATTCGTGTGAAACAATAAACAGGAAGGTCAACTGTGGTCTTACCCCTACGACCATTATGTTAATTTTACCCACAATTTATAGCTAAGATATGTAGAATTCCGCTAGTTTTAGTTTCATATCACCCGATGACGCCACCTCCACAGCCTTTTTCCAAAGTGGACGTTTTCGGACGCGTGGGGTCTAATGGTTTTAAATAAAACAACCTGATTAACTTGCCGGGTTGATGTTCCATACCTGATTTATTTCTCATAAGAACTCTCTATGATGGAAGACCACAAAATGGTAGCTTATAGAAAAAAGATATTGAAAGAAAGACTACTTTATACCACTTTTAGACACCAAATACACATATATGTGCATAGGTAGCAGCGCCTGTTTTTTTTGCTTCTTAGTATTTAACCTGACACGTTTATTGTCACCAGGTGTCAATCCACGAGATGTCTGCGGCACCAAGACAGGAGTGTTCATTGGCTGTATTGCGTCAGAGTCCCACGAAGCGTGGACACTCGACATGGACAAGATCAAAGGCTATGAGTTGACTGGTTGCACAACATCTATGTTTGCCAACCGCTTGTCATTCTTCTTTGACTTCAAGGGTCAGTCATCTAAAGATGTACATTGTAGTCTGCAGTATCATTTTAAAATGTATAAACAGGGTGATTTGAAATCATCATTTTTACTAAAAAAACAAGTTGTCCTATCCATATATGACTACTAATTAAACTTTCTCTTCTGCAAGTCATAAATATGTAGCAACAATTGAGCAAGAACTTTTAATTTAACTTTTTGAGAGATTATGAAATTTAAAATATGATGTATGAGAGAGCAATGGCTCTTTGTACTAACTTAAAGTTTGATATATCATACAATGATTGCTATTTATACTCACAATATTGGGAGATAACTACCCATAGTTAAATGCAGTAGGAACAATTATGAAGGGAAAAGTTTGTTTCTCCCCGGAAATGAATAGGAATGCTTTGGTTCATATTTGTTAATCACAATTCATGTTGCAGGGCCCAGCTACACGACAGATACAGCTTGTAGTTCAAGTTTGCTGGCGCTTGATCAAGCAGTGCATGCCATTCGTTCTGGTCAGTGTGAGGCAGCCATTGTCGGGGGCACACATTTGTGCCTCAAGCCACAGATTGCGCTACAGTTCCAACGTCTCGGAATGCTGTCACCTGGCGGCGCCTGTCGTTCGTTCGATGCCTCGGGTACTTGTCTTTTTACTTATCTCTTAAAAAGATGCATTTGTCTACAAAAGAGGTTTAACAAGATGGCAAGTTGATAAGAAGTCATTGGCTTAATGAGTGTCCAACAATTTTATCATTTATGTATAACCCATCCTTATCGGATATATGTGAATTATATTTTTAAACATATTCACACTACTAGCATTAACACAATAATTTGACAGTTTGTTCCATTAATCTATCACCCTCTGTGAGTACTTTCTTATGTCTACCCTACACTATTCCTTAACTAATGCTGCTTTAAGTTTTCTGGTTCTACTGCCTTCTTTAAATAAGTCTAGCAATCTGTAGTTGTCTCGTTCTTCAGCAAATTATTCCAATCTCTATTCGCAGGATATGTTCTCATTTCTTTATATTTGTGTGATGTTCGCATCCGGAGATGAATAAGTACTACACGTCGTTCGGAAACAACACTTACTTTAATCACATATATTTGGATACATTTGCTAGTCTACGCAAGTGTTCTGACGCATATCGACGTTGACCTAAAACCCGCCTGACAGCTCCGTCTGACGGCTACGGGGAGCATGCATTAACTGATAACAGGTTATCACAATTTGCCTTTGTTGAAGTTCCTCCTCCATTTTTTTTATATGTATTCGCTGTTTTTTCTTTTTTATTAAAATAGATCTGGTTATGATCACTGGAACCCATAGGTTCGTGTACTTTAACATTATCAACTGATTCATTTTGAGAAGACAAAATTAAATCAAACACATTCCCACCACTACCGGTTTTACATCTTCCTCTTGTCCTATGTTTGGACAACAATAAACTATCCTTATTGTTAATGTTGAGTTTTTGGTAACTGTGTTACACCAAATCGCTTCCTCACAATCTGCTTCACTTATCAGCATTATTTCACAAGCTTTGATTCAGTCTTAAGTATATAAAATTACTCCACTTCCCCTTCTCTCTCTCTCACATATCCTTCCTAAACATTACATAAACTGTCAGTGCTAACTCAACATCTACTACATCTTTATTAGCCCATGATTCTGTGACACCTATTACTCGAGGTCAATATCTGCTGCCATAATGTCTAACTCGCTTTTTTATTTACTATTCTCCTGGTATTTAAACATAATTTCAATCACTCATAACTTCGTAAATAATTGACATACAATAATACAATTGGTATCACAATAAAGGGGACAAGTTACCGTTTAATAAGATACCCATAACTCCATAATGTCAACATGTACCTTATGGTCCAAACCGTAGTGACCCGTCACATATATGCTACCATAAAGTCTAACTCGCATTTTTATTTCCTATGCTCCTGGCATTTAAACATACACATCTAAGTTCATTTTCCGAAATAATTGGTGAATATTTTTTTATATGTGTATTTGTTCTCCTTTGAGATTTACGCACCCTTCCCAGTCAGATCAAGCCCATATATCTCTCATGACAAGTCATCTCTTCCCACAACGTTTGACCACATGTCTACGACGCCTACTCCCTCCTCCACCCATGTCTTCTCTACTAAAAGAGGCCAATAAGCTTTTGTATATTAACTAATTCAAGTTGCTTTTTGTAAGTGTCATAATCAGATATATATGCTTTACTAAAATAGATATGTTGTAATCAAATATATTTGCAGTAATAAAATATATTTCTTGTAGTAAACAAGTGTTTCTGACGGCCCTGTGTTACAGGTGATGGCTACTGCCGCAGTGAGGCGATCGTTGCTGTCTACCTCCAGAAGGCCTCCGCTGCCAAGCGCATCTACGCCACTTTCATCCATTCCAAGACCAACTCTGACGGAAAGAAAGAGCAAGGTTCACATCAGCGTTACTCATTTAATTTCATCGTTTTTAATTCAAGCTACTATTTCTGCATTTTACAAATTTCGTAAATGTTTATTTAAGTGTTGTATATTATTCCATCCAACGTGTTTGTAAAGCTACCTACAATATTGAGCATGTGACAACAGTATTTCTTTTGATCGATTTTGATAAACCTTTATTGTATATATTCTTGAATTCTCTTGGCCTTGACGTTTTCCTCAGTTTAAGCGTCATTCCTGACATGGCCGATGTGGTGGTCATGTGACTGACTCGGAAGGTTTGTTAAACAATATTCATATAATTATCAAACATACGTAGATAGCTTGCCATGTGTTGCAGGTATAACATTCCCATCCGGTGAAGTTCAGAAAAGCCTGCTACTCGAAGTGTACAAAGAGGCAGGCGTCGACCCGTCGGAGGTGGCATACGTGGAGGCTCACGGCACTGGCACGAAAGCGGGCGACCCCCAGGAAGTGAACACTGTCGCCGACGTGTTCTGTATCAATGGACGCAAGGGCCCGCTCTTGATTGGTTCGACAAAGTCAAACATGGGCCACCCAGAGGCTGCATCTGGTACGTGTCTTGTAATCAACAGGTACAAGTTAATAGATGTATATGAATGTGCCATATAATCAGTTACATTACAAAAAGTAAACAATTTCATACAAATAGGAAAATCTTTAAAAAGCATTTATTCATTTGTATTGCTACCAATTAATATATTCAGTGCACTGTTTCAGTCAAGAATCGTTTTTGTTTGCTTGTTTTTGGTTCAATGTTTACTTTCGGACATGGACTAAAATTGTCTAAAATGCTAATAAATGTCTGTAGGTTTGGCTGGCCTAGCTAAGGTTCTTATCGCGATGGAGGACGGTGCCATTCCTGCCAACCTACATTTTACTACTCCCAACCCTGACATTCCGGGACTGTCGGACGGACGTCTGAAGGTTGTGACAGAACGCACGGAATGGAATGGCGGCTATGTTGCCATCAACTCGTTCGGCTTCGGAGGATCAAACGTTCATGCTTTGATGCGGTCGAATCTGAAAGCATCCTCGCCGGCACACGCTGCCTCCAGTGTGCAGAGACTTTGCACGTACGCTGGACGCACACAGCAGGGACTTGATCAACTGCTCACCAAAATGTGCACAGAACATGCACACAGCATTGAAGCCCAAGCCTTGCTTCAAGAAACGGCCACCATGCCAGCATCGACCCACCCCTATCGGGGTTACACAGTACTCAACAAGGAGTCCGCTGTTCAGGAGGTGCAGGTGGGTTGTGCTAAACACTCAATGTGTGCTTGCTTATATGAAAGAGACGGTTAATTTTAAAGTTTTGAGATTGTTTTGCCTGCTCTTGAATGTATGCAGTTTTGTCCTATTTGTTTGTTTGTTTGTTTGTTTGCATCAGTGACATGGTGGCTGCTCAAGTATGGTCTGTATGCAGTGTTGTCTCTTTTGTTTTTGCAGCAGTAAGAAGATGCCTGCTGCAGTCGGGTATGTGTGCAGTGTTGTTTCGTTTGATTGCAGCAGTGAGATGATGCCTTCTCCAGCCTGGTCTGTGTGCAGTGTTGTCTCGTTTGTTTGCAGCAGTAAGACGATACCTGCTCCAGTCTGGTATGTATGCAGTATTGTCTCGTTTGTTTGCTGCAGTGAGACGATGCCTTCTCCAATCTGGTCTGTGTGCAGTGTTGTCTTGTTTGTTTGCAGCAGTGAGACGATGGCTGGTCCAGTCTGGTCTGTGTGTAGAGTTGTCTTGTTTGCAGCAATGTACGAGTGCGGAGAATCGCCCCATCTGGTTCGTGTTTGCTGGCATGGGGGCGCAGTGGCATGGCATGGGGCGTGACCTCATGCAACTGGACCTATTCCGTCAATCTATCATGGAGTCGGATGCAGTGCTGCGACCTTATGGCTTCCAATTGAATGACCTTCTGATGACTGGTGATAAGGACGCCTTCAACGATATACTCAACTCTTTCGTTGGCATTGTTGCTATTCAGGTAGGTTGGCATTGCTGCTATTCAGGTAGGTTTGCATTGAAGCTGTTCTAATGTAGTTTAAATTTATTATTGCAGCCTTAGAATAAACTCTCCTTAATATTTCTTGGGACAGAGATATTAAATAAGTATTGGTATTCCTTTTTTTAACTTTTCTTTCTGATGCAAACATCATATATTAATTGTGTGGAATGTTTTTTATGTCGCACAACACATATATAGTTTCATAATTTTCTTGTTTCTGGGATATATTTAATATATTAAAGGTGTCCCAGAAACAAGTATACACCATAAAAATATTCATATGTATAGGTAATGTTTTTGTCATGTGAAAGAGACTTCATGGATACTATACAACTTTTTTAAAGTTTGTTGTTGCAGACGACCTCACATTGGTGAAACGTTATTAAATATATTTAAATTTACAATACTAAGGTAGAGGACATGATAAATATGAAAGGTTGTTTTATAGGTGGCTCTGGTTTGTGTGCTAAATGTTCTGGGCATCAAACCCGACGGTATTGTTGGCCACTCGGTCGGAGAACTCGGCTGTGCGTACGCAGATGGTGGACTAACAGCTGAAGAGACAGTTCTGGCAGCTTACTGGAGAGGGCGCTGTGTGATAGAAGCCAACCTGCCACTAGGCGGCATGGCTGCAGTCGGTACGTTGACACTGGTTTGATAGGCTTATGCCTTAGGCTATGTTGATTTTTATATTGGTCTGCTCCAGTTAATTTTATTTACCTGATTGAGTTTACCAGTACGTTGGGTTTCGCTGTGACAGTTTAAATGTTATATATATATATATATATATATATATATATATATATATATATATATATATATATATATATATATATATATATATATATATATATATATATATATTAATGCATTATATTTGATATAAGTGGGTTTAATGTAGGGCCTACAATAACCTATGAAATACTATCCATTCTCTAATAATTTTTGGAAATAATCAGTTCTGAGGGAAATGTTATCATCGTTAGCAGAACTGGGAATTGGATTTTGGCATAGCCCACCTATTGAAATTGTGTGGTTGACATACCATGGGCTGCAGGTCTGACATGGCAGGAGGCGAAGGAACGCTGTCCCCGCGGAGTCGCTCCCGCCTGTCATAACTCCACTGACAATGTCACCATTT
This sequence comes from Lamellibrachia satsuma, assembly GCA_033239005.1. Lineage (NCBI taxonomy): Eukaryota > Metazoa > Annelida > Polychaeta > Sabellida > Siboglinidae > Lamellibrachia > Lamellibrachia satsuma. The sequence goes on from BSQZ01000004.1 coordinate 6,018,659, forward strand.
CTGGGCCCGCGGAGTCTATCAGCCAATTTGTGGCCGAGCTGAAGGAGGAGGGGTTATTTGCCAAGGAGGTGAAGAGTTCAGGAGTCGCCTTCCACTCCAACTACATGCAGAGAACTGCCCCAGCCCTCAAGGAAGCCCTCCTCAAGGTTGGCTCTAATCTTCATATTATTTTTATTTATGTTTTATTGTTATTTCGCAAGATTTTAAATGTGTTTAATTGTTTAGCGATGTTTAGCATGTTTTTGCTATTTAACAAGATTTAACGTTCCATTAATATCCAAAGTTTTTTTTATCATTTAGAGTACTTTTTAATATAATTTACCTTATTTTTATTAATGGTATTTTTCCATAGATTTGTTGAAGAATGTTTGCAATCACCATCTTCATGATCACTCAGTGTTGTATTGGGGTATATTGAAGGTGATCAAGGAGAACAGGGAGCGTACACCCCGCTGGGTGAGCAGTTCTATCCCTGAAGAGAGATGGGACTCGGACTTGGCCCGCTACTCGTCTGCCGACTATCACGTCAACAACCTGGTCAGTCCGGTGCTCTTCCAGGAAGCTCTGCAACATGTTCCAGCCGGTGCAGTTGTCATAGAGATTGCACCGCACTGCCTCCTGCAGGCAATCCTCAAGCGGTCGCTCAGTGCTGATTGTCTGTTGGTGGGACTGATGACGCGTTACCATGCCGACAACACAGAGTATCTGCTATCGAATCTTGGAAAGTAAGCATATTGCTGTTATTTATAATACTCTATATATAGAGCTAAGCCAAATAGAAATTAAACAATTAGATGTTTGGACATTGATATAACCAATATGACACAAATGCTGTATTCAGCAACCAA
>BSQZ01000004.1:6024506-6039506 GCA_033239005.1 Lamellibrachia satsuma
GGTTTCCTGTTGGTGCAAGAACCGACGACAAACTTCATTGTTCCTCTAATGCTTGATGCTGTAGCGAATGAATTCAGCATCAGCGACGCTGACAGACGGACATGTGGACCATTCTGTGATGCGCCAACGTGGATGAACCTGCTCAAGTCGGCTGGACTGGAAGTCATTGCACAGAAGTCTGACGGCCTCATCAACAAAGTTCCTGTGTCGCAAGTGTACGACCAATGCGTCAACACAGCAGCAGACAACCATCGACGTGTCGAGTACCAACTTTGAATGGGTTGAGGAGGTCAAGACTGCCCTGGTCAGTGTGGATGATCGACCAGTAGGTCATAATGTTTGGCTGAAGGCGGACAGGTCATGTAATGGCATCATCGGCATGGTGAACTGTTTACGGCTGGAGCCTGGGGGTGACAAAGTCAGGTAAGGGTGTAACACTGGAGTGGCTTTGTTGGAATAAATAATACAAATAATCTTCATGGTCAACACATTATGTGGAAATAAATTAAGAAGACATGTGACCCACTGGCCTGGGGCACTAGCAGTCTTGGGAAATCACTAGTCCTCTATTATTGGCGGGCATCACCGGCATTCAATATTTTGATGCAAAGTGATGATGGTGAATTCTCCATAAAAATAAAATTAATATGTGATTATATAATCTTATTTTCTTCTATTTTTGTTCCACGTATAAACTTATAAACACACAACTGAAACATGTATTAACAACACTGCTGAAACTAAAAGGTTAAGACACTATTATAATATAATGAAATCATTCAGTATGTTGGCAGCTGCCTCGTCCATACTTAGTCTTAAGCTCATCAGATGGCTGATGCTCCGTCCCTCCCTCTGCCCCCGTCCTGGAGCCTGTTAACTTTTTCACGGCAGGTTTATGGTCAACAGATAAACTCTTGTGATCCGACCATTAATCATATTCTTGAAAATGGCTTTCCGGCATCATATTTGCTTTTGTGCACAAGTTTAAATTTATTCAATAGTCATTTTTAGGGAGGTGCCCAAAGAGTCCCTGTTTACATATGTAATCAAGGCAATTGGATATTGTATGCAATAAACTATTTCACTCTGCATTATTTATGCCTACCACGATAGATGGTATTCTTTTCAGATGCATCTTCAATGGAAGTTTGGATCAAAGCCAATCGACGCCAGCAGTAGAAGGCAGTCTGTTTGAAAGTCTAGTTCACAAGGACCTAGTAATGAACATCTACAGAGATGGAAAGTGGGGTTCATTCAGACATATTCCTCTTCACAAAGGTACATCATCACGACACTTCTATTTTTCAAGCCACAGTTGAAAGTGTCAGTAACCAGCAACAGGCACTTATTTTTGACTGTCCTCTACATAGCCAATATATCTTAAGTTAGAGTTAGTTATCTTGTGCCACACATGGACATGCAAGTTTTCCACATTCAAATTAACTACATACTAGTTTATTGCATTTAGTTTTTTAAACAGCCTTTACTTAGACAAAATGTCTTCATATGAAATACATGACAATGTTAGACAAAATGTTGATATGAAATACATAACAGGGTGTAACGCAATTGCACATTATGTAACCTATGTATGCTAACATACACCACATTGTCCATGATATATTTGATACCGCTGATCAGTTAGTTCAAAAACAGAATCAACAGATATGTAGCAAGGATGTGCAAAATATAGACGAACAAAATATAGTCTCTCAACAAGTCAATGATTTCCTTGACCGCTAGTGTCACACAGGACCTGTTACTTTAGAAGACAACTTTAATGGAAGATATATATGAGTCGACTAAACACAAAGAAACTGTGTGGTGTTACAGAAGGCCGTCACGTGATCAAACGTACGGAACATGCGTACGTAAACGTGTTGACCCGGGGTGACCTCTCAAGTGTCAAGTGGATCGAGTCGCCCCTGAAGTACTTTGTTCCTGCCGACCACCAAAACAAGGAGCTCTGCAGCGTGTACTACGCATCCCTCAACTTCCGAGACATCATGCTGGCTACAGGCAAACTGCCTCCAGACGCCATCCCAGGTTTGTTACATGTTTAATGTTCCTGTTGTGTTAAGAGGTTATATTAGTAGATGTAGTACAGTAAAGTTTTCAGTCACAAGAACGAATATATAATTGATTCTGAACAGTTATAATATAGTTTGTTTGGTGCTATGTTTAGAAATGTAAGTCACTGTTTGGGTGTTTTCCTGCAGCATGGCTGACATTGATTAATGATCGGTTGGAACTCAGACAGCAATGAATGGCCACTTTGATTGCCATTAGCCAAAGCCTAAATTTATGTGGTTTACAATTATAATAATGTTTTAATTTAGACATATTTATTGTTTAGGAAATAGCTAACACTGTTATGGTGCCATCTTTTGACCACATATTTAAATAAAGCCAAAGCATAATATTCATCCGAATTGAGCAGTCATTAGCTTGTTTTTAACTTGTGTGTTTCTATTCAATTCTATTGGACTCCAGCTATAAATAATTTAATAAGATGACAAATAATCTTACAGTATAATGAAGGTTAGCACATTATAGGTATGCCGTTATATAATATGCCACGTATGCATGTTTTTATTGCAGGTGGTACAGCCACCAAGGACTGCATTCTTGGCATGGAATTCGCAGGTCGCAACCCAGCCGGCAACAGAATTATGGGATTACTTGCAGGCAAAGTAAGTAAAAATGTGGGTTCAAGGTAAAAATGTTCAAATTCTAGTGAATACTAATTAAGTGGCTACACTAACTATGGTTTCTTTAACTATGTACAGTTAGTTTGATGGAGCTGTCTGTGTCCAGGGCCTTGCCTCGAGTGTCGATGCTGACCGCCGCTTCATCTGGCCAGTGCCAGACCACTGGACCCTTGAGCAGGCCGCCTCGGTTCCCGTTGTGTACTCAACTGTCTACTATGCCCTGATGGTGCGGGGGCGCGTCAAGAAGGGTGACCGTGTGCTCATCCACTCTGGCAGTGGAGGTGCTGGTCAAGCAGCCATCTCGGTGGCACTACGTAGAGGCTGTGAAGTCTTCACAACTGTCGGGTCAAAGGAGAAGCGGGAATACCTGAAGCAGAAGTTCCCGCAGCTCGAGGACAGCCACTTCGCGAACTCGCGGGATCTGTCGTTTGAGCGGGACATCATGCATGCGACCAATGGGAAGGGCGTGAATGTTGTGCTCAACTCGCTGGCGGAGGAGAAGCTACAAGCCAGTCTCAGGCTGCTCGCACCGCACGGACAGTTCCTTGAGATCGGCAAGTTTGACTTGTCCAACGACAGCCAACTGGGTAAGACATTTCTTGGTATATGTTCCCTCATACTAAACAATTTATACTGGACGATATATCAAATATGTGTTGCATCATTTTAAGAAAGAAATATAATCGATAATCAATGTTGTGTAACATAAGTATTTCACTTTGTTTAATGATACATTGTTACATTTCAATTTCAAAATGTATTTATATGTTTAATAAACGTTTAGTTTGTAAGCAGAGTGATTGGCTACTGAAGCTAGACACTAGCGAATCTAAAAATATTTATCAATAGATTTATTGATTTGTTTTGTATGCACTATGTATACGCTGCAGACCTGGGCCGATGTATTCGGTATTCATGTACTCGTGTACTTCAGTACATTTTTGAAATACTCGTATTCATACTTATGGAAATTATGGGTCATGTACTCATACTCATACTCATACTCAATGTATTCATGTGTTCTGAATACTTTTTGATATGATGCTGTGAAAATTAACTATGATTTTATTTAAAATAGAGTTGTAGTATTTGTAGTTGACAGAATGACAAGGGCTTCTCTAAAGACAGCATCTTTTCCCAGTCAGGAACCCATAGTTAGCCTTAAGCAAACACTTATGCTAGTAACCAGTTTAGACTATAATCGTTGTGTTTGTTTAATTAAGCCATGAAGTCCACAAGGAAGGGGGTCATTCATCAGTTTGTCTTAAAATGCCTTTGTTGCTCCTACAAGGGACAGTGTTAATAACTAGCTGAGTATATTTCCATGGTGACTCAAGTCACACAGCATAAGTTGTCTTGATTAAAATTAGCACACAACCCCTTTGTTCCAGTTTGAACAAACCTTCTCACTAGTTGAATCACTACAGTGATTACACATGTAATACTAATTCTGGAGAGAGACCAATACATGAAGTCTGATAAAGTACTTGTCTAATGGTTATATTTATTATTATAATCAATAAATTGTTAGTGTTTATACACCTGATGTAATGTTTTATATTATTGTTTAATAAGCCAGTTGCACAACGTGCTCTTGGTAAGTGTTTTGTAGTGACCAGATCATGGCTGTCTACATAGTCTGCAAACCAGAAGGTGGTCATATGATAAGTGAAATTAACAGTCAGGTGATAGCAAAACTACATCTAGGGCCTGACAGAGCAGATATAAGAAAAGTGGTTTGTTGCCTCTGACCTCTTGCTAATTGCTTTATTTTACCGCTTGCTTAACACTGAGCAGATTTAGCAATTATCAACTCTTTGGAGATCATTACAGAAATATTTGAAGTTGATTGGCTAGGTTTTTCTGACATGGTAACCATCGGTAATGATTGGTTTAAGTGAGTGTACATGTGCCGAGTATGTCAGTGACTCAAATGTGGTTTTATTTTTGAAATATGCTATTACTAATAAATTTGTACTCAGCTTTTAGTATTGTACTCTTACTCGTAATCAGCTATCACCAATGTACTCATACATGTACACCTACTCAGCCATCACCAATGTACTCGTACTCGTGAAAATGTACTCGGGCTTGTTCTGATACGCTGCATATTTTATTATAGCTCCGTGATTATATGAAAGTACGCTTCAGATAATGTTTTCCTTGTGTCCCGATCTGAAATAATATTTATTTAGTTTGTCATATCTTATTTAGGTGTACATGATACGCTGCATATTTTATTATAGCTCCGTGATTATATTAAAGTACGCTTCAGCTAATGTTTTCCTTGTGTCCCGATCTGAAATAATATTTATTTAGTTTGTCATATTTTTTATTTATCATAAACGTTTAATTTCTAAACTTCATTGAAATGAGCGATGACAATTGTAACAGATATTTAGCAAACTTGTAATAGTATATGCTTATATTATAATAATAATTATTTGAAAACTTCTGTCATGCCTAAATCCTCAGAAAACTAAGTTCAGAAAAAAATATCGATATACATTATTAACTGAGGCACACGGCTACAAATCGCATTTCCCTAGTACCATTAATTTATATTGAGAATGCAAACAACTTATGAAATATAACATGGTAATGATAATTCATATTAACACCACAGACAACTTAACCATTGTTTTGTAACTGGAAGCCAGTCTTGATGCAACTGACAACTGGTGGTGTTTATCTCAGGCATGGCTTTCTTCCTCCGCAACGTCACCTTCCATGGCATCCTCCTTGATGCTCTCTTCGAGGAGGGTAATTCGGACTGGGGCACAGTTGCTGCCCTGTTGTCTGAGGGTATTGCAGAGGGTGATGTGCAACCGCTCAACACGACGGTGTTTGACACTGGTGACATTGAGGAGGCATTCCGCTATATGGCGCAAGGGAAACACATCGGCAAGGTCGTCATCAAGGTCAGGGTGCCTGTTTGCATGCATCTGAAATGTTCGCCAAACAAATTAGTTTACGTAGAAAGTTAACCTATTTGGTTGGTTCAACTCTTGACTGGGACAGTCGTATGTAGGAGAGTCTATGCCAGCCTGCTGTGTCTTCTGCTGTGCATAGCAGGGCTGGTAGGCTTATATTTGTCGATTCTTTTAAGCAGCCAATTTTCGTCTGGTCACCCCGTCTTATCTTGCTCTCCAGATTGGCTTGAATATGGTTTGTGAGATGGTGTTGTGCCAAGTGATATGGATAAACCTTCTGTTGTTTCACCTTTGAAAATAAGTGATCTTCCTTTCCAACAAGGGAGTCCAATTGCTTTCCCACATATTCCAGATAACTTAGCATCCTCGTCAGTTAGGGAAAACCGTGGGAGTGGAATACACGAGGAATTATAAGCAAAAAACCATGGGAATCGGCCAGTGCTTGTGAAAATATTTGAGATTGTGTTTTGGTCATCCTCCGAGATATTTTCAAACGAATGGCTGAAAAGTTCACACAAATACCAAATTAAGCAGGGGTTACCTGCTTCGCCTTGGTTGTATGAAATAAAATGTTCTCTAGGAAAAGACGGGACATTTGAAAAGTCTTGTGCGCTGACTGTGTTCAGTGTAAATGTTACGTGGTAGCATCTGTCATCGAGGAAGTTTAATGTTGCAGTTGCGTGATGAAGAGAAAGAGAATATTGCCTTACCAAGTCGGGTGCACATAGACGCCATACCTCGCACAACATGTCATCCTCACAAGACGTATATCATTACAGGGGGTCTCGGGGGCTTTGGTCTGGAACTTGCCAGTTGGCTAGTTGACCGTGGTGCCAGGCGATTGGTACTGACATCTCGGTCTGGAGTGCGCACCGGCTACCAGTGCTGGTGCATTGAGCAGTGGAAGAAGAACGGCGTGCAGGTGAAGGTTAGCACATGTAACGTGAAGTGCCGGGACGAGACGGATCAACTGATCAGAGAGGCGGCTTCAATGGGCGCAGTCGGTGGTGTCTTCCATCTTGCAGTGGTAAATTAGTGTTCTTTTACATTAAGAAGTGCATTAATAAGGCTTTCAGGATGTGTGATAGCTACTGACCAGAAACCTTCATTATGCCACATTTGCTCATAGTAACACATGTGTTGAACTGCACCTCTTCTGCTTTGTGAATTTACTTTGGCCACACAGTGAAAAACTGTGGATCATGCTAAAAGTAAATAAATATGTTAGGTTTCTGTCCGATGTGTAATCTTTATTGTAGTCTTTGGAGTACTACTGTAAAGTTTCTCCTTCAGCTAGCTCAGTGCGAAATTGGGAATTAGATGAAAATCCCTTGGGGTTACTGGAACAGAAATATAACTTTGTCGATCCATTATGGTGTCACATCATTTGACACTTTACCACTTGCTGTTCCACTCTAGGTTATGCAGGATGGCTTCATGGGGATCCAGACAAGAGAGAAGTTTCAAAAAGTGGGCGAGACGAAAGTAGCAGGGACAGTGAACTTGGACGAGACCACCAGGCGGCAGTGTTCATTACTTGACTGGTTTGTCGTGTTCTCGTCCTTCAACTGTGGCCGGGGCCAAGCGGGCCAGGCAAACTATGGCTTCAGTAACTCATTCATGGAACGCATTTGTGAACAACGTGTGCACGATGGTTATCCAGGTGAGCTGTCTTTGAAATCCGAGTTGTATGGAATGATAAATGATGGTTGTCCTGGAAAAGCTAATATAACATGTTGCCTGATTTAAAAAAGTGATTATAGCTGTTCAAATAATGATACGACTGTTGACATAGCCAATATGAAATGGCGTGGTGTCTGTGCAGGTCTTGCAGTGCAGTGGGGTGCCGTGGGTGACGTAGGCATTGTCCTGGACACGATGGGTGGCAATGACACTGTTGTTAACAGCACTATGCCGCAGCGCATCACATCCTGTCTGACTGTACTCGACCAATTCCTCAACCTCTCACAACCGGTTGTATCTAGTTTTGTGCCGGCCGAGAAGCAGGACAAAGTAAAAGGCGACACATCCGATAAAGCCAGTCTAGTCAACTCGGTAGCATATATTCTCGGTTAGTATTCATCTGATCAATGCAAAACATGAGAACATGAGATCTGTGAATTTCAACAGTATTGTGAAAGAAGTATTTTTAATATCTTGGCAGAAATACATAATTTTTAATTTAGTGATAATCTGTTCGGTTGATACATTTTTATGATAACAGTAAATGTTGGTATTGTAAAACTTAAATGAAAAATAACTTATTTAATGGTCGTTTTATTTACATCCCATTCATTCTAAGAAAAAGAACACATGTATTTCGGTTCTCAACTACTTTTGTATAAAGTGTTGAATGTGGATGTACAACTGTCATTTCCGTGGTTTATAACTGTTAATTCTGTCCGTCCAGGCATCAAAGATGCGAGTACAACTAACCCCATCTCGACCTTGGCTGACCTTGGCCTAGACTCGCTCATGGGAGTGGAAGTGAAACAGATGCTAGAGCGCGACTACGACCTTGTGCTGCCGATGAAGGATGTACGTCAACTGACGATCAACAAGTTGAATGAAATCACGAGTGGCTCCGTGGCAGACAGGTCGAAAACAGGAAGCGTTGGTGACTCGGTGTCAGCACAGCTGATGAATGACCATGGTGTGTCCATACGATACGATGTAAATCACATAATGCCCACAGAGACGATCGTCCCAATGAATGAGCAGTCCACTGACGTCGACAGTCAACCTTGGTTTGTCATGCACCCCATAGAAGGGGTTGTTCTGTCCCTTGAATCTGTCATGTTGCACGTGAAGACTCCAGTGTATGGACTGCAGTGCACCGCCGATGCTCCCCTCACGTCCGTTCCCGACCTCGCTGCTTTCTACATCAGGGTGAGTACCGATGTCACATCAACTAACAACATGTCCCTTCTACATGTTTTAGTTGCAGGTTAAAATGCAATTGGAATTTTCCTGTAAATTAGGTTATGATTCGTCTGTTGATATCAGTTTGTCATTTCTTTGTTGCGACATTAAACTGATACAATTTATTATTTTCAGATGTTTATGTATTTGTATTTCCATTTTAATGTCATTTCATGAAGTATTTTAACTGATGTATTCCAAATTTGCTGAATCTAGTCATATTAGTAGTACGTCCATCACACAAATTGTTTTTTGTTTAATTTGACAGACACTAAAGCAGATACAACCAGAGCCTCCGTACAAGCTGATTGGTTACTCGTTCGGTGCCTGCGTCGCCTTCGAAATGGCGCTTCAACTTCAGAAGGAAGCTGAATACTCTGTCAGGGCTCTAACATTACTGGACGGCTCACACTTGAACATTGCGTCTGACTTTGCCCATTACAAGACTAAGTTCACGCACTGCAAGCAGGAGGAGGAGAGTGTTGCTCTAATGGCATTCATTTCTCAGTTCACACTCGTTAACTACACAGAGGTGAGTAATATATGGGTAAAGATGTCTGGGATGAATTTTGTTACACACAGTTTAAAGTTCTGATAACTTCCTATTTCCCAGTAGGATTCCAAATAGTCCCAAAAGTTTCTTCACATTATGGGACACTTTTAGTGCCAGATCATAAGTAATAACTTTTTTATGGATTGACACCTTTTGGCTTCTTGACTAGGTTTAATGGTAAAATTTCAGCGTAGTAGTATTTTAATAGTCAATATATGGCATCTGAATAGCTTGTTTTATTTTTGATCATTATTACTCAAATTTACTTGACCTAATGTACACTGTATGTTGGCGTCAACATCTGCTCATTGAAAAGATCAAGAAAATGAGCCAACACTTGAGACCAAAGAAATAACCTGCCTAGAATGGCTCCGTGTGCAACAAATGGATTGATTTTAAAGTGATTTTTTTTATTACGAAAGTGGGACGTTACATCCAAAAAGTGGGAAGGTGGAACCAGTTGGAAAAAGCAGTATTTCCCATCTGAAAGTGGACTGTACTTGTATTGGTAGGTTTTGGTGAATTTGTACTTAAGCACATTTTCATGTACTTGACACCAACCCTGGCTTATTCTACCAAAACTGATATTCAAAGCATCAAATTCTAGATGGCACGTAACCTAGAAAGCCTACGTTTTATTGAGATTCCAACATTTTATTATCAATTTGTCAGATAGTCAGTTTTGTTTTTTAATATATTGACACTTCTTGTATTTACACAATCAGTAGATAATTGACTCCATAGCATGTTGTTTTATTGTGTTCCAGATGAGCTCCAGATTACAGTCTCAGCCAGACTGGAAGGCACGTCTCCACGTCGCTATTGACTACCTCTTTGCTACAAATCAGTTCACGAACCGCAGTGTGTTGGAGATGGCAGCAGAATCCTTCTACAAGAAACTTGTCATTGCTGACAAGTACAAGCCAGATGCCATATTGTCACGACCTGTCCTGCTCATCACTGCGTCATCGCGTCATCCCAACAAAGAGGCAATTGGCATCGATTATGGTTTAAGCAAGGTCAGTCTCTATTCTGACTCAGACACTTGTAGTGTATAGAATAAGACTATCAACATTTTGCTATATCACGTACCGGTACACTACAATAATTTTGAGGAAACGTTCACTTTCCATCATTTAATATATGAATCATCTGGAACACGTGCTCTGTTTGAAACCATTTTTGTAAAGTGTGCCATGTCTGCTGTATTCTCATTCACTACTGATGACGGTGTCATTGCATAAACTGTTTGTGTGTTGCCGTTTGATAATACTCCCGCCCTGTAGGCTGGTCGTGCATGATCTTTTAGTGAATTTGTGATTTTTTCAAATTAGCACAGTACTAACCATGACTATTTAGTATTGCTACAAGTTGCTGCCCATTTTTCTATTTCATGAGAGTTTAGTATATTTTCATTATTTGTAGGTGTGTTCGGCGCCAGTTGTCGTGCGGACCGTCGAAGGCGACCATGAGTCATTCATCCTTGGCAAGAGTGCACTCAAAGTGGCTGACATCATCAACAGGAGTCTGTCAGCTGATGTCAATGTCAACGTTTGACCGTCTCAACTGATAGCTAGATGTTATGTGCAAGAACATATAACGATTATTGAACTGGTCAACCGGTCATCCCTTGCCACATAGAAGCCGATTTCACAAGAAACTTAAGAATATCTATAGGTACATGTTGCATTTCTGCCAAGGTTCATGATAACAGATGAGGTGCTTACCAAGTAATCATGTGGTGCTTAGATGTAATAATTTCAATACTTATTTTGCTGGTGTGCTTTATTGGAATTTTATTGGCTTTCACTGGACTGCTTCAGCTTCATACCCTGAAGTGTAGCAATTCAGCATTTGCATAAATCTTTTCTTCGCTTCATAGTATCGCTTAGGAAAATGCTGTATTAGGTGGCACAGAATGTTTAGTCAGGTTAATTGTATGTTAGAATAATGCTTGTAGCTAGTCAGGTCACCTCTGATGCCATCACATAAGTAGGGCATATATATTTATGTGACCAACCACGCCAAAATGAGACACTAAAATCATTGGATGGAGGAAATAGTAAGGACATACAGAGGAGAGTGCAAGCAGGAGCAGCAGCGTGGAGGAGAGTGGAAGGCGTTATGTGGGACAGAAAACTGAAGGAACAACTAAAAGGAAAAGTGTTGGAAGCCTGCGTGGTATCAGCCTGTATATAAGGGTAGGGAACCCTAGCACCGGCAGAGAGACAGGATGAGAAGATGCAGATAGCAGAAAACAACTGGGTCCGAATAATGAGCAAAGTAACCCAAGAAGATATAAGGAAGATGGAGGAATTGAGAGAAAAGTTTGGCATGAAAAAACACACAAAAATTAAAGTAGCCGGAAGCAGAATGAGATGTGCAGGACATGTGCAAAGAATGGGTGAAGACAGACTGTCAAAAAGAGCATGGAAAGCAGAAGAGGGTGGTAGACGAAGAAGAGGAAGACCAAAGCTGTGATGGAAAGACTGCGTCAAACGAGATCTTGAAAGGGCAGGTACGAACTGCCAAGAGTGGAAGACCACCGCAGAAGACAGAGGGAAATGGAGAGCATTAACAATGAAAGTGGAAGAAGCAATCAAGTGACTTGGACCTCACCCTGCAAGGGAGCAAGGGGAAGAAGAAGAAAATCATTGTGTTTTATTGCACATTCGAAAAGAGCACATTCAGAAAAAAAATGATACCTCAGTGTTATCCATATTCACAGTATTTGCGGAGATACAGCGATTTGAATGTTGAAAATGTGAAAAATATGGTTTCAAGAAAACAGCTTCAACGTTTTCACTCTGTATTTGCAATAATCATAACTCTTGTCTATAATTAAAAATATGTACCCAGGTAATTATAGAATCATGATAAAGATAAAACTTGTCCCAGAGACGGCAGTTGCAGTGGAATTGCATTTCCTGTGAATCTTTGCGACTCTTCAGTGCGAGGTGTCTCGGCGACAAGTGGCATTTCCTCCTTACTCTCTGGAGCGCTGTCTTCGTCCTCATGTTCCTTGAAATCAGATTTTACACTGACTGCACTAAAACTTAATGAAATAGTATAGTATTATTACAGCCGAAAGATGTTATCATTTGTTATGATTATTCATTTTTAGTCTACAAAATAATTTTAGTAGGCCATGACATAGACATGGCTATCAAATGTAAACTAGTTATCATAGCATATGCCTATGCAACATAGCATATAGCAGTAGTAGGGGACATAGTCCATAGCCAGGCGTACGCCAGTATAGGCATAGTACTAGTATAGCTACTATAGGCATAGGCTAACTATATCCATGTAACGATGCTGTTTGCTTAATAAACATCGCTCATTGTAGCATCAGAAAAAGTTGAACAAATGCGTTTTTACACTTAAAATATTTAATAATTTACACATTCAACATTTTACTATTACGTGATTGTTGTACATATTGCATCTTTACAATGGTGAAAATGAGGTGGGCCCGATTTCTAGAAGGCCAAAAAACACTCGCCCCTGTCATACGTGAAATAATCGATCGCCACATCTCTAAGGCTTGCATAACGAAGTCCACAGCAAGCTGCTTCATTTAGCAGATGGGAAACTCTATTCTCTGCTCAAATCCATATCAAATTAGTAAAATAGTTTGTTCCGTGGCGAAATGGATATGACAGCGTAGTCAGCTACGTAAACAAGTAGGCAGAAATTATTCACAGAGCAGCTTTGCGAATAATGGCCAAAACGTTTCTTATTCGCACAACTCTGCGAATCACGGCACAAAAAACTTATTCTCAGAGCAGCTCTGCGAATTACGGCAAATTGTAATTTTATTCGCAGAGTAGCTCTGCGAATTACGTCAAATGGTATTTTATTCGCAGAGCATCTCGGTGAATTACTCCAAATTGTAATTTTATTGGCAGAGCAGCTCTAGCCAGAAATAAACTTCTTATAATATGTACTACTTAATTGATCAAAATGGGGTTCAGTGGATATTGAAAATTGGCACGAAATGGTTGCATTTATAAAAAATAGCCATTTTCAATAATCAATATTTGGATCAATAAATGGAAAATTCCTTTTCCGAGAATTCTTTAGATGAGTGTCATTTGACAATGCAGTTGTTATACTCTACTGCCAAGTAAAAAAACATGTTTGAAGAAAAGGGGGTTGAAAACAATAAACAATGACATTTATATGAAATATGTTATTTATCAACAACAGCTTCGAATGAATCCGTTTTGTACGTGAAGTACCAAAAAAATATGTCTAGCCTGAAACACACTTTTCATTATGTGTACTTTTATTGATCAAAATGGGGTTCCATTGATACTGAATATTGGCACGAATGTTTTGCATTTATTAAAACAAAACAAAAAATTGCCATTTTCAATAGTCAATATTTGGATCAATAAATGAAAAATTCCTTTGCTGAGAGTTCCTTAGATGAGTGTCATTTGACAATGAAGCTGTTACCCTTTACTGCCAGGTCAGAAATTGTCATGTCATCCACTACGAATTTTGCAAGACAAATATCTTAGAAATTATTTAGTTTGAATCAACAGCCCATTCACATTGAGTGATTATATGTAGTAAATTAGTTGGTTTCAGTTGCTGTTAAGCACAGAACAGGATTCAGCCTACTGTTATGTTTCCCATCGGTGGCCATGTTAACATTTTGCATGATTATACGAAAAGGGTGGCCATAAAAAAATTCTTAAACTTCTTACCTGGCGTTGTCATCATCTCGTTGACATGCTGATCGAGTTCAAATTCCATATTTCTAATTTTTTTAATGTCTGCGTATGCCATGCCCGTCAATGTTTACCAATAGTTGCAAGAATTACTACGCACGTGCTTTGTAACAAAAAAATTGCCAAAAATCCTTCCACCTATTAAAATCATCTAAAAATCCACAGTTACACTGTCAACAGGTTCTACCAATGTGCCTGCTCAAATGTTGTAACACACCAGGAAGTGTAAGTGAGGCATGACCCCAACAGCTGTGTAGCGCGCCATCTTGCATAGGCCAGTACCGGATCCTTTAAAGGCGTAGTGTTTGGAGCGCCTCTAGGGAACGATCCAGGAACCATATTACTCTGGGGGATACTGATGTAGTCAGAATCCCTGGTGGCGAGGATGCAAAAATAGGTAATATGAATGCCATAGCCGCCCACTACCGTCTAGAGGTAAGACTACAGTTGACCTTGCTGTTTATTGTTTCAACCGAATGTAGGGCGTATTAAATTGCGATATGTGAATTTAAACAATTCATATAATGTCACATAAGTGCAACTGAGCAGGCATATTCGCACCTTTATTTGTAGAAGCTATTGGCTGTGAAATATTGCATTTTTTTAGACTTTAACAGGCGGGGGAATTTATAGGAATACATGTCTATTATTTTTTTCAAAATTGACGGTATCGCACATCGGGCGTTTTAAAAGAGCTGGAGGTATGTGATTTTGACAAAACTTGGTCAGCATGTCAATGAGATGATGGAAGTTGCTGTGAAAACTTTTCAGAATTTTTTATGTTAACGTTTTCTTATAATCAGACAAAACGTTAACATGGCCATCAATGCAATTCTCTACTGTGGTCTTCCCACAAATAGACGGAAGTTGTGGTCATAAACACGTTTATAAAATGCTGATATGCTAAAAAATATATATATATTATGTTTATGTTATATATATATATATATATATATATATATATATATATATATATATATATATATATATATATATATATATATATATATATATTATTGATTCCATCTAGTCAACAATCATTACTGGTTAAATGCCGCTACTACTTAAACTGTTTAACTGTCACCCTTAGGAGGTGTCCTATAACCGATCTACTAAATATAAAAAAATTCAAATAAATG
>BSQZ01000004.1:6044506-6067006 GCA_033239005.1 Lamellibrachia satsuma
TAGTCAAAGTATTGTACTTCTAACTCATTTAAAAATGCCTGAACGTGCCATGCCCGTAATTTTTTTTACCAATTTCTGCATGAATTACTACGCACACGTGCAATGTAGCGAAAAAATTGCCAAAAATCCTTCCGCCTTTTGAAACCATCTAAAAATCCACAGTTACATTGCCAACATGTTCTACCAGCAAACTTGCCAATGTGCCTGGCTCAAATGCAGTTATGTCAGATAACACACCAGGACGATATGATCCATGTTATGGTATGACCCCTCTACTTTGTCTTGATTTAGCATTGTGCACCAGATGGCAGCACTGTTTCGAATTGCGCCATATGTGTCAGAAGTTAGGCGAACCAGGAACTCAGAACAATGCTCTCTAAATATTAGAGGCTCATCAACTTTTAGCGCACTCAACAATGAATGCATTCTTTAATAGTCTGTCTGATGATTTAACAACAAAATACATACAGAATTTGCACACATGAGCTAGCATGTCGTACTGGATACTGGGTAGGTTTGAATTTTCGAAAAATTGATTTGAAATGAGACGAGCAGAAAAATCGATTTGATAATGCACCTTTACCTTGAACGCCAGTTGACGGCATAGCTAAGACTAGGCAAATTCAATGTTTTACAACCATCTGTATTATTAAACGCCGTATTTGTAACATAAATATTAGTTTATCATTACATTTTAAAATGCATTTCGTGATTATTTATTTGTGTGTGTGTGTATATAGACCCACATCCGCGATTATTTGGCGTTCCCCCAAATATTTGCAAAATGAAAGAACAAATATCGCACGGTGACGTTAAAACGATTCATCATTTATACTTTTCTGTGTCGCGATGTTAAGACTGAGTCACGTGTTTAGTTATTAGGCATGCATAGAAGGCAACGTTGACTTCATGAATGATCTGCTAAAGACGAGAAGGCATGGACGTATTGCGAGCCACATGCAGCCGGTTTGGAGGGTGTCCACTCAGTTATATGGAAATGTTAATACCGTAAACAAATTAGAATGTTGATGCGCTTATGTTGACATTACGTTATTTGTGTATTCCTGGTTTCGTTTGTTTATGAGTAGTATTTGTGTATTTCACAGTTCAAACAGGAAATGCTGGAGAAGAAGAGGAATCGTGTTAAAAAATAACTAAATATAGTATTGGTCCTTTCCTTAGATTAAAAGAAATCATAACTAATGTACTTAGCTAAAATATAATTAAACTATATAAAAATCCCAAACATGTAAGTTTTATCAACATGTTTTATAGTAAACCGTCACCGGCATGCCCTTGTGCAATACCCAATCCTTCCACCACAGATATGCTATATTAATAACACTACTTCAATGATTACTTTATTTTAGAACAGTTCATGCGATGAATGTTCTTCACCGATATTGTTGTTGAATAATCACAACACAGCTGCTCCGACCGGGGCATGCAACTAGACGACTGACGGAATTTTATTTCTGAGTAAACAACTGGAAATATCACTTTGTACCAAACATGAAACCTATGGTCTGTTAAAGCTATATCCTTAGTTCGTTTAGCCCATCGCGAATCAGGTTCGTTGAATAAAAAGTCAATAGAAGATTAAATAGAATATTAAATAAAAGAGTGCGCACTTTTGCTAAAATCATCGAAACAACTGACTTTGATCGTTAGATCGGGCAACTTGCGAAAGTGTGCACAGCTTTATGTTGTAGTATGTATAGAGACAGTGCCATGTTTGCCCTTTTCCGCCGAAAAATTACTTAATGGCTTGTTCGATGAGTTCACCAATAGTATAAGTAAGACATTCTTATATACACGTGCTAACATGTCGTAGTGAATATTAGATGATTCGATTTTCGCGATATAATTCTGAACCGAGACAAGCGAACAAATCGAATTAAGGAGAGAGCATTAACCACGATGACATTTGTCTATGCAATTGACACTGTATGGGATGATCTTTTCCTGCGTTCTGGCCTCCTGCTAACGATCACAGTGCTAGATATTGTCATCAAACGTGTATAAATCTGTGTGTAAAACATGTCAACGTACAGAGAAATGATGTCTGAATTAAGGGCGTGCGCCTGATAACGATGACAAACGGGCGACGGCGCGCCGCTATCGGTGTGCCGATATTGATTCCTGCCGCGTGGCCACAATGTGAACAGCGACGCAGCAATCGCCGGCAGGTGCCTACTTTACATATATTTCCTACAGCTGTGACTCGCCTTGTCGTCCTATCTGATTTCGCCGGACGCACGCGTAGGATCGTGGGCGTTCGGAAACGTTGCCACTGCCTTGTGGCTGTGTCGTGGGATTAACGCGCGCCGCTCTGGTGTGCTAAACTCGGTTACGACTGTCCCGGTTATATTTAATGCATCTGTTGCCGATTGTGTTTGCGGCGTTGTCGAGTGCGACGTGTTGTAATAACGTGTTATTCCCGACAGGTGTCGCCCATGGACGGTGTGGCATGACGTCACACCGCACGATCGGGTGTCGGCGACAGGTGTAGCATTGCAAGATCAGTTGTGACCGAGGAGTAGAACGTCGCATCGCTATGTCGCACTTAATTAAACACAACATCATTTCACGGCCATTGTTTCTCGTAGTCCGGTTCACTCAGAAATGCACACCTATTGAAGTAATGTTCCAATTAAGGTTCAAGTTAGACCAAATACATGCGCGCGCAAACATGCACACAAACGCATGCACACGCACGCTCGCACACACATACACATGTTGGTGAGGTAATGTCACCTGGTTTGTGCAGTAGAGCGCTGTCTTTTAACACAAATTTTTTGACTCGAAATTTTTGCGATTTCGTGTGTGCGATCAATTCTTATCAAACAGTGTGATTACGTGCGGTTGCGAATGGACCGAAATATAATTTGATAACTCTCACTTTTATCGGACAGTTTAAACACAGACAACCCTACATCAGCGTCCCATAGGGGGGCACTCCGTCGTTCAGTCGGCTTCCACCTACGCACGCTCGCACGCACGCACGCACGCACGTTTCTAGAGGCGGCGTTGCGCACTGCGGTTGAACTGGAGTCCGACGGGGCGGTTACACGCCGCTATCGGGGCTGTGGCTATCGCGACATCTCGTATCGGCGATGCTGTTGGTCGGCGAACAAAACGTCGCCGAAAAGTCAAGTTTAGTGCGGTGCCGATAACGACGATGGGTCGCTGATAGGGACGCTTGACGAGTCTCTCGTCCCTCGCCCCCTGGCGTACTGGGCGCATGAATGTGGGGCTGATGGTGTAGATCTCAGCGAGTGGTATGAATGGGCTATACTGCTGGTAGCGTGTAGTAAATGACGCAGCAACAACAAAGTTATGGTCGTAACAGTGAGGGTTGGTGTATGAATGGGCTATACTGCTGGTAGCGTTTCGTAAATGACGCAGCAACAACAAAGTTATAGTCGTAACAGTGAGGGTTGGTGTAGAAACTTCAAAACACTACCCCTCGAAAATATTACGTTAGTGTTTTCAACGTACGTTCAAAATACTATACTGGCGAAGTTCATGACATGTTTTTGAATATGTATTTTATATTGCTTGTTTCTGATAGTTTTTTCTTCTTATGTTGTACGTAGTAATACGTATGAAACGCATATTAACCATCTATGTTTGCTGCATCAAATTGCTAGACTGTTGGTTAATGCACACCATATCAATTAATAAAGATACTTAAAGTATTTGATTTAATCATTATCTACAATTTTTTTTAACATAAAAGGTAAAACCGGCTTATGCAAAGACAGCTGTCATATATATATATATATATATATATATATATATATATATATATATATATATATATATATATATATATATATATATATATATATATATATATATATATATACATACATACATACATACATACATACATACATACATACATACATACATACATACATACATACATACATACATACATACATACATACATACATACATACATACATACATACATACATACATACATACATATATATATATATATATATATATATATATATATATATATACATATACATACACATACACGTACACATACACAACAGTCATAGTCAACGACGGATTGACGACGTTATTATATTCATCAACGAAATCATCACATGAACCAACGACAACTGAATGAGAAGAACATCCGAGTCACCAAAGGCAACGAAATTACCATATCACCCAATCACCATGATAACGGAATGACGACATCATCACAGTCAACAGCGGAATGTTTGCAGCATTACCTAGTACAGAGATTAGGAAAAGTGAACAAATAAATTATTATTATTACTGTTAAAATGTATAGAGCACCATATGGGACCAGCCAGTCATAGGTGTGTACAAAACATACATACAATCATAGAAATAATAAATATATAACATTATAGTTTAAGAGATATATATATATATATATATATATATATATATATATATATATATATATATATATATATATATATATATATATATATATATATATATATATATATATATATATATAGACGCTCGAGTGCATTAGATGAAAGTCTACTTACCTAGCCCGACAGACTATCATATTATTTCTTCGCATGATGTTATTCTTATCAGTGGCGCGTGAAAACAAGACCCTTAAATATATTGTTATGCTTAAGCATTTTGTCTTGCGCCCTGAACTGATACAACATCAAAGGGACATCGCAGTCCATACCGCCAATTGGCGCTTCCCGTCTTTTGATAATCCCTTTTGCTCATTGGCCGCGTTATCTGCGTCGCATCAAACGCGCGGGCTGACCCCTGGTGGCTTCCTGCCTAACCGGTGCTGCCCTCTCTCTGTCCCGTCCATTGTTAGCGTTCAAAGGCGAGATTATGACGATTTCCTGTCAGTTTCCCACCGATTGATGTAATTCGCGATACGCCACAGAACCGTACAAAGACGACTGCCTGCAATCAATCTCTGTCACTCACGCGTCGTGTAGTGAATACGCACACAACTAAGCCGAGACGCGGTTCTGTCTGTTTATCGTCAATGCCAGTAATGCTTTCTTGAATAATTGCTGAAAAGATCGTTTAGCGTGATTGGCGCTTTCATTCAACGCGGAGAATGTACAGCATGACATTTTCAAATACCGGTTGTACAAAATGGAAGGCGAAGAATCGCCGTGGACAGAGTTATCAATATGCGATTAGTGTTTGGGTCTAATTGTAAATTATGCACGTTGCATTACTGTCGCGTTTTGACGCTTTGTTTCTGTTTTGGAAGACGTCCGCATCTTATTAATTTAATCTTATGTAAATGAACAATGATATGCCGCCTCAGCGAACAATGTGATAAATATTATTATTATACCCGATGCATTTTGTGTATCACGCATTGTTCACAACACTGATCCCCCCTGGGCGCGCGCGTACTTTATCCGGGGGCGTACAGACGAATATCTGCCTTGGCATACGTGTTGTGACCACAAAAATTGCCATTTTTATGTGGAGAAAATCTGCTGTAGAAATACCTCTTCATCTCTTGTCAGTCAAAAAGTAGGATAACTATAAGCTATACATGAAGCCTCGATTATTGCATATATACATGTAATATATATTTTAAGTGATTATAAGGTAATTTATCTTATCTTCCATATAAACGTATGAGTTGACATTTTAGTGACATTTTCTGACTTGACGTTATAATTAGATTATAATTAAATTAAATACGAGACGTCGCAAACCTGCCAATGATTGAGTTCCAACAGAGAAGCATCTCCAATGTATAAACTACCATATGTTTAGATCATTTACTTTACTTATTTATTTACTTATCATAGATAATTGCCGTTGTTTCTTGCCGATTTCTTTTTAAAAGGTTTAATATCAAGTCGATTACTTGGAACGTCATAGTGCAATCCGACCGGCGTTTGATGTTCCGATATCATGTTTGACAACCTAAGTTAACATACACCGGCGGGCACTCTTAATTCAGAATACCCTAGTTATGGAGTGTCTAACATTTAAAACCCGATTATTTAAACTACACTAAAAATCGGGTGATTGTGCTGTTTTCATAATCCAAGACAAAGTGGCCATCTTTAAGTGTTGTACTTTTCCAACAGCGCCCGCCACTTGGCAAAATCAAAAGTCAATGTTTTCTTCTGTGTAGCATACAACTGTCAAGAAACGAAAAACCCTCGCTGCAGTGTCACCTGTCGCCTCTTTCATCTGTGCCGCCGTCCTTTGATACATTCGTTGTTCGATTCATTTCGGTTCTACCCAGAAAATCAAGGGGCTCAAAATATCGAGATTGTCTATTCTGTCTTGCAAACAGATGAGACAAACATTGAATGTGTAGATTATTTTAATTATATATGAATCACAATAAATAAACATTTAAATTGGGACAGCCGTAGAAACAAAATAGCTGATAAAATCGGTAAAACAAGTGGAAATTCAAATTACATACACAGTTCCGTGATCATCATGATGGTTTCCATCATTTTAATTTATGTTTTATATAATAAATAATATGATTGGAATTCCAATATGATTGAAAATCGTTGCCTGAAAATCATTTCCTTCAGATTAACGTGTTTAAACTGTCAATAATAATTTGTATATCTTTGCTTCGGTCAAAGTATACGAAAAAGTGACAGTAGTCGGTGACAAAAATGGTGGATGCGAACGAGTGTGACAGATATTCGTCGTGCTGAACTATACTGTACTTGCCATAAAGAGATCTATACTTGTTGATTTACGATGACAAATGTGAGTTGACAAAGTTAAGGTGATCTGATCTCCTAGCGGATAAGCAGAAAACGAACCGCAAGAAGCCGGGCTTCTGCACACTGCCGATTGAAACATACATCTGACGTGGCGTAGCGGTTAGAACATCGGACTCTCAATCGAGAGAAGCCGCGTTCGAATCCTCTTGGTGCCGTTTCGAAGCTTGGGCAGTTTCGTTCGCTCCACACTGCTTCAGTTTACTCAGTTGTGTGAATGAGTACCTGGCTCTCTCTCTCTCTCTCTCTCTCTCTCTCTCTCTCTCTGGTCTAAGAAATTCCTCCACGCCTTCAAACCAGCTGTCAATCAAAAGAATGTCCCGAATCCGCCCGTCGATCATATGACTCTCTCGAAGCTTCGCGATTACCCGTGCTCATCCAACAGAAGATATAAAACTGTACCGTTAATCCCCATAGATCATTAAATCTTCCGGATCATCCCCTTCCCCACAAATGCCTCGATCCTCCAACCGATCGAATTAATATACCGATTTCCACAGTTTGCCAAAGCAACAATTTGTGTTCATTTCTGACACGTATCAAATACCCGTAGATCGTTGTTTGTTATCGAGACACGCGGTAATGAATCGGATTTTACCCGTTCCGCACCCGTTCCCGCGTACAGGATACTGTCATTACACACGGAGGAAATCCTGTCTCCTTTTACGACAATTCCTTGACTTTTGTTGTGCTCTAAGCGGCCACTGTCAGTGCGGATGACATTTGAGAGCGTGAGTTGTTTCACGAAATATTCTCCTTTGTAAAATAATTGACCGCCCCATTAGTGCATTCCGTTTGAGTGTGCGCCAGTGTCCGAATGCGTCCGTCTGTTTAAGGCTAATCTGACGTGAGTGTTTTTGTTGTCGGTTTGGCAATGCACCAGATTGAACCGAGTCAGGAGGGACAGACTGCTGGTTGCTTGCGAGGCATCATCGAGGCGAGCTCTTCACGCCACATTATGTCGGCTCGAATTAACAAGTCAGTCTTTTGTTGGGCTCCTTCGTGTATGCTGTGCGTTTGCGTGAGGTGTGCGTACATATGTATATGTATATGCATATGTATATATATATATATATATATATATATATATATATATATATATATATATATATATATATATATATATATATATATACATATATATACACACACACATACACATACACATACACATACACATACAAATACACATACACATACACATACACATATACACATATACATATACATATACATATACATGCACATGCACATGCACATGCACATGCACATGCACACATGCACATGCACATGCACATGCACATGCACATGCACATGCACATACACATACACATACACATACACATACACATACACATATACATATACATACACATACACATATATATATATATATATATATATATATATATATATATATATATATATATATATATATATATATATATATATATATATATATATATATATATATATATATATATATATATATATATATATATATATATATATATATATATATATATATATATATATATATATATATATATATATATATATATATATATATATATATATATATATATATATATATATATATATATATATATCACTCCCTCCCTCCCTGCATCTAATAACAATCCGGGAGAGTAAAGCACAGCTTCGTTTTACTCAAATTTGTGCATGTAAAATATTTTGTACTTGTCGATTGTAGTCGGCATCATAGGGACCACGTACACGTTTGGCAGGTCATAATTTAATAGTCGATATTTTGCGCAGACAGCAACATTGAAATCTGAATCTTCACAACGAAGGGCACGGCAGCATAAGCCTTCAATAGACTCACCAACACATGGAAGTCCAACACCAATACAAACATCCACACCAGTACAAACATCAACACCAATTCAAACACCAACACCAATACAAACAACAACACCAAGCACCAACGCCAATACAAACATCAACAACAATACAAATAGCAATACTAATACAAACGCAAACACAAAGAAAACATCATCACCAATACAAACATCAACATCAACACAAACATCAATACCAATACAAACATCACCACAACCATACCAACACCAACACCAATACAAACATCAACAACACCAATACAAACATCAACACCAATACAAACATTAAACCAATTCAAACACCAACAGAAATATCAACACCAATACAAACATCAACACCAATACAAACACCAGCACCAATACAAACATCAACAAAAACACAAATACAAACATCAACACCAGCACCAATACAAACATGAACACCAATACAAATGTCAACACCAATACAAACATCAACACCAATACAAACATCAGCGCCAACACAAACATCAACATAATCGTCGATGAACGGAAGCAGAGAAGATGGAAATGGCTTGGCCGTGTTCTCCACTCGGCGAGATAATGTCCTTCCTCATTATTATTATTTATATTAAAGGCATTTTCGCGTGGCAGACATGATATTAGTCATGTGTGTTTCGCTTATGTCATTCCACAAGATGTACCATGGCAGTTTTTCAAAGTTCATAAATAAATAGATAAATAATTAAAATAAATACATAATTAAAATGTCCATAGAGTGTTTAAAACAATTACTAAAAAGTCAATTAAAGTGTTACTAAAATAATACATAAGTTAATAAGTAATTAAAAAGTCATTTTTGCCGATTCCTGTGCTACACTCTCAAGTCGTTAGTTCCTGCTCCAACTCTCCCCACTATCGACGGTCGGGTGCACGCAGAGCATCAACGTCGACGGGCAACGTAGTAGCTTCCTAATGGCTCTAAAATGAACACCGCAGGGAAAGAGTTTTAACAAGATTGCCGTCCAAAACGTCCAGATGGCAAGTGGACAAGGAAGCCATTGGCTTATCGGTGAAGAGGAAGACCACTGGGCACCTGGAGAAGAACTGTTGAAGAAGAGACGAAGTAGGCTGGGAAGAACTGGATCGTACTCGGCTGACTCGCCCATGACCGTGTTGGCTGGAGAAGATTTGTTGGCGCCTTATATGGAGCAAAGATAGACGAGTGCGTTAGATTTACAGCAAACGTTGGTAGTTTCAGCAGCGAAGCCGCGTATGATGTCGCTGGTCGGTGTGTAATTGATTAAACAGTCGCCGACGTCAAAGAGTAAACTAATTTCCCTTGACCCCTGCGCTTCCTTTTCTTCGATAAACCACCGTAACGTGTTCCCCGTCACCGGTCTCATGGGCCAGGGCCACTTCCGCGGGATCGGGAAGCTCTTCCCGCAGGGACGGCTGTCATAACAGGGCGAAACCGTTGTGAAAACTCCACAATCTTCCACAGATCAAGTAAATAAACTACTAACCATAACCTGTTGTTGTTGGCGTTAAAATGCGCTTGGCATGCCCGTCTTCAAAGAAAAGTCGACTCGGGGTTCCGACCCTGAAGAACATTGTCAAAAATTGGTTATCGCTGACTTTGCCACAACGTCAGTTGGGAAGAAAACTTGTAGTGAGATGACTGTAATGAATAAAACGTGCCATCGAGACGACACATCAGGACTCCCGATGTTTTATACTAGACCGACACTAAAATATAGTTGAGAGTTTTCTTATCTTTTTACCCTTCGCCTATGCTTTGCCCATCCATGAGTTGAGCCCTCTCTTAACCTTTCCCCAGTTTTCTGTGGTTGGTTGTTCTTGTACAAAGTGCTCCTGCGTGGTTGGTATAACGCCGTTGCGCCATCGTCTCGTCGGTCTGCCGCTTGTTCTTCCATGTATTTGGGCTGTCGTTCGGTTGTTCTGTTGGTCCACATGTTGTCTTTTGTTCTTGCTATGTGACCTGCCCATTTCCACTCTGTTTTCATGAAATGTTTTATGACATCTCTTACTTTTGTTCTTCCTCTGGTGATGTCATGTGGTATTTTAAATCATTATCTTGATGTTGAACATTTATCTGGCTCTTTGTATTAATCTTAACTTACGTATAAGCTGTTTCGTCATTGACCATGTTTGGCATCCATGTGTTATAAAGTGGGTATAGGATGCATTGATTAACACTTTACTTTTGAGGTTTATTGGAAGTTTGTCCTGGGATATTTCACAGTATCTTCTAAAACAGCTCCAGCCATATTTTATCCTAATTATATACCATATTATATACCATATTTTATCCTAATTATATACCATATTATATACCATATTTTATCCTAATTATGATGTTTTCTTTCGATGTGTTTGTCACCCTTGTTCCTTGTTCCTTGTTCCTTGTCCAATGTATTTATGACAGTTACCCCGGGTATAATCCGTCCTACACAGTCAATTTATTACGCGGGGTATATTGCGTCGGAATGTACCATTTTATGTCAGAATCTCCACGTACTCTCGTCGACAAAAACAACAACAACAACAACAACATGGACTTGATTCTTCAACAACATATATGTTGAGGAATCAAAACAATGAGAGTCCATTTTTTAATGTTAGAAGTTAGTGTAATAGACACATATCCAACCAACCATATGGTGCAAATCAAAATGGCATCCATTGTTTTGACTCTTCAACAGCGAAATGTTCTCAAATACTGCTACGTCCAACTGTTTCTAGCGCCGAGGATGCGCCACCTTCACACGTATCAGTAACGGAGAATGCCTGTCGTCTTGCCATTGTTACAAAAGCCTGGAAATTATTCCTATCGCCTTTCACTCCATTTAACGTCAACGCCTCGTCGGACACGCACGCCGCATTGCCCTGATAGGATTTACGCCTCCTTTGAAGACGACTGCGCCAATTGCATAAGATGTCAGGGCGTGTATACTTTATTTCTCCGTATTAACTTTTCGCACATGGCGGCGGATCAGATACCGTCTCCTTGAAGAATATGGCGTCAGGGAACATCGCTGGCGGAGTCTTCCCACTGCGGCTACTTCCCATTACGGCTAATTTATTTTCCCGTTGCGTCTGCCCTTTGGAGGAGCAATCAGTCTAGTCCCAAAGTAGTCCTGTTACGGCTACTTTTGAAATTAGCGAGCTGAGGAGGGGGAGAATTCATTTATGTGTATGTGGTTAAAAGCATAAATGGTTTTACCAAGATCCATGTAAATGTCAGTATTGTATATGGCTTCTTTGGAATAGTGGTTATATTACTTATTAGCTGAGACATTTTCTCCATGAATCATTCTATGTTTAGTATCATTGAGAACACTGTATCTACATAATATTACTGAAGATGGATGTGGTCGAATTTGCGACATGCAAATATGGGAAGCATTCATGCCATGTACAGAGGCTACAAGTTCCGGTGTAGGTGTTCTGGGCCAAATGGCTGAGTGTGTACCAGATATGACCCTAAATGCAAGTCAACACTGACAACCAGTGACGCTGGTGTCTTTACGAAGTAGGGTGGTGAGCATGACCACCCTCCTTGAAGTTCACAAAACTTGTGGGTAAACTGCACCCCCAACATCTTCGAGTTTCTAGAGGCGACGAGGAAGGAGCAGGCAGCAACAAAGCTGAAGCCTGCACAACATGATGCAGCCATACCACCACCACAGAAGAAGAGGAAGTACCGGGTTGTGAACCAGCGTCTGGCTCAGTTCAAACAGGAGTATGTGATGGGAGAAAGATCTGTACTGAGTTTTTTGCTTGCAGCTGAACACTAACTTAAATTAGAGGACATTCACTTGTCTTGTTTTCACGCGCCACTGATAAGAATAACATCATGCGAAGAAATAATATGATAGTCTGTCGGGCTAGGTAAGTAGACTTTCATCTAATGCACTCGAGCGTCTAATATATATATAATATATATATATATATATATATATATATATATATATATATATATATATATATATATATATATATATATATATATATATATATATATATATATATATATATATATATATATATATCTTAAACTATAATGTTATATATTTATTATTTCTATGATTGTATGTATGTTTTGTACGCACCTATGACTGGCTGGTCCCATATGGTGCTCTATACATTTTAACAGTAATAATAATAATTTATTTGTTCACTTTTCCTAATCTCTGTACTAGGTAATGCTGCAAACATTCCGCTGTCGACTGTGATGATGTCGTCATTCCGTTATCATTGGTGATTGGGTGATATGGTAATTTCGTTGCCTTTGGTGACTCGGATGTTCTTGTCATTCAGTTGTCGTTGGTTCATGTGATGATTTCGTTGATGAATATAATAACGTCGTCAATCCGTCGTTGACTATGACTGTTGTGTATTCTAATCATTCCATTGTCGTTGATAACTGTGATAATGTAGTCATTCCGTTGTCATTTATGAGTTGGGTGTTTTAGTCATTCCATTGTCGTTGCTGACGGATTTCATAGACATCGCGTTGCTCTAAATCTGACTGCAATAATTGTTTTGGTTTTGATAACCAAATATGTAAGCGTTGTTTCTTCCACTGTTCTGAGTTCTGACTGGACTCTGTGAACACATTTTTTGACACGTTTAATGTAAATGAGAACCAACAGCGATTCTGCCAGCGTGGTTCTTGGTATTTTGTCTATACTATTATACTATTTGGCGACAAAACGTCCCCGAAAGTTTACATCAGGTGTAACTTTTCTGTGTAAAGAATTAACGTGAGCCGAAGGGGGCTTCATTTTAGGCTAAACGAAGCTAGTTAATAATGCACATGTTTTGTTAATACGCACCTCGTTTCACGATGCAATGTCTTTCAAAGTTCTACGCTGTTTAACTCGGTTGTAAATTTGCACATATGAAATGAGGTGCTTGAGGAAAACTGCGAACGAGCACAAAAGAGCCAAGATCCGAAAGGAACATAAGATACATGGCGGGAACAAGATCAGTCCTTGAACACATAGAAAAACAAATAACAGAGTAGTTTGGCCACTTAATCGGGATGCAACCAAATGAGCCAGCTGCAAGAACATATACGGCATGGAATCGTGTAGATACAGAGAAAGATGGCGGTCGAGAGCGTGGTGGATCAATGGTATTACACAGACACCCACAAAAAACACAAAGCCAAGCCAACCACCCACCTCCCACCATTTTTTAGGATCAGCCTCCAACTTCCCACTCACTTCCGGTGACAGCCCTGGCACTAGCGCTTAATGGGCAACTGCGTGCACTGTTTCAAACTTACAGCTGAAACTGCATCATGGCTACGTATAAGATAAATTAAACTTTTAGATTATACGTTGGGATACAGTGGAAACGAGAAACGTATTGCTGAAACTGTCTAATACCAAATAAAGTAGATATACCGAGATGTGTGTGTACACGTACACTGATGTCCACGCAGACTTGCCGGAGACAGACACACTGTAACATTTAGAAATGTCAACGACAATGCAAGAGATACTGCGAGAATCGATGTTTCAGATAAGGCGACTAGTGTGCAGGTAAAAACAAAATAAATGTCAGCATGCTAATGCAAACCTTGAATAAGCAGATAAAGTATCAATAATTAATTGGTTAACAGGTATGTTTTTTGCGCCGCTAAATGACCGATGCATCAAGTGCGTGGTATTTATTATTTTATCAGCATTTTCCGGCATTGTCCTGTGACATTTCAACAATTAACTAAATTGAGATCTGTGCAAATGAATTAATGTGTATGGTTATTGGTCAACAATAGAGCCAGATGTAAAGTATAAAATTAACTAAAATGTTTGCCATCAACAGTATAAGTTACATGTTTATGCTTTGATGTATAAGCATGCGGTGCATGGCAAAAACAAACACGCAGACAAATAGATAGCAGGCTGACAGGCATGCAGGCAGACACAGAGGGAGAGAAAGTGTGAGTGAGAGAGAGAGGGGGGAGGGGAGGGAGGAGAGAGAGAGAGAGAGAGAGAGAGAGAGAGAGAGAGAGAGAGAGAGAGAGGTGTAGGGGAGATAGAGAGGAGAGAATGTGGGGTAGAGAGAGAATGTGGGAGAGATAATGTGGAAGAGACAGGCAGAGGGAGAGAGAGAGAGAGAAATAGGGAGAGAGTGGGAGAGGAAATGAGAGGGAGGAGATATATATAGAGAGAGAGAATGTGGGAGGGTGAGAGAGAGGGGGAGGGGAGGAGAGAAAATATAAGAGTGGGAGATATATGTAAGACCAAACTGAGAATATAAACATACTACTATATATATATATATATATATATATATATATATATATATATATATATATATATATATATATATATATATATATATATATATATATATATATATATATATATATATATATATATATATATATATATATATATATATATATATATATATATATATATATATATATATATATATATATATATATATATATATATATATATATATATATATATATATATATATATATATATATATATATATATATATATATATATATATATATATATATATACAGTAGTAGTACTGAACTGACGTTGGATCTGTTTATATTCTCAGTTTGGTCTTGGTGTGGAGAGTTGTGGAGTTCCATGTGTTGGTGAGTCTACTGAAGGCTGCCTGCCGTTCGTTGTGGGATTCAGGTTTCAATAGTGTTGTCTGCTCTAAATATCGACTATTAAATTATGACCTGCCAAAAGTGTACGTGGTCCCTATGATGCCGACTATAATCGACAAGTACAAAATATTTTACATGCACAAGTTTTGAGTAATACGAAATGTATCAATTGAATATCCATTTCATTGTTTTGCTATATAGCAATGGGGAACAAAATGCTGTTGTTTCAGCCGTGCTGCACTCTCCCGGATTGTTATTAGATGCAGCGGAACCCAAATTCGTAGCCATACACCAATGTTTGTTGTCTCGTTGCTTTCTTCTCTAGAATCTCAGCTTTACTGCTTCTGATGTACACCTGCTGTTGTGTCATTAAAACATACTTCATTGTAGAATGCCCCCCGCAGTCAGGGAATCCAACTCCGTTGCGGCATTCTAGACATTGTTAAAACACATCTCTTTTGTGCAGCCTCCGGAACACTATTGCTAACTTATTGTTTACGACTATAACGTTTTACTAATTATAATTCATTTAACTTGTTTTAATCAACTTATCTGCTTAACGTATATGCTTATCTGATATATACCAACATAATTAAGTTGTTTATTTAACCTATTTATTTAACTTATTTATTTATGCTTACTTGTCTTTTAAACACATTTGTTAGTTTTACTTTTCAACTTATTTTATATTAACTTAATATTATCTTGTTAGCACCTTTGGGTAGGTTTTTTAACCCGGACACGCGTTGCAAATGGATAATAATAAATAAATTCTTCCGGAGCACAGGTTATTTAAACACACCACGACCAGTTCGCACTGCTTTACCTTATAATATCGCATGCATGTATATTTAAATGTGTCTAATTGATATTTTACGCGGAGTCGCAATGTCTGGGAGCCCATAGATAACCTTTTGATAAAAACCTAGTTGTTGACCAGTTCTCATTGTTCTGTGGTGGACCCACCAACAATGTCGCTATATATATATATAATGCAATTTCTCGGATTCACGCAATCGATGGATGAGTGGTGCGGTGAAGGTCGTTGGATGTGTCGTGTTGATCACTTTGTTTCATTGCGAAAGGATCAATATTTATCGCGACGGGGTAAGCTCTCGTCATCATTTCTCATCACTACAGGGAAGCTCATCACTATGGGGTAAGCTCATCGTAACAGGGTAAGCGTCTACCAGGGGGAGTAGAAAGTCAAAGTGGAAGTGTTCTCTATCATTTACAATAGCACATTGCATACACGCGCGGACACACGCACGCACTTACTCACCCACTCACACGTGCGCGCGCGCACACACACGCACACACGAACAATGATCAAGTCCTTGATTGTTCCAAACAACCACCACGCGACGATTTCCACCCAAAGCCAACCCGCGATGACCGCCACTAGTGGTCAGTCGTTTACCGCTTACGGGCGCATTTCAAGTCAATCAACGATGGTCACTTGGTCAACTGAGAGCTGTCTCATCGACTGTCCGTCATCGTTAGAAGTCAAGGCTGCGGTCTTTGTCTGCGACTTGATAGGCGAATTCATTTGCAAACAGTCCGCGTTCTGTGTTGCCTCAGTCGGCTCACAATGACGCTCTGACGCCGTTGTCGTCCGCACTGCCGCCAGTGACAGTCGCTTATGTCATCGGTCCAAGTGACACTTATGACGCTACAGTGGACACACAGAGACGGCCGGGCAAGTGTGACCATTGTTGACCAGCGTCGTAATCACTCTGGCGGGCAGATGGTTCGGGGGTAATTGTCAGCAATCGGCGCTGATTCCAAGAGGGGTGACTAAAGCGGGGTGATTGATACTGCGCCCCCAGCGATGGTTGACTCGAGTTCCCCGCATCCCCCCGCGAGACTTGGTACTGGGCGGAATACAGACATCATTTGCTGTTTTGGCTGTCAAAATAAAGTCCTATGAAATGTTATAAGGTTTACTCCCGGCAAAAACAACTATAATTGTAGCTGATCTTATTATCGAAGTCTGCGGTCATCACTAGTAGCTACCAGCAGCTACCAACACCTATCAGCAGCTACCATCAGCTACCAATAACTACCAGCAGCTACCAGCAGCTACCAACAACTACCAGCAGCTACCAGCAGCTACCAATAACTATCAGCAGCTACCAGCAGCTACCAACAACTATCAGCAGCTACCAGCAGCTACCAACAACTATCAGCAGCTACCAGCAGCTACCAACAACTATCAGCAGCTACTAGCGTCTACCGGCAAATCACCAACTTTGTAGGCCCCTATTTCCTGGAGTTTTATCACAAGCAGATCTACCGCAAAATGTAATTTGAGATTAACAAAGCTGAATTATAAAAATAAAAAAATTGTGAAATAAATTTTAAGTTTGGTGAAAAAAACTGACAATTAATTGACAAAAAATTTCTTTCCACATTTGTCAGCTTAATTTTCACTTAGCTTTGCCTGAAATGTTCATTTTTGTGCACGTAATTTAATGGTTTGGTCTGTTTTGATCTTAGTGGCCTGGTTTCCTTGCAGCCACTCGACGAACATTTAGTCCCAACTTTCTCTAGAACAACTTTTGTCATTCCCAGCGAACACATTGCCAATTTAAGGGACAATACAGCAACATGACGTGGACCACTATAATTATATATATATATATTATGTAGCGTGTTCCGTGTATATTTTGAGACAGCCATTGTTGGCGGAATATCCACAAATATGTGTAGCCATATTCGCACTTACAGCCAAGCCGATTGCATTTCGATATTGGAGTGTATATGGCGATATAGTGTATATGTTTGGGTAGGAAAAAGCAGTGCTTCAACCATTGTGGCTTTCAAGCACCTCGAAACTTAATAATGACAACTGACAAAACATGACGGACTAACTAACTACTGCTAGATTGAATAACGTTGTAACCAGTGACTTCTCTTGAGCCTTGAACAACACTCGCAACATAAACCAGAAACCCTCATCCGACATTTGGTATTTTAGTAGAATACCTAATTAATCAATATAGCTACTTAAATCGGCGTGGTTATCTGCACGGCCTGATACCGGAACGTCCGCTTTACTAAACACACAAAGAGGCTTCTGCTTAAATAATGACACTCTCAACGAACAAAAAACTGCTATGCCGAAAGCGCGTCACAGCAATGAATTATGACAAAGACGCGGATAATTACTGATGTCGTTTCTTAATAGAACTAAACACTGTTTCGTGATGGGCTGCACAAAACAAGTGATAGATAGTGGCCGTTTGGATGCGCACAGCATCTGGACGCTGATGGCGTCATCTTCGTCACCTCGCTCCATCGCCGCGAGGTGGCGTCGCGCGCTGCTGTGTGGCTTCGTAATAAAACAGTCGTTATTTGTCACTTTCAATGCCTGGCATAGAATCATCCGGTGTCGTATCGTGCAGACAACACCTGTGCGCGGCCATGCTGCGTGAAGACGTCATGTTTAACGCGTCGGTGACGTCGTGACGAGACAAGGGGCGAGAGAGGAACAACAGACGCGCGACGAGCTTCAATTGTGTTTCTGCGCATTGTCACAAGTGTTACATTGTCACCGATGCTAAATCATGTCACACTTGTTGTCACTTGTCAACTTGCATTTCGGCGGCGCTCACCGACGGGTTCACGACACACTCGTCAGTCCGTTCGATGAGAAACACCAAAATGAACACGCACGCACGCACGCACGCACGCGCGCGCGCACACACACACACACACACACACACACACACACACACACACACACACACACACATACACACATAAATGTACGAACATACACACGCACGCCCACTACACATACGCGTACATACACATATAGCAGGCTGCTAAGTCGTCTTAACCACAACGGACATTATCAACATATTTTAACCACCAGGAGGCAGTCTGTAGCCTCCAGACCATTGTGTGCCCAATTTGTGTACATTTGTACTTCTCTTAATACAGAAATAAAACATCTGCGCCACGGATTGATCGCTTAAACATCGTTTCACCTCGCTTTGGCGATTAGCCGATCTTCCCGCCTTTTGACGAAGTCGTCCTCATTAGCATCAACGACAGCATCCGTGCGCTCTAAATAGGGTTGACAATTAAGAATCCGATTAAGAAAGTCGTCAATATTATACCTATGTCTCACCCATGTCTCATTTCTGCTGTCGTTGTCTGGCAGTTTGTCTAGACACGCGATCAACCTGTTTGTTAGTGGCGCGTCCAATTGCCGTCTGCCGCGCAATGGCCGCGTGCTCGGCCCGCGCAGCAGACGGTAGTTCTCACGCGGCAAACAACATCAATCAAAATCGTCAACGTGAACAATTCGTGTCGAATTGACGTCAAGCGAGCAACAATGTAGCCGTATTGTTAGAACAATACTGCAATATATCTTGTTGTAATCGGTGTATATGTAGGATGCACTTGTTAATATTACTAAATTATGGATGTTTTAGTATCAATCTTACCACGTATATAAATTGTTGTATGAAAGGTCCGTCATTTATCACGCGAAGACTGACCGCGGTCACGAAGAAGTGACCGCCTGCTAGGACCTAAGTGGTCGTGGTTTGTGGCGGGAAATAAACTTACATAAAGACGTATAGATTTGTAGGAAAAAACTCACAAGAAATGTCACTGTTCGGGCGTAGGAAACGAAGTCACACACAATAAAGTCAAGAGAAATTAAGTAAGAGAAATAAAGTCATGACAGTAATTTCATGGAAATATATGCCAAATTAATCTGATATAATCTTTTAAGTATTTACTAATTATATGTCCTAAAAACAACTCTTGGCATAAGGACATCAGGACAAGTTAAAATTGTTTTTTCATACTGAGGTTTAGTTTTAATTTATTTATCCATTGAAACAGTTCATGGTATTTACTGATTTACAAATGTAATTCATAATCTGAGTGTTAAAATAAATATATGTAGCAAGGTTACACATTATTTTTTAATTTATGTTAACAAGTTAAAAAAAAATATTTATAGTGAATCTTTTGTGTTGACATTTCGCAGTTCCCGTTTGCAAATTCTTGTAGACTTTCACTCGGTAAGTATTGTTAGACTATTTCCATCACTGCATTTATTACGACCTCTGGTTGATTTTGCTAGAAGGGTAATTAAAGACCGATACTCATATCTTTGAGATCTGGTTTCTGATTTCCGAATATTTGTGACGTGTCGTATTTTCATATAGTTGCTAAATCCAATATCCAACCAAGCCAGTCATCCGAACAGATCTATACGTATACGAAATTGAACCATCTGATCAAAAATGAGAATGCGTTCGTACTCGTTTTGTATTCGACTATTCGCTCTGACGAAGTCTGCCTCCTGTCAAATGGTCAACCTAAGCCTATATGGCTAAGTCGTAACAATGTGAGTTTAGGTGTGCGATAGACACTTCTAATTTTGCTTTATTCCTTATGTAAAGATAGCATGGACAATAGATGGACAAGGAGGATGTTAGAAGAAGATGATGACGCACACATCATGTGGTGAGAGAGTGAAGAGACATCTACAAGAGGCAGGTGTGAACAGCAGAGAATGGGAGAAAGTGGCAGAAGATCGAGATAAATGAAGACAAATCGTTAATTGGGAGAGAGAAAATATTTCGCCTTCGGATTAAAGGGAAGAAGAAGAACAATAAGAACCGGAAGATCAAGAAGGACAAGACTTACAAGAAGCACAGGAAGAACAATAAAAGCAATGGCAACAGGAAGATCAAGAAGAATACACAAGAACAACAAGAGCAACAAGAGCAACAAGAACAACAAAAACAACAAGAGCAACAAGAACATCGAGAGCAACAAGAACACCAAGAACAACAAGAATACTAAGAACAACAAGAGCAACAAGAACAACAAAAACACAAAGAACAACAAGAGCAACAAGAACATCGAGAGCAACAAGAACACCAAGAAAAACAAGAATACCAAGAACAACAAGAGCAACAAGAACAACAAAAACACCAAGAACAACAAGAGCAACAACAACATCGAGAGCACAAGAACACCAAGAACAACAAGAACACAAAGAACATCGAGAGCAACAAGAACACCAAGAACAACAAGAACACAAAGAACAACAAGAGCAATAAGAACAGCAAGAACACAAAGAACAACAAGAGCAATAAGAACAAAAAGAACAACAAGAACAACAAGAGCAATAAGAACAAAAAGAACACCAAGAACAACAAGAGCAACAAGATCATCAAGAGCAACGAGAACAACAAAAAGGAGGCAGACGTATGCACCCGGGGATATATCCTGCCATATTTACCTTGTAGGTATTGACCACGAATCACGCGACACGCTGCGCCTGCTTTCAGAAACACCCACTTCTGACTATCAATGTGCATTAAACGATCAACCCGGGCTGCGCCAACGCGTTATTAAGCATTCATATTGTTTCCCAATAGTTCTGTTAAAATGTATTTCCGCGCCGTTCATTTCCATGAGAAAGACCATATTGCACGTGTGCAACGACGAATTTTGCAAGCGTCGCGATTAGACGACGCTTCAACAGTGTGGCTTTGTACGGGGACAGGTCGCGCGTGGACAACACCCGCCTATCGCTTGTAGCCGCCTCTCGCCTGTAGCAGGCTCTGATTCATCAGCTCAACGAGTTATGGATAGCCAGTATCAACGTGTGCCGGCAAAACGTGGCCTAGTGTTATAGGTGCGAAAACTCCGACACTCGAGGCAGCGTTGACGAGACGCGACAATGCGATGGTGATCCGTCAAAGCTAGTACGGCTTAGTGACAGACGTGGGGCGTTAACTACAAATATGGTTTACTGGAACAAATAAATCGACTTTAGTGTTACATTGCTGCTTGTAACATACCTACAATAACGTGCATAGAATCAGCGTAACATCGACAAACATGCATAAAAAACATCCACTAATAATTACATTTTAAAGACCTAATTTCCGCGCAATATTTTGTAGCGATTTTTTCTAGAGTGTATACGACGTTTGTCATTATGACGTCATTATGTCATTATGACGTCAATATAAAAATGCAATTAAGCATCGCAATCCGCATGAACTCCGACAGTAGTGTACTTTCCATAATTAAAAAATCGCGCCATGAAAAATTAAATGTTCAAGTCCTACATTTATCGACATCTTTGTAATTATGTCATAATAATTTATATGGCCGCAATTTATTTTACGATTTTTTATCCGTAGAACTTTAAAACGGATAACATATTACATGTTAACCGTAAGATTCTTGTCAACGTAAA
>BSQZ01000004.1:6072006-6087006 GCA_033239005.1 Lamellibrachia satsuma
ATCATTTACGGGTGTATATTCGCAACTTAATTGTTCACGTATATACCGGGCAGAGTTCTGAACAAAACATCGATACTGCTATTTATTCTCAAAGATGTTATTATCTTAACCCATACTAAAAGAAGAGTATTTACCGTCGTATATCATTGTGAAAATAATATATTTGTGGACGATTATAAAGAAACGAAATGTCGAAATATTGTTCAAAAACGAATAAAAAAAATCAATTCTCGGGGGTACATAATGAAATATAAAATAACCGTAACATGTTCTTACTGTTGAACGTATGCGTTGAAGTCACACTAGCTTTACATAAAATCATTTAAAAAATTTTGTCCCTAGTGCAGGTGGCTGCACATACACCTATTGTGCGAGATTTGTATATATTTTTTGCTTTTAAGCGGACAACTTAAAAGCAAAAAATATAAACGCATTGCAGTTGACGCCGTGAAAGACGTGGATATAGAGTAAATTACCGCTCTTTTCTCAAGACAAACAACAATGATTATACGTATCATAGACGACGCACTGAGACCCTGGGCTGGTAAATACGAGGTCTCGAGTAATAAGGTGGGTCTGTAGAATCTTCACAATCGTAGACAGACAACGTAGTGTCGTGAGTCGCTATAGATGAAACAGATAAACCTCATTAAGTTTCTTTTCATCGTTTTTCAAACACAGATAGCAGAATGCCAAACCGCAGCCGAACTGTTTGAGTCCACGGAACGTTTATAAGCTTACATATCGTTTCGTCGAGGTGGAAACAATTATATAATCCGTCACGGGTGCTTTTGTTTGAACACGGTGTGTCGTTTCCCCACGGGTGTCTTCCACCATAGGGGGAAGACACCCTACTTATGGTATCTTTCCCCGGGATAATATATCCTATGATATCTTCGTGCTCATCTAAAACATGGTGTTAATTTTGTTTGCGTAACTTTGTGAAAAATATTGCTAGTTGTGGTTAAAAAATATTATCTTATTACTTAAAGCTGCATCATCAAATGGTTCAGCCCATCGCGAATCCGGTTCATTTATGTCCAGACGTGTAGTGTGTGACTAGTTTAAGTAATGTGCGCAGTCTGTTTAATTAAAAAAATATATATTTTTGTCAAATCGTCGAAACAATTGTCTTTAGGCGTTATATATGGTAAGGATCATAATAATGGATATCCAAAATGGTTAACACTGTGTGGGTCAATGCTGATCAGGGGCGTGACCTCCATCCTCTCGCCGACCACTTGACAAAGTTACGAAATTTCACCAAGGAAGAAAATAATTTTTCAGCATTTCGATTTTCACTTCAGTTAATGCTTGAACAAGCGTTAACTAATGTAATAGTTTGTCTGATGATTTCACAAAAACTATATACAAAAGTTGCACAAAATGAGCTAGCGTGTTGCAGTGGATACTAGGTTTATTAAGCATCTTTAACAATTATACTTTGAGTGTTTTTTGTTTGTTGAATAGGGTCTTAAGAATAAAGTGGATAGAAATTGGCAGGGCAACTGAACATTTGAGGGAGGGGTTCTTCAATGGGTAGAAAAAAAATACTACACAATTGATATTGCTCTTTTTTGTTTCATATTTTACACTATATATATATATATATGGACGAGATCACGTGTCAGTTGTCTTCACTCCTTCCCAGTAGGCTTTGCGATATGTTAGCACATTTTTGTATATCTAATAAGTGTTCATTTTAAAACTGCTATTAAATTATGCAGATCTTGAATATAAAAGGGGCCAGGATGGCTTAAAAAACTGGATTCAAAGGGGTGAAGGGAAAATATGCAGTGGATATGTTACACCGGCTTAGTAATGTAAATGTTCCCCTAAAATATACCGGCGGTACACTTTCTACCGACACTTGCGTGTTCGTGGTCAAATGGAACTCGGGCGTGGAAAACGCAAGATTTTCATATATTTTTGTTATAATGAATATCATGTATTTAATACGATATTGTGTTTAATAACAATGACATGATATGTACTAACATTGGGATTATTGGTTTGCAATTTCATGTTTTTAATATCATATTTTAAGTTTTATATTAAGCACGTATCATGCAGTGGCATTGAGGGGCATTATTTGTATGACTCTTCATGCATACACTATTACTTTGGTTAAAAGCTTCTATAGATGCTTTACAAAATAACAAAGCACTAAATATACTATTTGGCATGACTTTGAAAAAAAATAGGTTATTTATCTTGAAATGGATTTCTTGGTTACAATGAAAACCAACAGGTTAAATTGTTCATGAGGGGGTCAATTTGTTACCAGGGGGTCAATTTGTTACCAGGGGGCCCATTTGTATACAATCGCACATACTTTGAAACAAGTCTCACGATGTTTGGTTCAAGACAGTGTGTATTAAACATTATCATGTTTGGCAAAACCAATAACTTGTTCTGTGGTTGTAGAACACATTTACTCGCATTGTTTGAATTAATTTACTCTTGTTTACCTTGTTAACAGGAAGCAAACGTGTATGTCATAAGTTTTGCGCCCCTGTTTGCAAGCCAATATTGCATGCATGCATTGAAAAAAATTGGGCTAAAATAAAAAATCCAACTTACACAAGTTTGCTAAAAAAATTACGAAAA
Source organism: Lamellibrachia satsuma (assembly GCA_033239005.1). Classification (NCBI taxonomy): domain Eukaryota; kingdom Metazoa; phylum Annelida; class Polychaeta; order Sabellida; family Siboglinidae; genus Lamellibrachia; species Lamellibrachia satsuma. The sequence goes on from BSQZ01000004.1 coordinate 6,074,617, forward strand.
TCAAAATACGTTACACGTACGTACCCCGACATTACACGTACGTACACCGACGTTACACGTACGTACCGCGACGTTACACGTACGTACGCCGACGTTACACGTACATACCCCGACGTTACACGTACGTACCCCGACTTTACACGTAAGTACCCCGACGTTACACCTACGTACCCCGACGTTACACGTACGTACCCCGACGTTACACGTACGTACCCCGACGTTACACGTACGTACCCCGACGTTACACGTACGTACCCCGACTTTACACGTACGTACCCCGACGTTACACGTACGTACCCCGACGTTACACGTACGTACCACGACGCCGTACGGCCGCAGATGTCTAGATTTATATATTAGGATTGTCACTTGCCTGGATTTTCCAACCCTATGACCTCTTCCTCCCAGGCCTTCGCTTTTTGTTCTCGATTACTGTACCCTTTTGAACTCGAGTCGTACAAGCAGGGCCTATCTCTCCTCCCACCAATCAGTTAACTTTTCCTCGCGTTCAAACTGCGCCATTTTCAGCTCTTTTTTACAGACAGTCCCGTGAGGCTCTTGATTGGTCAAAGGCCTCAAACATTTCAGGAGGCAGAAAATCTGTCGCCGACGAGTCGCCGACGAGTCGCCGACGAGGGTGTACCGGCATACACGTCACGACACGACTCGTCGGCGACGATTTGTCTTTAATACCAAACATGTCTGACATTCCACGACGCGACAAAAACTGTCTTCGACAAAAGCGTCGCGTCGTGAGAGTGCATACACGTCCTGACAAACTCGTCGGCGACTCAAAACGTTGTCGTAGACCGGTCGCGTCGTGACGTGTTTGCATGGGTTAACATAAAATATCCAACCTACACGAGTAGGCTAACATAAAATATCCAACCTACACGAGTAGGCTAAAATTAAATATCCAGGAGTATGCTAAAAAAAAATCTAACCTCAATCAGTAGTGTCATATAAAATATTCAACGTACACGCGTAAGCTAAAATAAAATTCTCAGCCTATAGCAGTAGGTTAAAATAATGTCCAGTCTAAAATTACAGGCGACTTGTATATTAAAATATTCAACCAACTATTTAGGCGATATACCAACGATATGCCACTACACGGTTTGCAGCTTACTGAACTCGAAATAGGACCATCGAATGACATTTTGTCATGTTGTCGCTGTCGTTGATGGAAAGATTTTTTTCGAAATGTCAAATGTTACGTTTCATCTGGGGCGCTAATTGGAGGAGTGTGAGGCGTTTTCCGATTCATTAAGCAAACAATAATTATCGGCTTTATTAGGATACTCATCACAATTATCTTGTCGAAAGCCGGCGGCCGAACGGCCTTGCTTAATAAGGTAATCGTTTTAACGGGTAACGCCAGACGCCAACAATTAACCGCAACATTTATACCGTTTAAGCTGAATACAAAATATGAGAAACATTCAGGTGTTGGCAGTGTGTGCGTGCGTGCGTTCATGCGTGCATGCGTGCATGCGTGCGTGCGTGCGTGCGTTCGTCCGTCCGTCCGTCCGTCCGTCCGTCCGTCCGTCCGTCCGTGCGTGCGTGCGTGCGTGCGTGCGTGCGTGCGTGCGTGCTTGCGTGCGTGCGTTTTGTCATGACTATGAAATGTTTCACAAAAACTCCAAATGAAATGAAACACACAAATATCCAAACAGGTTTGCTCTCTATATCAGCAATTTCTCTCTATTTAGACACATTTCGTCAACGAAAAAGCTTCTGCGATTGGCTTATAATAAACTTGGCAATAATAAACTACACACAAAAATACACAAGAAATAAGTTATACAAAATCAAACAATTCACGTCAAGAACATATTATTAGGGTGAATAGTTGCGATCATCGGTCTTACGTCCGAGCACTGTCTCCCGCTAGACATTGGTGCCTGGACAAGCAGCAAGACACGTCAGCTTACAAACGCTGCTATCTGATCGACTTTCTAGTGGCGGCGGCTTTGATGTTGCTGCTTGAATTACTTAGAACACTAGAAAGCCGGAGATTGGTATCGCAATGAAAACCGAAAAATAATTAAGGTTATCTTCATTTCTTTTCATAAAACCACAAAGATCAGATCCCGGGGTTCTAATATTTCCAATGTAACTTATATCACAATGCCCTAAGAGAAAACAGTGTGTTATAAGTGCAGTTCTATCAACACATTGTCACTGGTGACTAATAAATTGTACCATTGGCGTCGATACGTGTTTTCTTTATCGCCTTTTAGTGTCTAGCAGCGTAAAATCGGTTGTACAAATCATTATTAGTATTATTACTACTACTAAGACACTTTGCATGTCGTTATCTGCACGTGAATCAAGATATTAGCTTCACATCTCGCTGGGGAACAATATACAGCGATATCTATACGTGTGATAAATTAGTGCCTCCTGGTTGTGCGGTTGTAGCTTAATTGAATATGGAATTGTTATACTTAGACAAGTAGTTGGGTTTGGAAAAAACTGTCAAACCGGGGCTTAATTTATCATGGCTGTTTTTTTATTAATTTTATTGGTAGGGGAGACTGGGGCTGTAGTTGTAACAAGGGTAAGTTTTAACTCTGTTATTCAGAAAAGTATGTTCATCAATAGCTGTAAGCATGTCACGTGTGATGATATCACAAGGATCCGTTGAAAACGTCCAAACGAGTGAAAAAATTGTAATTTGAAAAATGTGAAGAAATTTGTTAAGGGTTTGTGTGCACATATCCTATACTGTTCTTTTTTGGCAGTTCTGTTGTCATGAATATATGCTCTAGCTGTTACATAGGCCATAAAACATTGTTTTAAGTATGTCTAAATGTAATCACAGGTGTTGTGAATGAGATGGTGCTGTTGTTGTTGTAACATTTCCCCGGACAAATTGTAACGTAGGTTTATCACGCGAGAAATGTCACTCGGGGGAGACAAAGAGTTGGGAAAGTGATAGTGTGATTCGGATGGCGATTAATAAACGTTTTGTGATTCACATGATTATGTTCGTTACATTGTTTGAACGGTGTTCCAATAGGGGATATGTCCGTTACTTTTTATATAAGTATTTTTAGGTAGGGCCTATTAATGTTATATTATGCAACGGTATGTCCGTTACATTCAGTGAATGTCAAAAAGCACCGATTTTGAATTTGTCGGTTATAGTCAGGATGCGTATTGCCCGGGTCATAGGAACCCGTACCCGTATTGCCACAGTCACAACCCGGGTCATAGGAACCCGTACCCGTATTGCCACAGTCACAACCCGGTTCATAGGAACCCGTACCCGTATTGCCACAGTCACAACCCGGGTCATAGGAACCCGTACCCGTATTGCCACAGTCACAGCTCGGGTCGTAGCCTTCAACGGCCACCATTCTGACGCTAAGCACCGCGTTCTGGCGCCGAGGACAAGAGGGGTGCGCGGAGGGGCGATGGTTATCGCCTGATGCCGGCGTCCAGACATGATGTCGTCGGCAGAGTCTTCCCTAATGACGAGTGTCGGGCTACGCTTGACCAGTCACGTGAACCCTCACCCTACACCGACGCTGTCCATTCATTCGTCTCTCTATCACGTCGGCCATCTCATCTCTCACATCGCCGCCTCACTTCAAGTGGCTCCACGTGCGACGTCCCCTTTATGGAAAATATAATTTGAAAATTCCTTTATGGCGCACATCCTGCAAGAAATGTTGGCGACCCCTCGCTAGGTGCAGCTATGCGTTGGAATTTTCCATTTTCATTTATAACTTTTCATTTTATTATTAACATATATTATTAATATTCATGTTATTGTTGCTATTATTATTATTATTATTATTATTATTATTATTATTGTTATTGTTATTGTTATTGTTATTGTTATTGTTATTGTTATTGTTATTGTTAGTGTTATTGTTATTGTTATTGTTGTAGTTATTATTGTAAATCTCATTGTTATTATTATTGTTAACGTGTATTACTGTTGTTATTATTACTAGCAACAATGCCCGTCACAACTACTATAATTAATATAACCCGCCCAGACGGTGCCACTTACTCTCACACGGTGGTTTCTGCTTTTGCTGCATGGAAGTTAACCACTAATTTACCACTAAAACCATTAAAAACCCTTGATATAGTGGATATTTCGAAAAAATAAAGGCGTTACCTTTCATTCGTGGGGTTGTAGATTAATCCCTGAAAGTTTGGCGCCCGAGGTGCAAACCGTCTAGGAGGGAAACGTGAACAAACATATACGCTAGCTCGATTATAGTTAGATTATTATTGTTACTAAGGAAACATAAATGGACACATGCAGTTTGTTTGTTTGTTTTTGTGCTTGTTTGTTTGTGTGTTTGTTTGTTTGTTTGTTTGTTTGTTTGCTGCTTGTTAAGTTGTTAAGTCATCTCGTGACAATGCAACTATACGCTCACATACGAGTAAATAACAAGCGAACAAACAAAGTCATCTCTTGACAAGTAGCAACATCCAAATGCATCTCATGCTGAATTATTAATTTTTTCTCGATTTTTAAGACAAAGTATGTATAGATAATATCAAAACGTTAGTGAAGAGTGAATCAGCTTTAGCGATTATACGACGAAAACACGTTTGTGAAGCGTTGTTCGTCAGACTTCAGCCTTCAACACAACGTACGTGTTAGTAACGTTATTCTATGAGTACACGTAGTGTTGTCACTTGTATGTCACCAAGCGCGGTGGTAATGTGGTTAGAACGTCGTACACTCAATCGAGAGAATCCTGTTGTTTCGAAACTTTGTCAATTTCGTTCACACCACGTTGCCTCAGTTCATTCAAATGTATAAATGACTACCTGGCCACAGACAGAAGTGGATATGTGAACGAATAGTCTTCGCGCAGTATAATTGCAACGTGATTGAATGTTCCCAGATAAGTCGAGACGGTGTTGGAATGGACAGGTGTACCAGAGAGTGAAGTGTACAAGGGAGTGAAGTGTACCAGGGAGTGAAGTGTACCAGGGAGTGAAGTGTACCAGGGAGTGAATTGTACAAGGGAGTGAAGTGTACCAGGGAGTGAAGTGTACCAGGGAGTGAAGTGTACAAGGGAGTGAAGTGTACCAGGGAGTGAAGTGTACAAGGAAGTGAAGTGTATCAGGGAGTGAAGTGTAACGCGCTTTAAGCAGGTCCAAGGACGGGACACCGCGCTATATAAGAATGTACCTTTTGTCATTGGTATTTGTACATGGTATCGTAACTTGTAGGTAGTTTTATAAGTGCGGTCTATGGTAGCTCTCTTTACTTGTGGGGCGTGATGACATACCGGTTAGAAGGCCGGACTCTCAATCGAGAGAACAACCTGGTTTCAAATCCCACTGCAGTCGTTTCGAACCTTTGGCAAGTTTGATCACCCCACGTTGCCACAGTTCGCTTAGCTGTATAAATGAGTACCTGGCAATACAGACAGTGGTGGAAATGTGAACGAATAGACTTCGCGCAATTGCAGCGTGGCTGAATACTTCCCAGAGAAGTTGATATGGCCTTGGAATGAACAGGTCTGTCAGGGGGTGAAGTGTAAAGCGCTTTGAGCGGTCCTATGGACCGGATACCGCGCTATATAAGAACGTACCTTTACCTTTACTGTCGTTCTTGAAGAAACAAAAGATGTGACGGACTATAAATCACAATTAGCGCGACTGCTGTGAGATTACCACGGACAGTTTCTTCTGTTCAAGATTCACACACAACGTCACTGCTATGTGACTGCCGTGGAATTTTTCTTCTGTTCAAGACTCACACACAACGTCACTGCTATGTGACTACCGTGGAATGTTTCTTCTGTTCAAGACACACACACAACGTCACTGCTATGTGACTACCGTGGAATTTTTCTTCTGTTCAAGACTCACACACAACGTCACTGCTATGTGACTACCGTAGAATTTTTCTTCTGTTCAAGACTCACACACAACGTCACTGCTATGTGACTACCGTGGAATTTTTCTTCTGTTCAAGACCCACACACAACGTCACTGCTATGTGACTACCGTGGAATTTTTCTTCTGTTCAAGACTCACACACAACGTCACTGCTATGTGACTACCGTGGAATTTTTCTTCTGTTCAAGACCCACACACAACGTCACTGCTATGTGACTACCGTGGAATTTTTCTTCTGTTCAAGAGCCACCCCAAAATACAACATAGCATAAGTTTGTATTAACTTCATTCTTCGAATGTCGAAGTTCTACATTCGATTTAATAACATTGTGAATATATGAAAATCCTATTAATATACATTTTTACTGCACATATTCATGCGTATATATATATATATATATATATATATATATATATACACGCATGATCATGTGCAGAGAAATGTATATTGATAGAATATTATATATATATATATATATATATATATATATATATATATATACACATGATCATGTGCAGAGAAATGTATATTGATAGAATATTATATATATATATATATATATATATATATATATATATATATATATATATATATATATATATATATATATATATATATATATATATATATATATATATATATATATATATATATATATATTTATATATATATTCAACGTGTACCAATTGTGCTATGTAAAGCTATGTTACCGAACAAAGATTCCAGTGTCTGTACTGCCTACAAGCATGTCCGTTGTACACACGTTAAACTGGACACAAGGCGGAGTGCATTAGAAAGCACACAAAGAAGTGTCCAGGTATAGCATTCACTAACGAGTATGTAGGGCGGTAATGCATTATTTCTACGCGCCTATATCTTGCAGCAAAATCTCACGGTCTTCACACATTAGTCTCACCGAATTCTCTGCGTGGTCGAGAAATAATAATGACGGATAATAACAGCCATCACGCTTAATTACTTGTCGTATTTATAGGGACGCACAAACCAAACGGTATACCAGTTTGGTCCACAGTCATTCAACGGTAAACAGAGCAACTGTTATGTTAGTGTACACAATCACAAGCTGTGCTGTGGAAACGTACAAACAATGCTTGCGTGGAGTCATTCAACGTTGGACATGCTAACTTACTTTTAGAAGCACCCCGATAAAATCGTTTTGACCTCGCCTGATTCTGCGCTATTTTGTGTTAGCGTTTATATATCGATTATGCCGGCACAGCGTTATATCGGTCAGCTAATCAGGGCATGTATAGGTTTGGTGGGTGGTCACCTGCCACTGGCTACTACGTTGTACGGCCTCCGGCGTAAGATTGTGGTTATAAGTAATATTTCCTATGTATTGCAAAATCGTATAGCTTCTTTTTGCTTTTGTTTGTAAGCATCCTTCTAAATACGTCTCACTTATAATGTACAATCTGTAATTGGATCTTGAATAACTACGTTACGTGGCATGGTGCAAAGACAAACTATAGATTCGGAAACAGGTGGTGCTGATATTCTTGCTGATGAGGCTACTTGTCGCTCCCAGACTCTCTGCTAAGCTTAGTCTCGTCCACGCCTTCATGTTGTCGACCCAACTGTTCTTCTGTCTGCCTCTTCCGTTCACTTTGCCTTGCCGACTTGTTTTGGCGAGGCCAGTTGATCTCATAACATGATGAAACCGATGTATCAATATAGCAACGCATTTCCAACGCCTGGACTTTTCGCTCAAGTCCAACAGTGCTCACGCCCATATATGAATATTGATATCACCAATGCGCTCAGGAACCGCTCGAGATAACTTCTAAAAATATTCAGAGATAACGCCATTGAGAATGTTATGCATTTATATGTGCTACAAACACCATTATTACGCTTAAAACTACATTCTGAGGAACATCAATAAATGAATGCGGAACTCTTGCATTTAGTTCTAAGTATATAGAGTAACATTTTGCAAGACCATCTGAAAATAATTCCTTAGATTAAGGTCATATAATTCTTTAAGCGAGCCGCAAGGCACTAATTAAAGACGACTGTAGTTGAATCCTGACGTGTCCGAGGCATGTGGTCGCTCCAGGTGCATGAGTTGTGATACTATTGTTGCGTTGGACTTGCGCCATGTCTGAAACGTGTTCACGCAGGCGCTTACGGCGGTCATTTGGAAATATGAGATTGCGGCAAGCAGTGTCACCTGAAGCGATTTACTTTAATCTGTGCCGACGTGTAATGTTTACAAGATAGATATTGTTTATGCGGGCCAAGAGTGAAAGTATATGTATGTCCCTGCACAATCTTCGTTTGTTTGCTTGTTTGTTTGCTTTTTCAAACGGTTATTATTACATATGTTTCCCCCTGGATTGACTCTAGAATAACGTAAATTGCGCTAGTTTCATAACCGAAAAACAGTTATGATTGCACAGCAACCAGTGTGCTATCATGACTGCAAAACAACATAGTAATGATTATGTCATTGCAGTTATTAGGGTAAACAGCGGACAATATACACATTAAAATGACAACACGGCAATAATCAGTCTGATAATTCTACAACGTTCTTGCTGTGCGGTTATTATGAGGTTATTATGATTTTCGCGTATCGCCAACGTTCGTGCTGAATGTCTGTACGTTCTTTGATTGGTCCAAGAGGTTGGCTTCGTGGAAACATTTGAAACCGCTGTCACCCAATACCCGTGTACTACTCCCTGGTGCGGTCCGGGCGCGCCGTTTCGCAAATATGACAGCGATTCACTATAAGCCGACTACAAAGACAATAATTTGTATTGCCCCATTCAGAGGCGTATGTATGGCGCGACGCCGTCCAGACGCCGCGGAGCCACGAACCGCCAGAAGCGTCAGCCGGGTCTGACCCCAAGTCCGGTCACACAATTCCGTTGTCGGAAACAAGCCTTGCCCCTAGACCCCGTCCCTATAGACCGCGCTCAGCGAGCAGTGCGCCTACCGCAAACTGGTCATTTCGCTCGAGATATCTGCTGATAAAATTACCAATACTATGTCTAATAAGCGGTTAGCGTGCGGGTTTTGGTGAGTCGCCCGCGGCTATATCAGGCCTTTGTGCAGTCTGCTCAATGACATGTCGACAGCTACACATTGCCGAATATTTGATGCCGAGCGCAGATACGTGTGCGGCGCAAAAAAAACACGGAAATCGTTCCGCTGATAACCGTTGTAAATACATTGTTATAACGTCGAGCCGCGACCTACTACACTTTGTCTAAGTAAGCACCTCGCTTGTAGGTATTCAGCCGTCCGAATGTATCAGGTCCACGTATATATTATTCAGAGTTTCGCATGCCCAACTTATGTAACTTTGATTATCATACACGAGCGATCTTTGACTTTTTTAGTATAATAATGCTTATCGAATAAACCACATGGTAATCAACAAAATGTATTTATTTTTTACGGCAACACACCTCGCTAACGGCGTCGCAAGAATGGCGCAGCAAAAGAACCATCGCTCAGTGTTTATAAGATAACGATGCTTTGCGTGGTAGAGTGTAAGACTTGGCGGAACTTGCTCACGGAATGGAATGTAAAAACGCAGTAGGCGAAAAGTGTAAATTGCCTACGGCATCAAACTGTTATATATGTTGCCTAAAGTTACCAACGCAGCAATACGTAACGACACTATCAAAAGAAACATAAAAAATACCAATAGTATACCTAAGCTTCTCTATAAAACGTTGTTGGACGGGAGAAATTGGTAAATGGCTCATTTATGCACGAATGCATAAGCGTGCATTTCGTAAATGCCAAATGTAGATATGTGCCAAGATCTGCACAATATAATTATTTTCCGTGTCGAAACATTTTATAGTATCAGAAAGAGGTTTAATATGTCCACTCTGGCGTCTAACGCGACATACACCAAAAGCGAAATATATATTGATGGCCATTGACTCCGCTCGGAGTGTTCAGCGTTATTTGTATGTCAGCACGGAGTCACGATTTTAGTTTGGATGGTGTTGGTGTGTCAGCACGAAGTCACGATTTTAGTTTAGATGGTGTTGGTGTGTCAGCACGGAGTCACGATTTTAGTTTGAATGGTGTTGGTGTGTCAGCACGGAGTCACGATTTTAGTTTAGATGGTGTTGGTGTGTCAGCACGGAGTCACGATTTTAGTTTAGATGGTGTTGGTGTGTCAGCACGGAGTCACGATTTTAGTTTGAATGGTGTTGGTGTGTCAGCACGGAGTCACGATTTTAGTTTAGATGGTGTTGGTGTGTCAGCACGGAGTCACGATTTTAGTTTAGATGGTGTTGGTGTGTCAGCACGGAGTCACGATTTTAGTTTGAATGGTGTTGGTGTGTCAGCACGGAGTCACGATTTTAGTTTGGATGGTGTTGGTGTGTCAGCACGGAGTCACGATTTTAGTTTAGATGGTGTTGGTGTGTCAGCACGGAGTCACGATTTTAGTTTAGATGGTGTTGGTGTGTCAGCACGGAGTCACGATTTTAGTTTGAATGGTGTTGGTGTGTCAGCACGGAGTCACGATTTTAGTTTAGATGGTGTTGGTGTGTCAGCACGGAGTCACGATTTTAGTTTAGATGGTGTTGGTGTGTCAGCACGGAGTCACGATTTTAGTTTGAATGGTGTTGGTGTGTCAGCACGGAGTCACGATTTTAGTTTAGATGGTGTTGGTGTGTCAGCACGGAGTCACGATTTTAGTTTAGATGGTGTTGGTGTGTCAGCACGGAGTCACGATTTTAGTTTGAATGGTGTTGGTGTGTCAGCACGGAGTCACGATTTTAGTTTAGATGGTGTTGGTGTGTCAGCACGGAGTCACGATTTTAGTTTAGATGGTGTTGGTGTGTCAGCACGGAGTCACGATTTTAGTTTGAATGGTGTTGGTGTGTCAGCACGGAGTCACGATTTTAGTTTGGATGGTGTTGGTGTGTCAGCACGGAGTCACGATTTTAGTTTGGATGGTGTTGGTGTGTCAGCACGGAGTCACGATTTTAGTTTGGATGGTGTTGGTGTGTCAGCGTTCTGTATTATTTTTGTTGAGCGCGTGCTTGTCCGGAGTCTCCACCGATACACGCTTTGAATGATTCATTTAAAATGTTTTTGGTAGAAATACGTTAGTGATTGATTAAGTTGCTAGTTGGCCTTACTGTTGTTAGCATGCATGTCATACTATCTATCAAATTTAATTTATATATATATATATATATATATATATATATATATATATATATATATATATATATATATATATATATATATATATATATATATATATATATATATATATATATATATATATATATATATATATATATATATATATATATATATACATATATATATATATATATATATATTATATATATATATATACAATATATATATATATATATATATATATATATATATATATATACATATACACTATATGTACAATTGTGTGTAGATAAATATATATATATATATATATATATATATATATATATATATATATATATATATATATATATATATATATATATATATATATATATATATATATATATATATATATATATACAATTTTAGTATAAGGTAGTATAAGGTAAGGAAGAGAATTTGTCATAGTTTGGATATTGGTATAAAGAAGCAAAATATTGTATTGACTAGAAAATGTGTCAACATTCTTTTCACCAATATCCAAACTATGCCAAACTGTCCTCCTGACCCTCATGGTGTTAAAGACTGTGTTCGGGTAAGATAAGTGACCGTTTGTTTCTTACAAGTCGTCCGTTGTATCGAGATATTGTGCGGACGCATTAGTACCTGCATGTCTGATAAACAAGACAAGTGCACGATGCACTGCAGTTCGTGTACACTTCATTTACAGCACATTCACGAAAGGTGACCGTACAGTATAATTACCTAACCGCGGATACGTCATTAAATCTCTCGATGCTTATCTATGTTCGACTTTCTTCGCCTTCCCACGACCTTCTATGAAGACATCCTACATTTTGGTAGATTTGTTTATGTGCTGTGACCATCGTTACGTGAACATAATTATGTTTAGTCCACACATTGCATCTTTGTTCCTGTTTGTTAACATGCATCGGATTGGTTGTTGCTATGTCTACACTTTTATAATATTATGTTGTACCATTATTTTGTTATATTATTTTATGCAATTATTATTTTGTGTGGAATTATTATTATTACTACTATTTCTGCCACTGACGCTGCCACTGCCACTGCCACTGCCACTGCCACTGCCACTGCCACTTCCACTGCCACTGCCACTGCCACTGCCACTGTCACTGCCACTGCCACTGCCACTGCCACTGCCACTGCCACTGCCACTGACACTGCCACTGCCACTGTCACTGTCACTGCCACTGTCACTGTCACTGTCACTGTCACTGCCACTGCCACTGCCACTGCCACTGCCACTGCCACTGCCACTGCCACTGCCACTGCCACTGCCACTGTCACTGCCACTGCCACTGCCACTGCCACTGCCACTGCCACTGCCA